>JAHWFO010071949.1:709793-781818 GCA_023313115.1 Rhysida immarginata
CCCCCCCCCCCCCCCTTGGCCCGATAGCCAATGATCATCCCCTTTTGGAGGTCCGACAGGTCACTTGCTCTGCCCATGACTGCTGTGTTAATGGATGCTACTACACGTCTGCTGTTGTCAGCTTTTAATGATATGCAATGATTTTTCATCCATACCATGGGATGTTCCAACATGTTCGAGAAGAGGTGGTCATATTAATGTGTCCCGACCCCGTAGATCATTCTTTACACCTCTACATGATCACCGGCATATGTAATACCCAGCTCACAGGACAGTTGACACTAAATATTGGCCAACATTTGTGGTAAAGGTGTTGAAATGCTGCTACGATCTTAGATTAACATTTACAACCTTTAAAATTCTCAGATGCAAATACCTTTTCCACAATATTGATTACCAATTAGAAATTTTTCTGTGTTAATAAAGAAAGAAGAAAATTGAACTTTCATGTGGCTGTCAAATTGGTTTTCTTGAAAAAGCCATCTTTACAAGGCAGTTTCTTTGATTATTATTATTATTATTATTATTATTATTATTATTATTAAGATAAGCATTCCGAGGAAATATGATAAAATAAAAAGTATAAATTCCCCGGGAGGGAAAATAGCGTCGTTAGTCAGTAGCATTCTAAAATCAAAAGTCATCAATTAGTTATTTTGGTTTAAGTAGTAGTACTCTTCGATCGTGATACTTCGCAGGTTTAATGGGAGCGTATTCCATATCTTTATGGCGTTATATGGAAAGTGCATCGAGAGGAATGGTGATAACATCTGTGGATTCTCTATCTTATACTCTCTTGTAGTGCGATATTTATTAGCATTTTGCAGCCAGTTTTGTATAAATGATGCAGGGTGTTACGAGTTTCGAATAGCTCACAGGTTGGTCATTTTTGTTCTTTACATAGGGCAATCATCGATTATTGCTATTCACTTTGTTTTTGTGAGTTGCCAGGAGTTAATACATATATTATAGAATTTCTGATTTTTTTATAAATTTGCATTTTTCTTCACAAATTACAGAGTCGAGTCCCATTATTATGACCACCAGCTAATATCCTGAATAACCGCCTTTAGTGGCACGGACAGCAGCTAGACAGTGTGGGAGTGAGTCAATAAGATTCTGGTAGGTTTCTACTAGTAGCTGTTGCCATGCAGACTGTAAAGCATCTGATAGCTGTGGAAGGGTACGCGGTGGTTGTTCCATAGCACACACAAGACGATTGAGGTGATCCCAAAGGTTCTCGATTGGTTGAGATCTGGGGATTTGGGGGGGGTAGTACTTGGAACTCTTGGTCGTGTTCCTCAAACCACCTCCGGACAATTGCAGCCATATGACACGTCGCATTGTTTTGCTGGAACGTGCCATCGCCCTCTGGGAAGACAGTCGCCCTGTATGGGTGTACTTGATCTGCAATTATGGATAAATAACTGAATCGGTTGAGAGTGCCTTCCACAGGTATCAGTGTGCCCAGACAGTGCCATGAGAACACTCCCCATACCAGGATGCTGCCGCCACCAGCCTGGATTCATCCAACAATGGTTGCAGGATGCTTGTTCTTGGAGGTTTCTCACCTCACCTGCCAACGGCCGTCACTTCTGTGGAGCAGAAATCGTGACTCATCAGAGAAGGCAACTTTTTTCCAGTCAGAAGTGTTCCAGTTTTTGTACTGTTGGCAAATTGAAGCCGTTTTTGGCGATGAACCTTCGTTAGCATGGATGCTGTGACCATCTGTCTGCTGCGGAGGCCCATATGTAACTGCAGAGGGTCCTCTGAATCGTTGGTTTGAGCAGTTGGTCCACTGTAGCTCTTCAGTTGGCCGTCACACCTCTTCGCAACCGACATTCACCTCTCTCATCAATAGTACGTGGTGCTCCACAGTTCCCATACCGCTTATTCTGAATGATCCCATTTTCCCAGTCATGGTACACTTTAACTACAGCACGAGAACAAACTGCGCGCTTTTTTCGAAATACTGCCACCCTTGGCCCAAAAGCAGATTATCATCCCCTTTTCCAGATTTGATAAAGCACATTTCTTACCCATTGCAGCAATGAGTTTTTAACATAGTGGAAGCCTACCTTATATAGTCACGTGACATATTTCCTCGGCTGGGCAACCTCGAAGACAAACGCAGAGGGTGGTCATAATAATGTGACTCGACTCTGTCTATCTTTATTGAAGTAATTTAAGATTTCCACAATGAAAATTGAGTCACAAGAATGTTATCCTATGAGAAAATAATTACTATGAATAATTTCTCTTTGATTCTTGTTTTTGTTATGTTTTCCTGTTAGTGTTATCATTGTTGATGAAGCTCATGAGCGAACTTTGCATACTGACATTTTGTTTGGTCTTGTTAAGGACATTGCTAGATTCCGTCCTGATTTAAAACTTCTTATATCCAGTGCCACATTGGATGCTGAAAAATTCTCTACTGTAAGAAAATAAATAAAAAATCTTTTATGTATGAAATTTAAAGGTAAATTCTACACTCAAAACAACTTTGTTTAAAATGAAAGATGAAGGTCTCAATAAGCACATAGCATGTATAAAAATTTTCAATTCGAACTCAAAATTAATAAAATATACGAAAAGCTTTCATTTTTTCTCTCCTCTCTGCGATCGGCACTGGTACCATGTTTCGGCAGGCTGTATCATCACATTCTGTGGAGGAGTGCAAAGGAGTTTTGGAATCGTGGCGTCACACTTTCAATGCTATCTCAGGTGCTGTAGGTTAGTTGTCAAGGCATCACAGTGGACTATGAATTATGAAAACAAGACTGATAGTGATGACGGTGATTCTGATAACAGTGACAGCGATGTACAAGGGATATTAGCAGAATTAAATGCTACTGTAAGTTCTGCAATATGCAGCACTATGCATTAAACAGCTGGTACAGGATCTGTGGCTATATACAGCACCCCTGGCTTGCTGCGATGTGTGCATATAGCATGCCGTTATGATAGCAAATAGGCCTATTTCATTTCCTTTGTCGCTGTCATTGTTCTTGAAGATCAAGAGACTTGATCTAGAGTTGGAACAGAATCGAGTTTCAATGAATTTAAAACAACAGGATCTTGGAAAGAGCACGGCCTTTAAAAATGAATGGAGCACATGACACTGTTCGCATTTGTTCCCTTGAGGGCAAAAGGTAACTCACTGCTTCTTAATCAATTCTGATTGCAGAAATCTGTTAAACGTGAAGTTTATACGGGATTTTTCTATTTACACACCCAAATTCAGAACAATTTAAAGACATTCTGATAGAAAATAGGACACTAAATGCTTGTGATATGTAGAATCGAAATGAGTCTTGAATTGAAAGCGACTAGGCGACGAAATTTCCTCAAGTTCTTGTGGCAGGAAATGACCTCATGTTCCGCCGTGCTCTCTAGAGAAGGGATGGGATGATCAGAGGGCCAATTTTCAATCTTCTGAGGCATTTTTTTCTTAATAAAATATTAGGATAAATCAAAAAATTCTGAATGATCTACTTTATTAACCTGGATTAACGTTATGATGCGGAGTTTACCTTTAAATGAAAAATTAATTGCATATAAAATATTATTTAAAAATATTTATTTACTGTGCTTGTATTTTACTTAGTTCTTTGATGATGCTCCAGTATTTCGAATACCTGGACGCCGTTTTCCAGTTGATATTTATTACACAAAAGTAAGTTAATCTATAATATCAATTACAAGTGATGTTTTGTTTTATAAAATTAATATTTAATATATCTTATTAAATTAAGATGTTTTAAAATTTGTGTAGGCACCTGAAGCTGATTATCTGGATGCGTGTGTCGTCTCTGTTCTACAGATTCATATCACTCAACCTCTTGGTGATATTCTAGTGTTTCTCACTGGACAGGAAGAAATTGAGACCTGCCAAGAACTTTTATTGGTGATTTGTCTTAAATTTAAATCTTTATTTAGGTTTTAAGAAAAGTCTTTCAGTTTGAAACATAATGGCTTATTATTTAAGTAGTGAAAGGATAGTGCTACTTCTTGATTTTACCGATCTGTGTGTGTCCTTCCTAATTTTGACCATCCTTTGGACAGAATGTGTTGAAATTTGGTATGTAGGTTACCTAATATGTTCATGTCCCTCTTCACTATATGTGCTCTGTACACTGAACGACCAATTTATTATAGACACCCCACCAATAGCGTGTTGCACCTCCTTTAGTGGCGAGAACTGCCTTAATACGTGCTGGCATGGATTCAACAAGGTGTTAAAACCGTTGCGGAGGAATGTCAGCCCAGGCTGACATCACAGCGTCCCATAATTGGTGCTGTGAACGGTAGTGTGGGAAGGCGTTGATGGCAAGTTGAACGGGCCGAACAGGCAAGTTGAACGGTAGTGTGGGAAGGTGTTGGATGGTTCTCTCCACTTCATCCCATAAATGTTCAATCGGGTTGAGATCGGGCGACCGAGCTGGCCACTGAAGCAGGTAGAAGTCCTCGTCATGTTCCTCGAACCAGTCCCAGATCATTCGAGCACGGTGACAGGGAGCACTGTCCTGCTGAAATTGCCCGTCAGCACCAGGGAACACACACCTGATGAGGGGTGGGGTTGGGGGGTTAATTTTTTGTTTCCTAACTGTCTTTTGTATCTTTGTTATTGTAAATGCTTATAAATACTTCTTTATTGTAAAATGTATAAATCTCTTGGATTCCCACTTTAATCCTTTGCTGCGAACTTTAAATTTAAACCGCAGTAAAACTCAATTCCATCAGTTCAAGATGGGCCGGGGGCCCGGGGGTAAGGAGTATTAGAAAAAGACAGATAATTGAAACTTTTTAAATATTGTTTCACTTTTCTATTTGTGAAACAAATCTTGCCACTAAAACTAAACGTATGATTAAGATAGATACTGAATCTTAATCCTTAATATACGATACTAGCAGAGGTACCCGGCATTGCCTGGGATAATTACACTTGTAGGTAAAGAGAACAATCTCAAAAAATTAAATTATAACTCCCAATTGGTTAAATAATATCTCAATCAATACAACACAGAGCAAAGGGACTATCCATTCTAGGGAGACACGCGTGACTGTTATGCCTAATCAATAGAGGTTGCCTTATTAATGTTCTGTCACTGCATCTTCACTGTATGCTAATTACCAATAATTCTTGGAAACGAACGTTCAGTCACACGCATTATCAGCATCTCAGTTTCCAAAATACACACTTTCCCACGGAATATAGACAAAATGTATTTTTATGAAATGTTTGGATCTGCTGTGCTATCAAAAATAAGCTAGGTGATAACCCTGGCATGGCCAGGACTTTTTTTTTGGAATAAATTTTGAAATATCTTAAAAATAAACACATGAAAACAGTTAGAATTAATACAGTAAAAATTCTCAATGAAAATTTGAAAAAAATATTTTTAAAGGCTCACAATGGATGGACCTGTCCAAGGATGCCACTGCTAGTCTAAAAAATTTCTTACTCACGTAATCTTACTTTAGATGTACACTTGATGTTGTTGCAATTCCCTTTCAACTCTTGAATCAAAACTTGGCCATTCAGCTCTTTGTGTAGTCTAGCGATCGACGATTCTTCTATTGACATGCTTACCATTTGCTCAATACAGCACGGAGCTAAAGGAGTGCTTCCTCTGTCGTCTTTCCACTCTTTCTCAATAGTCTGCTAATTCTTCATTATCTCCAGTTACTGATCATTTTTAAAGATTTTCAAGAAATTGTTAAGTACTAAAAACTCTCTTTTCTAAGAAAAGCCTGAATAACAAGAATTCTATGCATTGTTACAAATTTAAATGTATCTATATTCACAAACTTTGCCTTTCATTGTTGGTCATGAGAAATATATTGTTGATCCCTGCATAGTGTTGGTGCATTGCGTGTTGACACCATTGTTGATAACTATTATTGCATAAACTTTTCCTTGCATTGTTGGTCCTGAGATATATATTGTTGGTCCGTGCAGAGTATTTGTGCATTGCGTGTTGATACCTATTGTTGCACAAACTTTTCCTTGCATTGTTCGTCATGAGATATATATTGTTGGTCCATGCAGAGTGTTTGGGAATTGCGTGTTGATACCATTGTTGATACCTATTGTTGCACAAACTTTTCCTTGCATTGTTGGTCATGAGATATATACAGGGTGTTTCAAAATTATGTACAATAAATTTAGTGACATATTCTTCAGGTCAAAAGAAGACGAAAATGTTCTATAGCACTTTGTCTGGAAACGATTTATTTACGTGATACAGCCAACTAAACCCGTGGCTCCAAATTACAGGAACTGTTCAAAGTGCCCGCCACCAGCTCGCACGCACGCTTCGGCTCGTTGAATGAGTGACCGTCTGATGTCATGGAAGAGTTCGTCGCCAGCATTACGAACGGTTTGGCATGCATTTTCAATTCGTTGTCGCAGATCCATAATGTTAGGAACTTCTGTGCTGTAGACGATCGTTTTCACATGACCCCACAGAAAAAAGTCCAAGGGATTAAGGTCGGGTGATCTTGCAGGCCTGGCTACCGGTCCACCTCGACCTATCCACCGATTTGTATATGCAGCATTAAGGTGTGCTCGCACAACATGGCTGAAATGTGCTGGAGCGCCATCATGCATGAACCAAATGTTAGATCTTATCAAAAGAGGAACATCTTCCAGTAATTCTGGCAATGCATTCTGCAGAAACAAAAGATACGTTCGCCCAGTCAATCGTGGCGGCAACACATAAGGGCCAATTAAGTTATTTCCGACAATTCCACACCAAATGTTCACGGAGAAACGCTCTTGATGCGCTCGAGCTCTGGTAACATGCGGGTTAGCATCTGCCCAATGGTGCTGGTTGTAAGAATTTACGATTCCTGTCCGGGTGAAGGTTGCTTCGTCCGTGAAAAGTATCTGGCTGAGAAACTAGGGTCTGCAGCATGACGATGTTGTATCCATTGGCAAAATCGTTGTCGGTGTGGATAGTCCGTTGGGTGCCTGAACCAGTTGCAGGTGGTATGGATGCAAAAGCTGACGGTGAAGAATGCGCCAAACAGATGAGTGCGGAATGTGTACCATGGAAGAAATACGACAGGTGCTTGTCTGTGGTTCATCATGTATGATGTCAATTATCACATCCTCCTCATCCGGAGAATGTGCTACAGGCCGCCCTTGTCCTGTTTGACGGCCAAAGGAACCACGCTCCCTCAAATGTCTGTCGGCAGATACAAATGTTCGGTTATTTGGCAAACATCTATTCGGAAAGCGTTCTTGGTAGAGTCTTCTTGCTTCCACAGCATTTCCGTCTGCAAGACCATACATTAGGTGCATGTCAGTGTACTCTGCACTGGAATACGTGTACATGACTTTTTTTTTACGTAAATCGTAATGCGTATGTCAAAACACGCAAACGTTCTGAAATTGATATTCCTAGTGGATGTACAGTAGTGAAACTACAGTAATGGAAACAACCGTACACAACTAATGGAACAACCCTAAAGTAGATTTAAATGGAACAAACCTCTCAACCTAGTGTTGGGTCGAAACGCTGGAACTGCTAAAATATCGTCCGCTAACTACCGTGCTTCCCTACTGTATGATATTGGATTACTCGCAAACAAATCGTTTCCAGACAAAGTGCTATAGAACATTTTCGTCTTTTTTGACCTGAAGAATATGTCACTAAATTTATTGTACATAATTTTGAAACACCCTGTATAATTTAGAAGCCATAACATAAAATTGATGAACTATAGAGGTTCTAGAAACAAGAGGAATTAACATAGGATATGTTTTTAAAGATCTAGTATTATAACTATGTAAAAAAGGCTTCATCTGCTCAGACTGCTTTAACATGTATAAACCAAGAAAATAAAAATATAATTTCAAAAAAGAAAAAATAATACAATTTTTAGTGCATATAATTTTTAATGAAAGAAATCTAATAGTCCTATCAATAATTCTAATTAAATGAGTAAGATGACTTTTAAAAGTTCCACCCCAAACAGAAACACAATATTGAAAAATTGATTGAAATAAAGTAAAATAAATAATTAGTAAAAAAGTTGATGGAACAAAGTGTCCAACTTCATATAAAATGTAAGAAGCCTATTTCAATTTTAAAGTTAAGGCCTGAATATGTTCTTTCCTACAAATCTTGGTGTCAAACATGACACCAAGATAACAAAACCGAGATACTTTTTTCAATAATGGACAGGAACAATTTATCGTATCACAGGCAAGTTTATGAACTCTAAAAACATTTAAAGTAGAAGAAAAAGGGTACAGATGAAACTGCATAAAAACAGATTTGTCTGAGTTTAAAGTCAAAGTATTTGAAGATAACCATCGATTTATCATACTTAAAACATTTTCTATGACATTAACATTCAGAAACTCCTTTTTATCATAAATAAGAGCTATATCATCAGCGTATGCCTGAATTATTCCTTGAGTAGGTAAAAAAAGTAAATCATTGATATAAATTAAGAATAGTATATGTCCTAAAATTGAACCCTGTGGTACACCTGTTGAAACAGTCCTCCAAGAACTGTAATTTTTATGCAGTCGAACAGCTTGTTTTCGATTTTCTAAATAAGAAGCAAACCAATCATAAGCCATACCGTGAATTCCATATTGAAATAATTTAGAAAGTAAAATGAAATAATTTTGATCTAACGTTTTTATTCTTTCGAAAGCTTAAGACTTGGAATATTAAAATAATTATGAAATTTACTGTAGAGAAGAAAAATTTACTTTCTGTAGCATATTAAATAAATATTGTGAAGATTATTATTAGGAAGAGCAAATTATATTGTTTTTAAGGCACCCAGATGCTGGAGATTGGTATAGTATCCCATGAACGTGCTCTGAGTGGCATCTGTGCGAAGTAATTGAATTTCCTTTCACCTTCGCTGACCTTCATTATCAGTTTTATTATTAAAATTTTTTTTTAACAAGAACAAAAATGGATGTTATTGTCATGGATTCCGTTTAGTAGAGTGTTTGCAAAATTATGTAGTGATTTTTACGAATTTTTTTATTTTTTTTATTTTCATATACCTTTGAGTTATAAATAAGCTCTTAAAAACTTCTTTGGGGTTTAAGAAAAAATTTAGCATCCAATCCTGCTAAAAAAAATTTCTAAATTTTTCAAAGATAATTGTTTTCGAAAAGTTATCAGTACTGAATTAAAGAATAGCTATAATATTTGTGTGTTATTTGCATGCATTGTCAGATTTGCATTTCGAGGACCAGAGATCTGGGAAGCCTTTGGTCCTGAACATTCCAGATTTGTGTTCCTCAACCATAGTTGGTTTTGGCATAGTAGACAAATACGTAAGAACTTTTTACCTAGATATAATTTTCTTTATTCTTCAGGAACGTTCACGAAAACTGGGTTCAAAAATTAAAGAATTAATAATTTTGCCCATCTATGCAAATTTGCCATCCGATCTACAGGCTAAGATTTTTGAGCCAACTCCACCTGAAGCTAGAAAAGTAAGTTCAGTAATTATTATTATTATCTCTGTATTTCACGGGATTTTAAACATCCCGGATAAAAAAAAAGGTAAATAACGGAGTAAATACTCAAGTTACTTCCCTACTATGGAGTCAATTACTTATGTTAAGGAATTCAAGGGTAATAGAGCAAGTACCGGTATTTAAAATCACTGATTTTTGAAGACTCATGATTAATTTTGAGTCAAGACCCAAAATGTCAATGCTGGTTGAAAGTTTCTTGGGAATTAATCCTGTAGCAGAGAGAATTATAGGAACGATTTTGACAGAGGACTGATGCCACATCTGTCGAATTTCTTCTGAGAGTGGTAGATATTTTTGAATTTTCTCATTATACTTTTTCTCCATATTATGAGAGTTAGGAATGGCTATTTCAATAAGGTAAGTAGTTTTGTTTGTTTTGTTAATCAGAGTGATATCAGGTCTATTGTGTAGTGTTGTTCTGTCTGTGATAATATCTCTATTCCAGTACAGTTTGGCATCATCATTTTCCAGGATAATTTCCGGTTTATATTTGTACCAAGGGAGGGTACAATTTGTTAAGTGATGCAGGTTAGCAATGGCTTGATGGATTTGGCGTCCAACGTTGTCATGACGTGTGACATACTTGGTAGGAGCTAAAGAGCTGCATCCACTTATTATATGATCTATGGTTTCCAGCTGAGAGTGACATAGTCTACAGTTGTCATCTACTACTGTAATTTTCGGGAGTAACGCCGCGGCGGCTGATACGCCGCACACGCCAAAATTTAACAAAAATGTTAAATCTCCGGGAGTAGCGCCGCGGCGGGCGATACGCCGCACCCCCCCCCCCTCCCATCACACACGGTCCGTTTTGTATAATCGCGTTTTATAAGAAATTCAATAAACAAACCAAAATTCAGTATTTATAAGATATATTTTATTAGTCGAATCCTTCAAAATCCGATGTTTCCAAATCGGAATGAAATAAAGATAAACGGTCAAAAGTCGTTGGAGAGAGAAATACTGGGAGATTATGCTCGTCGAAATTGAAATCAAATACTGGTTGCCATGAAAATCGACAATCGACAATCGAACAGTGTAGTGTATCGGTATTCAAGTGGAACTTGAAGCATAGCTTCCATAATCTCACCCTTCATAATCATATTCCAAGGGAAATACACTGAGCTAGAAAAGAAGCCTGATGTACCCACAAGGGTCATCCAAAGTATGAAAGAAAATTGCCTCCTCTTGGTGGAGGAAAATTTGATTGACGACTGTCTAGACTAGAAGCAGACCACTAGTATTAGATAAAACACGACCTATGAAGTCCAGTAATCTGGAAATAAGACATTATCAATGTCTTCAAAATTAATATCAAGTATATGCCTTGGATCACGATATCTCTTTCTATGCATAGGATGCTTTAAAATGCCCCAGACTAGCTCGTTGCTATGATTTTCTATATTGGGCAGCATGGATTCCATGAGCCCTTGAACGTATTTGCCAATATGAGTCATGTTGAAGTCATTATAAATGGAGGAATTGCGAACAATTCTCCGATCTTTTTGTGCAATAGTCCTAAGGGTAACGTTTTGGAACGTTTGCAGTTCTTTCCATCTAGTCTTACATATTGTGGCCCAGACGGGCATACCATAGGTCAAGATAGTCCGAACAATGACCTTATAGAGTAGGAGTTTATTATCGGGTGTCGATTATTCTGATTGGTTGCCCTCTATTGACGAACGCGAAAATTAGACCAGTTGATCATTAGCCAAGTGGCCTCTCTGGGCAAAAAGCCACACTAAAAGCGTGGATTATTTGAAATAATTTATTTCCTGTTGATGACTGATTACACTGCGCGATTTGCGGAAAACATCGATGTTGGAAGACGTCGATAAAATCCATCGATACTATAAATTCGTCGATGATAAGAGTGCTTTATTATCGAGTGAATCACCCGCTGTCGATGAACGATCACGCTCGATCGTTATCGGAGTGAATTTTTAATCATGGGTAGAATCTATCTATTTTTTTTTATTTTTTTATTTTTTTTTTTTTTTATTTTTTTATTTTTTTTTTTTTTGTAAAATCTCCGGTAGTAGCGCCGCAGTGGCTGATACGCCGCACACGCCGAATTTTTAACTTTTAATAACAGAAACGCCGCGGCGTTACTCCTGAAAATTACGGTAAGTTGGTATCTCTGATAATGTGCTTAATGTAGTTTCGGGTTTTTATAACTTGGTCCTGTATGGCAATAATGAAACCCTCAGTCTCAGTAAAAAGATGTCCTGCCTGTAACCAGAGGTTCGATGTTTTCTGATCTGTATAATTTTGAGTAAGTTGGTAAATGTGTTTGCCGTGAAGGGTTTTGTTTTTCCAGGTCTCTAGTTTGGCTGCATCGGTAGTGACATTATCATTAAGGCTAAAGCCCATCTTTAATTTAAGTGATGGAAGATTTTCGTCAATTAAAGTAAGAGCACTATATATGGGCACATCTTGTTTTGAGTGAAAATAGGACCGGAGGAGATTGATCTGTTTATAGTGTAATTTTTTAATATCTATAAAACCCCTCCCCCCAAGTTCTCTCGGAAGGCTGAGTCGCTCAACTGCTGAGTGTGGATGGTGTGCATTGAATTTTGATGCTACCGTTCTAACCATACTATTAAGATGGTCAAGATCTGTATTAGTCCATTTCAGTATTCCAAAGGAATAAGTCAGAATGGGTACTGCATACTGGTTTACTGCTTGAGATGTGTTTTTTCCAGTTAGGTGACACTTAAAGATTTGTGTCAGCCTTTGTTTAAATTTATGAGTGAGTTGTTGCTTTTGTATTGTATGATTCATAGCAGGATTTTGCTGAAATCCAAGATATTTATAATATTCATCATCCTGGAGTGCAGGGATTTTAGTTTCTCTATCTGTTGTACATAGGTATTGTAGTTGCTCAAGCTGTGTCCCCTTCTGAATGGTGGCTAGCCTGCATTTATCGATCCCGAAGTTCACTCTGATGTCATTGGTGAACTGTTCGGTAATATGCAGGAGGGACTTCAGATGTTCGGCTGAGCTAGCAAAAAGCTTCAGATCGTCCATGTACAACAAATGAGTTACTTGTGTGTTTTGCTTATTGTGGAGTTGCATCCTATATCCATGCTTTGATTGGTTAAGCAAATGAGAAAGAGGGTTCATCGCCAGGCAGAACCAAAGGGCACTTAATGTGTCTCCTTGAAAGATGCCTCTATTGACTTGTATTTCCTGAGTAATGAGCATGGTTGAGGTGGTTTGCAAGTGCAGGACAGTGCTCCAAGACTTCATGGTATGATGTAAGAAGTGGAGCAAGATAGGATCTATTTTGTAAATGCTCATTATTTGGCAGAGCCATGTATGAGGAATGCTATCAAAGGCTTTTTGGTAGTCAATATATGCACAATACAGGTTTCTCTTTTGTGTTTTTGCATGTGAGGTAATAGCAAGGTCTATTACCTTATTATTATTATTATTATTATTATTATTATTATTATCATTTCCATGATGTCTATACTACCTAGTATCACTGAATAATACAGGGTTATTCAAAGTGCGTGTAATGTTTCAAAAATAACATAAGTTAACAAGAAATGGATGATAGTAAATCTTAAAGCAACTGAGAGGAAAACTCTCCAAGTTTAAAAAAAAATCTACAAGCATATTACCATAGTTTGTCATTAGAGTCAGTAGTAGCAAATATGGCCTTCAGGATAGGATGCTGCATTTGTGCCATATGATGGCAGTTTGTGTTATTTGCTTTTAGTATATAAAATACTTTTGTTTATTAATTATTAATTTTTGTTCATTAATAAATAAGTGTTTTATTTCATTACTTGATAAATGGTTAGTACTTGATAAGTGTCTGTTTTCTTTTAATTATTAGTTTGTTATGGCATAGCCACAAGTTGTTTTCATGCGTTGTTGCCCTGAGGAGCAACAATGTGTGAAGTTGGTCGTTGTGTGATTGTTGAGGAGCAACTTTTCAGAGAATCGATGTAAATTTCCTGAAAAGGTAATCCTCTGTTTACAACATTGTTGCGATAGAACAACTGGAGAAGAGGAGTTCTTTTTAAAAAAAGTCTGAACTTTTTCCTCATTGGAACTTCTTGACTAGTAGTAGCTTGCGTTGCTCTGGGAACAGCAAATGGGTTGAGAGGTTTCAGTGCTCCTCCTCGTGTGTTAAAAGGAGCACATAACTTTTTCTGTTCGTTTTTTAGGAATATTTACACAAAGATTGTGTGGTTGCACTCCGTAGCGGTGCTGTCAGGTGCAAGATAGGTACTGTTTTACCCGAGTAAATGCACCTTAAGTGTGCTCTGAATAGGTGTTTTGAGGCCTGCCCCACTCGCAATAGGTACCTGGCAAATACAATTGACTGATTAAGTGCACAACGTGAGTTAATTAATGTAAATGAATGATTTACCCTGTTGAAGTTTAGGCCTGTGTGGCAATTGATATAGTAGTTAGAATTGCAGTTTTGGTTGTAAAGTTGCCCTGTATGTTATGATAAATTTGGCATCAGTGCTCCCCCCCATATTTGCATTCATATGTGTAAATTAATGCTGTTAAGTAAAATAAGTGCTCCCCCCCATATTTGCATTCAGTGCTCCCCCCCATATTTGCATTCATATGTGTAAATTAATGCTGACAGCATTCATATGTGTAAAGTAATGCTGTCAGTTAGAATATTTACTTATTGGTGTCTGAGTCAATCTTTCTCCATATCGGTTCCGAACTCAAGTGACTGATACCAGTGAGGGTTCTTGACGGCTCGTGCCGCCAGGGCGACGCCCCTCGCTGGGGTCCCGTCACACATTAATGAGATGTTAGTGAACTCGAGGTCCCCTGTCTTCCTGTGCTTCATTTGGAGTGGGGGGGGGGGGATAGAACTCAGAAGATGCTGTGTTAATGAAGCTGATGTATTTCAGTGCTGTGCCATCATCACAGACTAAATAGTAATGTGGAACTGTTTATCCTGTGATGATGGTGCAACATCGAAACATCTGTATTAAAAATAGTATACCATATCTCTCAGTTTAATCTGACAAGGAGACTCCATGTACTCTGACTCACCGAATTTGATAAAAAAAAATTCTCTCAGTAACTTTCACCCATGTAAAACCATTCGATGCACTTCTCAAAATTTTCTAAGAAAAAAAACTTCATAAAGTTTATCACCAATGTATGCAGTTTATATGAGAATCCTACTCTAGAATTTGGGTACATGTATTTATAAGCTTATCTCCTTGCCAATTTTTTTTTATTTATTATACATTATACAGGGCGAGTCTGAAACCCTGTAACAAACTTTTAAAAGAGTAGTATGGATGATTCTAAGCAAAAAAAATTCATAAGAACATAGGTTCAAATTTGAACGATAACCTAGATATGAACAGAAATAAAAATGCCACCACTAAGATCAAAAAGTTAACTAGGTGTGCAATGCGTGCCAACGGGCACTTGCAAAAAAGAGCTGAGTGAGTTGGTTAGTCGGAGGGTAACGATGACCTGTGTGTTTGCTGTTCGCCTTCCTATGTTGCCTCTTCGACGTGGTCGTGGCGGCATAATCTGTTTGAAATTGAGAAATTCATAGGAGAAATGCAATAAATTAAAACAAGCAAAAAATGTTTTAACTGTTAAGTTTGAGTTATGACGTTATCTCTTCTCAGATATTTAGATGAGGTTGTTGTAAACAATTGAACAGTTAAAATAAAACCTCAAGGTAGTTGTCGGTTGGAAAATATACGTCTAGAATCGATTAAAGCAGTTGATAATGACCAACAATGTTAATTCTATGTAAAAAGAAAAAGTTAATATCTCATCTCCAAACGCACCTTATTCCTCGAACATACTTTTCCGACGTAGAGTGTGTGTACTAGCACCTTTTTGGTGAAAAATTAGTCGATATAAATATCTTAGAACTCGATAAAATGGATAAAATCCATGAGATTTGTCAGTAATGTTATTCCTATGTAAAAAGAAAACGTTAATTTCTTGGTAAAAATTGCAGCTAAAATCTCAAATTTAATTTTCGTACATAGATTAGAAGTTCTAGCACTTACTGATTACAAAAAGTTGTCCAAAAAATTCTTAGAACTCGAAAATAGCATTTGAAAATTTGCTCTCTAAAAAAAAATTGAACAGGGCTTCGTCGTGTATTCAATGAAAAAATGCTATTTGGCGCGCTTTTCTATTGTTTATACAGTAAACTTCGTGTAATTCGAATCCGCCTAATTCGAATTATTGCTTAATTCGTATAAATTACAAGGAACGTTTGAAATCCTTTACATTTAATGGAAAATAATACCGCATAATTCGAATTTTCTAATTCGAATTATCGCCCAATTCGAATCAATCATCAAGTACATTTAATACAAACTAATGTATTTTTCATCGCCTAATTCGAACGCCATAGTTACTCCGAAAATAATTTCAAATTATTAATTTGTGACTAATTCCCAGATTGATCTGAGCAAGCAATGTGCTACTACACGTGTGGAGTTTACTGTATAAATACAATTGGCCGATTATCCAGAAGCCTGACTGGATACAGATCTGGTGCTAGCTTTCCATTCGTGCTTTAAGTACATATAAGCAGATAACTTAGGGATTGTGTTCTGACAAATGCAAGGCAATGTTCATTACAACTTCGGAAACCCCCGAGTCCTCTCTTCCTTTCTGGTAAAGAGCTCGAATGGGTAAAACTTTGGAGTGGTAATAGATGCCAAGTTAAATTGGGGGTGCATGTCTCCTACGCCATCAACAAGGCAAAGAAGGCAAAATTCAGTCTGGTAGCTCTTCTGCGGCGAAACAGCGTACTTGGATTGGACTGCAAACTATTACTGTATAGGACGGTAATCCGAACCATCTTGCTTTATGGTATGCCTGCCTGGGCTACAATATGTAAGTCCAGATGGAAGGACCTCCAAACTTTCCAAAACGTTAGCTTGAGGACCATTGCCCAACTTGACAGGAGAGTTGCAACAAATACTTCTATTGCCAATGATTTTGAGATACCTCCCATTGGGAATCATGTCCAGGAATTGATGAAAAAGCTGCTTCCGAAGATGAAGGACCATCCCAATCCTCTGGTTGCAGGTATTCTTGAGCACCCACTTACCTTCAGAAGCCTTCTTAGACATCGCAGGCCGCGTCACATCCTGGACATCAATTTCGACGACATCCAAAAGGCCATATTTCCCGAATATTGGATCTCCTAGCTCCTCGTGTCCCTTATCCCTCATCAATCAACAATAGGAAAGGACTCCATCTTATCCTCTGGATGACTTAACAAGGTTTCATCTGGCTTCTTGCCTAGTTCAGTGTACTTCCCGTGGTTACTTTCTGGATGAGTATGGCAGTGAAAGCGTTGCTTTCGGACCACTCGTTTCGTTTTACCTGCACTGTTCGATTGTTGATTGATTGGTTGTGCTCAGTACTACTCAGTATCATAAGGACTCCAGCACAACACATATAGGTGACCAGGCGTAAATATTTTTGAGGACTTCAGAATTCTAAGTACATGTAGCTTTCACAGTTTTTAGGGTTATCTTCTCTCTCAATTAACTTTGTTTTTCATTTCGATAGCTTAAAATCTAGCCAGTATGTAATTATTTTTTATTTTATCCATTATTTTATTATATTCATTATTAATTTAGCCAGTTCAAATGTTTCTTTTCATGGTTTTTTTTTCAATATATGTACATATGATTACCCATAATCCAAAACACATAGTTTTTAGGTTAGTGTGACCTAACATCGCATAATTCGAATTATTGCCTAATTCGAATTTTTTTGTTGGTCCGTTTGAATTTGAATTACACGGATTTTACTGTATTTCATTTTTCATTGTTGAATTGATTTTAGAGGAAAAAAGAATTTTTTTCTTAGCGCGTGATTTTCTCTATAGCAAATCATAGAGAAAATTCTTTTTCTGGTGATTATCCTCGATGGCTTGATCGATTTTTCCGAAAATACTTCAAAACCATCTATGTCCTATTAGGATTAATTGAGCAAAATTTGGTTGAAATCGGTTGAGTGGTGTCGGAGAAGTTAGAGGACAAAGGTTTTACATTCTCGTCAGTAAAGAGCTGAGTGAGCGTCGCCTAGGATAATGAAGTTTGGAGGAATAATAGGGTACATACAGTTGAGTATACCGTTAAAATTTCATTGAATTCCAACCAGTAGTTTCTGAGTTACATAGTCAACATCGTAACACGTGGTGGTTAGTACTCACGTGTGAACACATGTTATGATGTTGACTGCGTAACTCGGAAACTACTTATTGGAATTCTATCAAATTTTAACAGTATACACAACTGTATGTACCCTATTATTCCTCCAAACTTCATTATCGTAGGTGTTATAGACCCTGAGTTATTAACTTGTTGATCTTAGTGGCGGCACTTTTATTTCTGTTCATATCTCGGTTATCATTCGAATTCAAACCCATGTTCATATGAACTTGTTTGCTTAGAATCATCCATACAATCTCCTCTAAAGGTTTGTGACAGGGTTTCTGACTCACCCTGTATAGATGCAGATTAATGTTTTTTGAATAGACTGGCTCTTGATTTATTGATTTACGATTGATATGAAAAAATTTTTTCTTTCAGGTAATTTTAGCAACAAACATTGCTGAAACTTCCTTAACAATCGATGGCATTATATATGTTATAGATCCTGGTTTCTGCAAGCAAAATAGTTATAACGCTAGAACAGGAGTTGAGTCGTTGATAGTGACACCCATATCTAAGGTAAAAATATGACCATTTAAATCTTTTTATTGTTTTTGTACATCCTTTTCTTGAAAGCATAATCTCTTTTGATGCAGGCTTCAGCTAATCAGAGAGCAGGGCGAGCAGGCCGTGTCGCTGCAGGAAAATGTTTTCGCCTATATACTGCTTGGGCTTATAAGCACGAGTTAGAGGACAACACTATTCCTGAGATACAGCGTGTCAATCTGGGTAATGTCGTCCTGTTGCTGTTGTCTCTTGGAATCAATGATCTTGCACATTTTGATTTCTTAGATCCTCCGCCCTATGAAACTTTAGTAAGTTTCTTGAATTGGTAAATTAATTGATCAATTACTTAAATTTTTCTTTTAATGCCATTAAATTAAATGACATTGTTAATTGGAGCTTACGGTGACCTCTTTCTGGAAAGTCAAGGACAATCAAGGAGAATTCAGCAAAGTTGAATTTGGTTAGGGGAAGTTAGGGAAATCTTTCAAATATCTGAAAATTACACCAATGGTGGAACTTAGGAAGAAAAGTTTATGTTTCAGCTTGCCTAACCTAGGTTGTGGTAACTTTTTCTTCAGGTGTACAACCTAGTTTCAGTTATTATACTTTTTAAACATTTTTTCAAGTTTCAGAAAAAAATATCATAATGGCTAAAAAGTATATCATTATGGCTTCCGAAACTATATAATGAAAATCCAAAGCATCGTGCTTAAAATTTCTGTAAGACATTTGTTGATCAGGAAATTCTTTCTTTCAAGATAGAGTGGATGCCCTATAACTGCTTGGCACAGGAAATGCATGATTAACTAATCAGAAGCACTTACAAGATGCACATTTATCTAAGTGCTTCTGATTTACTATACTGTGTTCGCACTTAAGAGCAACCTTGATTGGTTGATTTAATTTTGGGCATCTCACCGTGCGCCATCGTCCATGAAATGAGCGTCAATCGAAAATGCATACAGTTTCTGCAAGCGCAGTGTAATTTTGGAAAATTTAATTGGCATTATATTGAGTTATATTAATCCAATAATTTCTGGGACTTGTTAAAATTTAATTAGTATTGGATAAAGTTTCTCATTTCCTGTGCCAGATTCATGTTTTCTCTTTATGTACAGACTATAATTGAATAAAATCTAAAACTTGTTTTGAAGATTGCTTTGAAATTTATTAAAGTAATACTTATAGTCTGCAGATCAGATCTTGAGACCCCGTTTCAAATCCTTTCTGCGCACATCGTCATGAATGATCTCCGATTACAAGGATCTATCTAGAAATTGCTGAGTGCTGATTAATTTTTCAGAGAAAACATTTTTCTGTTGCACAAGAGTGGTTGTAACATTTGGAATACAAGTGGTCTATTTTAAACCTTAATGAGATCTTCAGGGTTTCCGCAGAAAATCTGAATCCCATTTCCCTGACTTTCCCTGGCATCGACAGTCTCATTTCCCTGACAAAATCGTAATTATTTCAAAACATCTCTCTACAACAGCTTTTTAGACGCAACTATATTACATTGCTTTATTATACAGGGTGTTTCAAAAGGTATAATCCAAACTTCATACACAGGTAGGAGCCAGTAAGGTGAACAGATTCTGTTAATACATGAGAGAGAGGTTGGAACTCAACCATTGTCAAGTTAATGGGGGGAGCAAATGACAAGTGATAAAGCATGCAAATGATGGCACAACACAAACAGGTTGCAGTTCTTTGGCAAAGAACACGTGCTTTTGGAGGATAATCGCATGCAAATGTACTTCCAAAATGATGGAGCGTCTGCTCATTTTAGCCATGATGTGCGCAGTTACCTTCATGCAACATTTGGCAATCACTGGATAGGTAGAGATGGACCTGCGGCATGACCTCCTAGGTCTCCAGATCTCAATTCACTGGATTTTTTTGGGGGGGGCCACATGAAATCAGTTGTGTACCGAACACCTGTGACAAGCATTGAAGATCTGGCAGCTCGCATCACATTTGTTTCAGATGGCATCAGAGAAATGTCTGGAATCTTTGGCTGAGTCCATGTTGTGCTGATATCATGCACGTGAGGCCATAGCTAGCTCGCATTTTGAGCATCTTTTGTAAAGCTTCAGTGAATTCCAAATTCCATAAAAAAATGTGTGCTTACTTACTTATGTGTTTCCATGTGCAGTCTGATTTCTGCTCCCCCCCTCTAACATTACCTTGCCAATGGTTGAGTTCTGACCCCTCATGTATTAACAGAATATGTTCACCTTCATGTCTCCTACCTGTGAAGACCTTGGATTATACCTTCTCAAACACCCTGTATATCAAATTTGCTTTACAGAATACTTTTTTTTATTTAGTTTATGTAATTTATCAGAAATAGCTTCCTCTTCTTGTTGGGCACGGAGCCTAATCCTCTTCTTTTCACTTTCTAGTTTTTTCATTTCTTTATTAATTGCTCTCTTATCCGATTTTCTTTAATTAATATTTTCAGCATTCATCTGACGTTTTTCCTCCAATTATGACTCGTAACGCCGACGTTTAGATCAGACTGACAGAACCATTCTTCGATGTATAGGCACATGGTGTATTCCTCCAACATATTGGATAGCATCGTGCACCTGTCTTCGGGATATGAGAGATATCTCATGTTGGTTTTCCACAATCAAAATTTTGTATATGGAAAACCTACTTTTCGCAGCTGCATTACCATGTTATAATATGAGAGATAATTTCAGTACATGTCATAGCTCAGAATATTTGGTCTTGATCAAAACTTTCGCAAAGAAGTTTTTTCTCATTTTATTTCCCTGACATTTACCAGAAAAAGTCTCATTTCCCTAATAAATCCATGAAAATGGCCCATCTTCCCTGACAACTTTTCATTTCCCTGACATTCCCTGACTTTCCAGAATGTGGGAACCCTGGATCTTACAACCTACACTGTATAATGAATATTTAACTTACAATCTGCATGGTGGTGCAAAAATAGTAATTTTTATAGTGCTGGTCGCGTGCTTTATAGTTGGATCACTGGATTATGTCTTTTTGGTTTGGTTGTTATAGCAACTGCCATCTGTACAGTACAGAGGGTTGAGTATGTTACAACTAAACGATCTACATATGCAAATTCTCCAGCCTCGTGGTTGACAGAGCTACGCAGTCACGAGGAGTTGTAAAGGGGACATCGCTTCATCATTCTTAATCGTTGTACAAATGCTAGCTGCTGGCCAGGTGGCCGAGTCTTCAAGTTTTCTAGTTTTCAAGTCTGCCTGGTCGTGGGTTCGAATCCCGCCACGGGCATGGATGTTTGTGTTTGTCCTGGGCTGCGTACAGATATAACGTATGTAAAAGGCGCAAAATGACCATAGTAGTCGATGCCAAAATTTCTAATAAACCAACCAACCAACAAACGCTAGCTGCGAGAATGCCGCCAAAAAGCGATAGATATTGAGAAGGATATGTAAATGCACTTTCCGACACGAAGAGGTCCTATTCCATGATTATAAAACAAAGCAAATCCAGGGGTCTCACCACTTCAAACGCAAATAAGGTAGGGGTATCACAATCAATGGTACGCAACATAATCCACAAAATCTCTGACTGGTTAAGCGTCCGAAATCTGGTATGGGTGCATCAGGATAAAGCTGCGAGCCATACGTCCAAGTCAACGATCGCCCATTTGCGAACACTGGAACAGGAGATAGGCATACATTCAATTCCGTTTGAAGACATACCTGTGAAATCTCCAGGTGCATCTCCTTGGATTATTGTGGCTTTGGACTGCTGAAACATTGGAAGTAGACGACCCCGTACATTGGATGGTCTATGGAAAGCCAGTGAAGAGGAGTGGGCACAGATAGACCTAAATTCTCTGCGGCAAAGCCTTTTTGATTGGAAACTGCAATGCAGAGCCATAGTTTGACAATGTGGGCACCAGATAGAACATCACCGAACATGGCAGCAGGGTTTCTCATAGATTTATGATGCTTGCAAATCGTTTAGTTGTAACGTACTCAACCCTCTGTATTAAGAAACTTTTTTGAAGAATCAGATGATAATGAACCAGTTTTGAAGGTTTTTAATTGCATAGATCCAGATTATGCATTTTTTAAAAATGGCAAAAAAAAATAAAGGTTGTGTATATGTTATTTCCAGTAAGTCAACAACTAGTCAAAAACTTGGAGTCTCGTTATACATGAGAATAAAATTTTTACTGGTTTTCTTAGCTCTGAAAGTGGGATACAAGAGGGGCATAATAGTGGAATACAGTAATTTTCTAATTAACACATGATTCAAACATTATTGACGTATTATCACCGATACCCAATCTGAAGAAACCACCCCTGGCAGAGATCACTTCGCTGCAGTATTACATCTCAACATCCCTGAAGAATTAATCTTTAAAGAATAATTTGAAAATGGTCATTGGAGGATTTTTTCACGCCAATATCTCCAATATTATTTTTCGCTGTTTATTAATTAATCTTTAACCTTGCATATTGAACTGTTATATAGAGACTGGTACCTTTTCATCCAGCTAGTAGTTCATACGTAGATAATCATAATACTGTAATTATGAAATTATTAATTTAAATAGTAAATAGTTTGGAATTGCATTTTTCCCCAATGAGGAATTTATATTTTAATATTTAATGATTTATACCTTGATTGTCCAGGCACATTAATGTGACCACCTGTTAGTAGCCAGAATAACCACCTTTCGCGGCACCAACAGCTGCGAGACTGGCAGGAAAATAGTCAATAAGGTTCTGGAAGGTATTGACAGGGATGTGAAGCCATACCGACTCCAGTTCTGAAGCGAGCTGCCATAGGTTGCACAGTGGAGGATCCATGGTGCGAACAACCCGATCGAGGTGGTCCCACAGATGCTCTATGGGGTTTAAATCTGGGGAGTTTGGTGGTCAGGGGAGTACCGTAAATGCATCCTCGTGCTCTTTGAACCACGCACGGACAATGCACGCTGTATGGCACATCTGATTGTCCTGCTGGAAGATACCATCGTGCTGAGGAAACACAATCTGCATGTAAGGGCGGACATGGTCCGAAAGGACAGATCAATGGTGCCGTCCACAATGATGAGTGCACCCAGGGAAAGCCATGAAAACATTCCCCAGACCATAATGCTGCCTCCTCTGGCCTGGACCCTTGCGGCACGTGTTGCAGGGTGTTTGTTTTCTGACGCTCAACACCGTACACGCCTTCGCCCATTTGTCCGATGGAGCATAAACCGTGATTCATTGGAAAAAGCCACCTTTTGCCACTCTGTTGCTGTCCAGTTGCGATACTGGCATGTAAATGTTAGTCTTTGTTGCCAGTGAACAGCCGTCAGCATTGGTGCACAAACCAGCTGTCTGCTGCAGAACAACGTTTGCTGAACTGATGTTGATGATATACGTTTGGTAGCCCCCTGGTTCATCTGGGAGGTCAATTGGTCCACGGTTGCATGTCTGTTGGCTTGCACGCATCTTCGTAGCCGTTGTTCACCTGTGTTATCTATGGCCCCTGGTGCCCCTACTGATTTTGGGTATTGCCATTCTGCCATGCACTGTACGTTTTCACTAAGGCGGCACATAACAGTTCACAAAACTAGCTGTTTCGGAAATACTGCCATCTTTGGCTCGGAAGCCGATGATCTTGCCCTTTTGGAGGTCGGATAAATCGCTACATTTCACCATGACTCCAACAATTGCAATGTTTTCTGCTTCCCTCTAATACCCTTCCTATATCCCCCCACCTCTGATACTGGTACGTACCTTCTGGAAATAACCATTTTCTGCTGATGTTGAACGTAGGGGTGGTCACATTAATATGACTAGACTGTGTACGTTACTTAACTGTTTTGATGTTACCGTAATTTACGGTAATAACGCTGCAGCGTTGGATAAGCCTCATTGATAAAAACGTATTGTTTAAAAAAAAAAATGGTAGTTACGCCACAGCGATAGTTAAGCTGCACCCCCCTCCCCCTTTATGATAGACAAGTAAAACAAATTGGCTTAATTTAAGAGAAACCTTCAAAATTGGAATGAAAAACAAAAGTCAAATATTTTTCTTCATTTTATTTATTTTCATCATTATCGTCAGCAATAGTTTTGTATGGTTAACAAGCAGCTCTGTGATGTACAATCATGACAACAACGATCTCAGAAAACCGTTACTGCTTCGATGGGATGCAGTTGCATTCTGTCCTGATGAAAATCAAATGAAATTAGCACATAATATACATTACAGTACCTTAATTTTCCTGTATATACAATGTACAGTTCATTATTTATTACATTATTTCACTTTTTATTTGAATTTCCTGTCACCACTTTATGACATTGAAATAATATTGAAGTTGCCCTTCATGGATTGAGTAGTTACATTCGTATTTTTTTTTTTTTTGACAGGAAATTCAAATGAAAAGTCGTATAATGAACTTCAAATGAAATTAGCGTATAATATACATCAAAGAATTTGAATTACCCTGTATTTATAATGTATACTTCATTATATATTACATTATTTCACTTTCATTTGAATTTCCCATCGCCAATAAAATACGAATGTAACTTCTCAAATATGAAGGCCAACAACATTCTTTCGATGTGATAAAGTGGCATTCTGTTCATATTGAGGAGGAGTTACATTTGTATTTTTTTTTTTTTTGACGACAGGAAATTCAAATGAAAAGTGAATTAATTTATTGATGAACTGGACACTGTATATGCTGTCTAATGGGGTAGGCCGCAAAACGCTTCTTACGTTGACCACCAGAGCGGCGGTAGTGTTCCATTCACTCTTCCAGTTGCCGTATAAAGGCTTTTTCATCCTCAATCAACGTGTAAAATGACGGGGTTTTGTTGCGTACCGTTTTGTAAAAATCGAATTGGGGGGCATAGATTTCCAAAAGATAAAGAAATGGCATTAAAATGGAGAATTGCAATTCACCGTGCTGATAAGCGTTAAAAAGAATTATGGAAAAATTCCAAAACATCGTGAGTTTGCTATAATAACTTTACCCCTGACGATTATTGTCCAGCAGGACTCCTAGGTATGTACTGTATCTGTCAGTTAGATGAAAGTTTCATTTATTACAGATTTACTTTTAATATAAATTAACGAAAAGTTTTTAGCAGAAAGAAAGCGTTTGAAGAAGAATGCAGTTCTCTCGATTTTTGCGTTTTGTGAGGAAATTAATGGAAGTGATCAGACACCCACAGCTCGTGAGTTACGATCAGCTCGGAGGGAGAATGCGAAAGCTTTGGAAGAACTAGAAGGAATGAAACTGGCAGAAGACAACAACGTATCGAGCTTTGAAGACGTTGTTACTGAAATTACAACCCGAACAGTAGAAATGGACCAAGTAAGCGAAGAACCTAGTCCTGACCATTGTGCTACTCAAGACTTTGAAGTCCAGTGTCAGCTGATTACACAGGTTAACGAAAGGTTAACAATAGAATCGTTTGAAGCTTTCCCACAAATGATTCATTACTACACAGGATTTGAAAATTACGAACATTTTATGATGATATATTCAATTTTAGGTCCAAGTTTTCTTCATTTAAGAGGTTTGAAACTCTCTCCTTTAATAACTCCTAAAAATCAATTGTTTCTTACGTTAATGAATCTTAGACAGGCGAAAGATGATGTTGAATTAAGTTTCATGTTTAAAATTTCTACAACTTCTGTGTCATTGTAAATACAGGGTAATTAAAGTTCTGTGATGTATATTATACGCTAATTTCGTTTGAAGTTCATTATGCGACTTTTCATTTGAATTTCCCGTTGCCAAAAAAAATACGAATGTAACTTCTCAATCCATGAAGGGCATCTTCAACATTATTTCGATGTGATAAAGTGGCGACGGGAAATTCAAATGAAAAGTGAATAAATGTAATAAATAATGAACTGCACATTATATATACAGGAAAATTAAGGTACTGTAATGTATATTATGTACTAATTTCGTTTGATTTTCATCAGGACGGAATGCAACTGCATCACATCGAAGCAGTATCAGTTTTCTGAAATCGTTGTTGTCATGCTGTTATGAAAAAATAACGGTAGTTAAGCCGCAACGATAGTTAAGCTGCACAGGCATTTTTTATAACTCTTTTAATAGATATGCCGCGGCACTATTACCGTAATTTACCGTAAATTACGGTAATAGTAAGTCATAAACTGCTTTTTTTTTTCCATCCAAATTAGTGTTTTTTGAGGGGGTGCAAGGCCCAGCTAGTTTCAGTGATTGTCTAACGTATAAATATAAATTTTCATAATGCTGCATAAGTTTTTGTTTGTTTTGAATTTTTTGTCCACCTGGCTATTCCCCCCTCAACCCCGTCTGCAGCCACCTGATAAACATTTCTGGGGAGAGCACTGACGAATATTGAATTATTTCAAAACTCGTAAAATATAAAAATTATATCTATATCATAATTGTATATTTAAATATTTGAAAATTGTTCTTATAGATTAAAAATTCCAGCTATTTTTTTTTTTTTTTTCATTTTTAGGTTTTAGCCATGGAGCAGCTGTATGCTCTAGGTGCATTGAACCATCTTGGTCAATTAACAAAACTGGGCCGTAGAATGGCAGAATTTCCCACTGATCCTACTATGGCAAAAATGATACTGGCTTCTGAAAAATATAAATGTTCTGAAGAAATCTTAACAATTGCTTCTATGCTCTCAGTAAACAATGCTGTGTTTTATCGGCCAAAAGACAAAGTTGTTCATGCTGACACGGCCCGAAAGAATTTTTTTGTGCCTGGAGGGGATCATCTAACACTATTAAATGTCTATAATCAGGTATGTTATTATAGTATTTTAATGCCTTTATTTTATTTATATGAAGGCAAGCTATTTAATAATGAAAACCCTAAAAATATTTTATTTTTTGGAAAAATGGAAGTGGGCAGAAACAAGTTTCTCAATGCAGTGGTGTTTTGAAAATTTCATCCAACACCGTTCAATGCGTCGCGCACGTGATGTTCGAGAACAACTTCAGGGCCTAATGGAACGGGTCGAGATAGATTTAGTTTCAAACCCTTTGAATACGATAAACATTCGTAAGGTTTGTATAAAATGTTTTCCTATTATTTTTGAGTTTCTTTAAGAATTTTAAGGGCAGTTCAAGGATCAAAACCTATTTATACTTACTTGGAATTTCATTCAAATTAAAATATAACTAAATGTTAGTCATAATTCCATTAGAGATTATCACAATTGGTTTTTTATTGATTTTTAAAGATCCTTTTATCTTAAATTGTGTTTAGAAAGCACTTAAAAGAGGTTAACCCTTCTAAAAATCTCATAAAATCTAATAAAGAAAAATAAAAACAAGAATGAAAAGTAGCAAGAGTAGTCTCGTATTGAGAGACTGACACGTTTCAACATCATTGCCAGTCTCAATCACAGTTATCGATTGAGACCTTGAAAATCGAAATAAGGGAAAGTGTTACTAGCAGGTTAAAATTTTTGCATATTGCTTATTGTAGTTGTCATTTTCGTTTTTATTCCAATATTTTTCTTCGAATAAATAACCTTGTCACTAAAAATGTACACTGAAGAGCCAAAACTTTATGATCATCACCACATTGTTGAATGAACTCGTCTGGATCACGTGGAGGGCACATCATTAAGTGGGAATGGTATTTAACTGCTGTTGGAGAAGGTAAGGAATCAGTCTTTGCACTTAATTTTCTTAGTGATGGGAAAGGCTGCTGATCTAAGCAAATTTGATAGAGGGCAGATTGTAATGGCCCGAAGACTTGGAATGAGTATCTCCGAAACTGCACGACTAGTAGGTTGTTCACGATCTACTGTTATTAGTATTTATGCTAAGTGGATAAATGACGGTGAAACCAGCAGTAGATGCCAAGGTGTTGGATGCCCACGCATCATCAAAGAAAAAGGACGTCGGAGACTGTCCCGCTTGGTAAAGCAAGATTGGCGCCAGACAGTGGCTCAGCTGACAGCCCAATACAATGCAGGTCCAAGTGCAAGCGTTTCGGAACACACAGTTCAGCGGAGGCTGTTGAATATGGGACTGTGCAGCAGACGTCCCGCTCGCGTGGCTCTGTTGACCAAGCGTCATTGTCAACTACGCCTACAGTGGGCCCGGGAACATCGAGACTGGACCATCGATAAGTGGAAGAGAGTTGCCTGGTCGGATGAATCATGATTTCTTATTCATCACGTCGATGGTCGTGTCAGTATACGCTGACTTCCAGGTGAACAGTTGCCCCCTTCCCCCGGTACAGTAGGCCGTACATAGGTTGGTGGTGGCGATATGCTTTGGGGAACATTCTCATGGGTGGCTTTGGGGCCTGTAGTTGTGGTAGAACGGATCATGAAAGCTGCAGACTATCTGAACATCATTACGGACCAGTTGCACCCTTACATGGCATCTGTCTTCCAATCTGGAAATGGAATCTTCCGGCTGGACAACGCCCCATGTCACAAGGCTCGAATTGTATTGGAGTGGTTCGAGGAGCATAAGAATGAATTCCAATTAATGTCCTGGCCACCTAACTTGCCAGATCTTAATCCGATAAAGCATATTTGGGATGTCAAGGAGCGGTAGCTCAGAGCTCAAACATCACCATGTTGGAATATCTTGACTTTGCGTGACCACTGCTTAGACATTTGGTATAACCTGTCTCCAGTCATCTACCAAGAACTTGTGGCATCGCAATGCGTTATTGAGTAGGTGGTCATAATGTTTTGGCTCTTCAGTGATATGGTCCTTGAAAATGAATATTAATATTGACAAAATTTGCAGTAAATTTATTTATAAATTTTAGATATTTGCATTCAATAATCATTACTCTCTTGAAAAGGAAATAAACCATCCAAAATCTTCTTCAGCTCATACTGTTAAATCAGGTATGCCAACAAAGTTATTTTGAATTGACAAAAATCACTGTAAAACTATCATCCATAGCATTTTTATTGTCTATGATGATAAGGTCTTCAGAGCTGAAATTACTTTCAACGCATTCAGTAGCTTCCACTTTAGCATCATGTATATACAGGCTGTCCCATATTGATATACACTCTCTTTAAAACGTTATAACTCAGCAAGGAAATGAGATAGAAATATAAGGTACGATTTTATCTCATTTCGTTGCAGAGCTATAACGTTTCAAAGACTGTATACATCAATTTGGAACACTATATTATAGAGTAGGAAAATCCACTGTTCCAAAGCAACAGTTCCCTAAATTTTTTCCTTTCATAAAAGAACTTGATAAAAACTACTTCTGCTTTGATCTGTTTATCTAAAGGGCATGCTGAGTACTTTACAGGAATTCTTAGCTGCCGAATCCATTGCTTTGATGTCTTCCAAAAACCAGTTACAAACTTCTTTATCAATCAATTCACCTATTATCTAAAAAAAAAAAACCACTGCCTTGGTAATATAGCTAACACAGCTGTAAACTTCCCCATCTCCAGAGAATACAAAAACCTTGAAAATGTTCCCAGCAATAATTACAGAATGTTAGTTTTATTTATGCTGGATGAATAATTTACCAAGCAAAAAATTAGAGCAAGGTGTAAAAAAAAAAAAAAAAATTGTTCAAAATGAACAGATATTCAAGAAGACTATCCAGAAAACCAAAAAAGATTATTTGCACAAGTATAATACAAAAAATGTGTACAAGTTTTTTTTATTTATTTATTTCTTTATTTATTTATTTATTTATTTATTTATTTATTTATTAAGAAATGTACAGCGACGCCCAACTGGAACCTGTATGGTCATAGAATGACGAGTTAGGTCCCAGAGGGCCATCCAAAACAATTAACAAAACAAGGTTACTAAAATTACAATCGGGTTTAATATAAATTGGCTATAAACAAACAAACCATAATAGCCGGGTTACAATAATAAATAAATGTACAGTAAACTAGTTGGTAGGAGATACCTTAAACAAGAAATTAAGCCTCCCTAGGAAGGTATAGGAAAGTAGCGGAAGCCCTGAGTTTATCTATTTTTTTATTCCTTCATCTGCACTTTTTAACCCCCCATTTTTTTTTAATCAAAAATTGATTTTCTTGAACCTTGTATTTAAAAAATATAAAAGAACCCTATCTTCTTTAGTTTCTCGTCATTTTTGCTCGAATGATGTATTACACTCCATATGTTGCCATAGTTCTAAAGACCAAGTGATTGCCACCCCCATAACTCCGACCCTATTGGGACAATTTGGCCCACACTTTACAGTAATGTTGATCTTGCTTAGAGGAACCTGCATACTGAATTTCACTCCTTTATATGCATAAATACGCATAGACCTTTTGGTCCCCTCTAATTTCCGCCCCCGAAACTCCGACCCCAGTGGGCCAATCAAAACCAAACTAAATAGTGAAGGTGCACATGCCCATAGTAAGCTACATTCTGAATTTCAACCTTCTACCTCAAAAAATGCGGAAATTATGAAGGGGATGGACGGACAGACAGACGGACATCGTGAAAACAATAAGTAGCTCCATTCTTCCGCTACTTAATAAATCAACGCATAATCCACCGTAAATAACAATAACAAATAAATAAACAAGTCCATAAACACGAACAACAAATACGGTCTACACGGTATTGACAAGTAAGAGAAAAAGTGTCCTAGTTTAATATTCAAACTTAACTTATGCTAAATTAATTAAATAACAGTAATAATGTAATGCTTTAACACTTGCTAAATTCTGTATACAGAGTTAATGTCTTAATTCATTTAGGAAAAAAAGACCAATTCTTTAATCCTTTTACAGTAATACATCTACAACAGTATTCCCGTTTAACTAATGGCAGGCAAACACTGTCAGCATTACGGGTATGATAATTGTGTCTCTCGTAAAATGTCTTAATGATAATTGGGGTGGACACCTTCAAAAGTAAATTTATAACTTTATAAATAAAACAACAAGATTGAAGAAAATAAATTTGATCAATAGTTAAAATATGTAATGATCGGAATAAACGTGAGACTGATTCTGCCTTCGATGTTTTTGTTAAAGTTCGTAAAAACCCTTTTTGTAGTTTTAGAATTTTATTTAAATTATAAGAAGATGTGGAGCCCCAAAAAATATTCCCATAACATAACGAGGAGTGTATCCAAGTAAAATATAAAAGCAGGAGAATATTATTGGGAAGAAAATGGAGTCTAAAAAATGATTCCTTGTATTTTATTAAGTTTAGTTATTAGAGCATCAATATGTAAATTCCAGGAAAGGTTGTGGATCAATAATAAACCTAAATACCTAAACGAACTGACAGTATCAATTAAATAATTACCTTAATAAATCAGCAGGGAAACTGGAATATTATGTCTGTTTCGTTGAAAAAAAAACACATTATATTAGATTTATTGGTGTTGACAGAATAAATAATAATCCATTGCAACAAATCAAGTAATGCTAAGTTAATATTAAATAAAAGTTGTGGGATATCAGAACTGGAGAATAATATTGTAGTATCATCAGCGTAAAAGATAGATTTAATAGAAGGATAAACTATTGGAAGATCATGAACGCATAAATTGAACAAAAGGGGAAAAAGCACTGAGCCCTGTGGGACACCTAAGTTTCTTGTTAATAAGTCAGAAGACAAACCAGAATGAGATAAATAATATTTCCTATCGGTTGGTAAATTAGATAGCCAAAGCAAAGGCGAGCCATGAATTCCATAAAAGGTAGCTAGTTTATATAAGAGAAGCGATATTGGAATATTGTCAAATGCTTTTGTGTAATCAACAAATACAGCTGCGACAAATTTATTCGCAGCCATTCCGGCTGATACAAACTCGAATTAGTTCGAAGCAGGTTGTTTAAGTGTTACGATTGGGGACAAGTTACGAAGTTATCCTGTCAATCTTGTGAAAAGGTTTATCTAGGACTTATTTCGAGAATATTCTGAACAAGATTCAAAGAATATCTTTTTATTATCAATGATGAATGCGAGCATTTGCTGATTATTGATTAAAAAAACAACTTTGCACGCATGAGATGGTATGTTAGGACTCCCCCTGCTGGCACAAGATCTGCAAGAGCTAAGTTCAGTCTGCATGGGATGAGCTGAGTCAAGACTACATTAAGAACTTGTACGACTCCATGCAATGATGTGTGGCAGAATGCATTACAAAATGGCGGCCCAAATATTATTGTGAGTTGTAATGACTTTGGTATTTTGACCAATAAATTTTTTCATACCCACCTCATTGTTTAACCATTTGTTGTTGTTGGTCAGTACTAACTTCCTTTCAAATTTTCTTTCAATCTGAAGATTCCTTCTGGTGCAACTTTTTTTTTTATCGATGACTATAACTTCCACAAAATATTACTGAAAACTGGGTTGTTAAAACACCTTGCCAAACGAATAGATGCAATAATTTACTTAATAACAACATTATTATTATTAACAATCCTATCATTGATGTTTTTATTTTTAAATTATTACACTACTCCAGCAATCAGTCTCATACACTGTTACCTTTAGATGGGACACCATTGTACTGTTAACTCTTCAAAAGCAATATGTTTTGTAAATGGCTCTACTTGAAAAAATGGAGTACACATTCTTCTCCATGGTATGATACCTGCCTGCACTAGACTCTTTCACCGCACTAAACTGTATTACATCAGTTCGTACATTTGTATGAGTGTGACTATGTTATATGAAAACCGAAGACTTTGAAAATTTTATTTAGTATATCTACTACCCCCACTTGCATGGAATAGGTTAGGTCAAAATTTGGAATCATCCTTCATGTTCTTGCAATTTAGTTTCTGTTCTTGTAAGAAATACACTTATTAATATTGTTCGGCAAAAGAATTAAGAAAATTTCAAAAATCAGGATTTCTATCACAAAACCAATTGAACTTTTTGTGCAGGGCTAACTAAAACAGTAAGGACAAACTGCAGGGGGTGATTAATCACAAGAAAAGTAACAAAAAAGTTCGTATCAACATACGTTAGGAAATGCATTAGTTTCTATGGAAATGGTAATAATTGTAAGCACGACTGTGTGTTTTTTTCTTTTGCAGAGTTACTTTTGAGTGATTGTCATGCAGTGTATCTGGAATTCCTGCAGAACACACTGCCTGTGTTGCTTGAATACAACAGGTCATGTGACTTTGCACGATGAGTGCTAGTAAACGTCCATATTAATGTTCGCCGATACATCAACAATGTCTTCCTTTTGCATGGCCCACTCACTCACCAAATTTTTCTCAGTTCATAATCTACTTTCTCAGCTGAAATTTCTCAACTCTGTGCCCTTAAACTCCCTCGACTTTTACTCGTAGGAGCACCTCAATAGTTGCGTATGCGGAGCTGGTTCCTGAAGTGGAGACATTTGAACGAGTGTGGCATCTATGGTACGATGTGGTGAACGCTTGCATCCCAAGGAGGCCACTTCAAACATCTTTCTTAATGTTGATACAGTTACTGCCACAGCAATGTCATGTTCTCTAGTCATTGCTCTGTTTGTATGTTCATATGAGAATTTTTTTCTGTCAGGAATTGCCTCCTGAAATTATCCTTATTGTTTTTGTTTGGCATATATATTGAAAAAATTAAAAAAATTGTTAGGTAGATGACAAAAAATAGTGGAGGAAAAAATAGACCAAGAATGAAAAGTTTTCAAAATTATGTTAGAAATAACATTGCTTATAGGATGACCTGATAAAAATCTCAAGCATATGATTAATGGATTTTATTAAAGGGGCTTAAAGTAATTTTTTTTAATAATTTTTATGTTTATTTTATTATTTTAGGCTATAACAGCAGGATATTTCTACAATACAGCACGCCTTAGCAAAGCTGGCAGTTATAAGACTGTGAAGCATAATCATACAGTTATGATTCATCCAAACAGTAGTTTATTTGATGAAGTGCCACGATGGCTTATCTACCACGAGCTTGTATTTACAACAAAAGAATATATGCGACAGGTGCTTATTAATTTTTATTTCATCAATACATATTACAAAAATTCTTTAATAAATGCCATACTAAAAATGGATTGTTACAGTGATCATGTGTAATCAGATTCAGAGGAAATGACATAGAATGCAGTGGCCACTCCAAAGTTTAAAAAAAATATAACACTATTGGGCAATACACATATTAAAAAAACAAACAAACCAGAAACAAAACAAAATCCCATTAATTTATCAATTATATCTGTATGTGTAATACTTTGGAAAATAAGTGTTTTGAAATCGATTGAATTATTTATAGTAGCCCTGCGATAGAGGACTGTGCAAGACATCAATAGAAAGAAAAGTTCTCTGTAATGCAACAAATTTCTCGCCAACAGAAGCAACAATATGCCTTCTGTTGGACAATCATCATTTTCTGAATTGCAAATCTTCCACCACCTAATGTTCAAACAAAACTTCGTGCAATAAGTTTTTAAAGGTGTAATACTTATGATCGAAAAGTAATGCCTCCATGGCTGTAACTTTTTTATTTGTTAACCAATTTTCAAAATTCTTTTTGTATCTGATACTTACATTTGTCCTCTATTTAATGCACTATTCACTTTTCGACATAGTGCAATGTGTAGAAAGGAATGGGGACTTAACACTTGACTAGTCAGGTGAACCCGTCGGAGAGGAATTCCAGGATTGTTGTCAATGGCAGCTTTGGACCCTCTTCTGTAGCAAGAAATGCCTGCACGCATATGTTTGCTACACACAAGAAGTGTTGCAGCGCCTACAGTTCAAAGACTTTGCACCTTGCGACTTTCACCACTTCCCAAAGAAGAAAGAGCACCTTAAGGGACATGAGGTGAAAGATGCCATTCAATCCTCGTGTCGACAACAACCCTGGAATTCCTCTTTGACGAGTTCACCTGACTAGTCACGTGTTGGCGCAGTGCGTGGAAAGGGATGGGAACTATGTCGAAAAGTGAGTAGCGCATTACGTAGAGGAAAAATGTAAATATTAATACAAAAAAAATTTTGAAAATCGGTTAACAAATAAAAAAGTTACAGCCATGGAGGCATTACTTTTCGACCAACCCTCGAATATTTGACTCTCCCTGTGTTGTAAGCCATTACATTCATCTTTATCCTTTTAGCCAATATCAAGATTTGACAGAAAAAGAATATATGGCTGGTAGATATATAATATGATTGGTTAATTAGAAATAATGTTAGCAAAGTAATGCAAAATGAACAGCAGTTTTCTGTTACGATTATAAATCATGAAAACTAAGGCATGGATTCCACATGCGTAAAAACAGTGGCAGAAACCACAAGGCAGAAAATGCTCTGACATAGTTCCTGCTTTCGTCTTGCTGCCCGACAGAAAACTCCTGTTATATTTTTTTTGAGTTGGATTGAGTCACTGATAAGAGAATTTTCTGTCGGGCAGAAAGAAGAGAGCAAGAGGTGATGTCATAACATTTTCTGCCTTGTGGTTTCTGCCTTTGTTTTTACGCATGTGGAATCTACACCTAACATTAAATTCATAAGAAATTTAAATATCTCATGATTCTGAATTGCCTGCATTCAAAATTAATTAACAATTTTATGAAAGCACTTCACTATCATAGTTCACCTAGGATTTAAAACAAAGCTGTATATAGTTGAGGAAAAATAGATAAATTGGATGCACAAATTACCATACAGAAATTTTCTCTTTCTGAAATGAAGTTTGTGTATATTTTACATGAAACTTTGGATAGAAAGTGTATATTGTCAATTGATTGCATTATTGTCATTTCTTATCATAGCTGTAATACTAATTAATACTGATATAAAAAGTAATTGTATAATTAGTAAAAGTCTCATTGAATTAAGTAATTGTTGAATAATTTTTCCGTTTGTTCTGGTTTTCTAGGTGATAGAAGTTGAAAATAGTTGGCTACTAGAAGTAGCACCACATTATTATAAAGCAAAGGAGTTGGAAGATAACTCCAACAAAAAACTTCCAAAAAACACAGGGAAAAGCAAAGAAGAATTAGGATGACAGAAAAATTAATTTGCATTATGTTTGGAAACCATCACCTCATTGTCTCAGATGTCTCTATTTTTCATTGTTTTTTTAAAATGTTTATAGACATGTAGTATTATTGTAAATATGTATTTTTTTAATATATATTAAAATGTGTAATTTTTTCCTGTAGTTTTTAATTACGCATACACTGCCCTTTTGAAATAGAAATTTGGATGGTGATATTGATTTCATAAGTAAAAACTTAAGACATCAATCAAGGTCAATTATCATAAAGACTATGTAATAAAAAAATTTAAAATACCACTCTTAAATTAATGCACTCTTAGATTTTTGTACTTTGACATGACCTCCCCACTCTTTAGGCCATTCATCACTTATATGAAAAAATTGGCAAAAACATCAAATTTTTAACTTGAACCTATGACTTTCACACAATCAAAGCTTGTTGTCAAATCCGTTCTGAGATGCTGTCCTAATATATTTTTTTTTTTTTAACCTTTTAGTGCATTAATTTAAGAGCAGTGTTTTAAATTATTTTTTTTTTATAATTTTTTTTTTTTTTTACTTTTTCTTCTTCATAATTTTTTTTTTTTTTTAATTATCTTTTCATTGTTTAACCATGCAAGCTTAGCAGATGGTTCTTCATTTGCACGTTTCTCCTTTTCTATCTGTCTTCTTTTCTTAAATCTTATTTTTCTCTGCATTGCAGTTTCATTTCTTTTACTTTCTTTCATATTTAATCCCATGTGAATGGCAGTAAGTAAACTGTTTCCTTTCAGTGACCCCTTAGAAGGATAAGGCACTTACAGGGTGTTGCAGATAACTACAGAGCAGTATAACGGGAAGCCTACCCGCTCGATTGCTGGGGTTGGCTCGACATCAAATGATAATTGGGTAATTTTATTTTTTTAAACTTGTTTTGACGACTGTGGAAACTGCTGGCTGCTGCAGGCCACCTTCATCTCCTTCCATTCTGCCAATCAAGCAGGTAGGCTTCCCGTTATAGTGCCCTGTAGTTATCTGAAACACCCTGTGCAAGATTTGTTATGACCGCAGCACATAAAAATTTAGTTTATATGTTTATGAAAGATCAAATCCTAAGCTTTATTAGGAGCTTTACCATAAAAGCTACTTATAAGAATGTGCCCTTGGTCTCCACGTTTATCTGGCAGCCAGCCGTTTGCATGATAACTTGAAAAGGATTAAATTTTTCAAATTCTGTTTTCAGAAATATGACCAACAAAGTCTTAGCTCGGCTGTATCAACTTTTCAGAATTTTTTGTGGACCCCTTCAGGTCGAATTCACGAGCTAAAACAGTGAGTGTAAAGAATACAAATATAATGGCATGCCATATAACAATAGATTTGTCAAGAAGGAATACATTGTTACTTTCTGTTCATCTTTTAAGCCTTTCTGTGACATGAGTGCGCGCACGTGAAATGGCTTTGTTGACGCACGATTGCTCAAGTGCTCATAAAAATGGAGCTACTTATTGGTTTATAATGTCAGTCCATCCCCTTCATAATTTCTACATTTTTTGAGGTAGATGTTTGAAATTCGGAATGTAGCTTACTATGGGCATGACCATTTGTACTATTTAGTTTGGTTTAGATTGGTACACTGGGGTCGGAATTACGGGGGTGGGATTCAGAGAGGGCAACAGATCTGTGCTATTTACGTACATAAAAGAGTAAAATTCACTATCCAGATTCCTCTAGGCAAGGTCTACATTAATATGAAGTTTAGGCCCAATTGTTTAGGCCCAACTTGTACATAAATTGGTCGGATTTACGGGGGTGGCAGTCACTTGGTCCTTAGAATTATGGCAACATATGGCATGTGATATATCATACATTCGGAAATGATGAGAAAGGAAAGGTGATACGAGGTTTTTTTACATTTGCTACGTATTACGTTCAAGAAAATCAATTTTTTTTGATTAAAAAACATGGGCAAGAGGTAAAAAGTGCAGATAAAGAGGTAAAAATAGATGACCGCAGGATCTGCTACTTCACTTACCCTCCTCGGGGAGGGGGGGGGGTAATTTCTTCTTAATAAATGTATAAATGTATTTCTGCTTCACTGCTAAAGCTCCTCCTTGGAATGTTTACAAGATTTTATTTTCATAACTGAACCTTTGTTGCATTTACATATGTTAATTTTTTGAAATTTGTTTTCGTTATGACAAAAAAATGGAATAGTCTCCGGGTAGTAAAAAACACTCCGGTTTGGTAAGGAATGAACTAAAAGATGGATATTTACTGTAAGCTCTTGATAAACTAATTGTAGTAAGGCTCTGTAGAAAAACTTGTATCACTATTTCATTCTGTATGGGAAGACGGAAAGATCTTTCCTCTTCCACAAGACAACTTATTCAGTTATCCAATGATGGAAAGACGCAATCTGAAATTTCACCTATTGTTAAATGTGTGCAATTAACTGTGAGCAAAGTATAAATGAAACAAGCAAGGCATGGGATCAGAAACGATCGGATACAAGTGCGGTAGAAAACGAAAGACGTCGACCAAAGATGATCGCAAGCTGGGATGGATGGTGGAGAAGCTCATCCAACAGCATCATCAAGAGTGGTCCCAAGTCACCAAAGTGTCACAACGAACTATTCTTCGACGGATTCGTGAACAGCAGCTTAAAAGCCGCGTTCCCAAAGTGAAACCCCTCATCACGTCAAAGCAGAGAACAAAACGAGCGAAATGGTGCAAGCAGTTCATGAACTGGACATCAGAAGAGTGGCCAAAAGTAGTGTTTAGTGATGAGTCAAGGTTCTGCATAATCTACAGTGACCAAGGGTGTCGTGTATGGTGGAAAAAAGGGGAAGAGTACAGAGAGACGAAGTTGAAAAAACGAGTAAAGTTTCCAGGAAGCGTGATGGTTTGGGAATGCTTCTCGGTCAGAGGCGATGGGTCCTTGGCATTTGTGAACAGATCCATTAACGCTTCAGTGTATCAAGAAATCCTCGAATATTTCCTTGTTCCATCATTAGAGATGCAATTTGGAGATGAAGATGTGATATTTCAACATGATTTGGCCCCAGCACATGGAGCAAAAACAACACAAGATTGGTTTCACCATCATTCTGTATGCGTTCTTGAATGGCCAGCTAATTCTCCGGACCTCAATCCGATCAAGAATTTGTGGCATATAATGAAGAAAAGTGTTAATTCTGCATCCTCCCCCGAAATTGGCCTCCATGTCAACTAAATCTGTTACATGGGGGACCCCGCCCGAAAAAATTCTGGGTACGGCCCTGCTAAGTCATTGAATTGATATAATTCAACTGCAATGTCAACCATATTTGTTTTGCTGATGATTGTTTAGGCATCAGTCGTGTTGTTAAATAGTACTACCGTTGACTACATCACTTGCTGCATCAGTCAACGAAAGCGATGATTTTAACAACACGCGGATTACCTTTATCCAAATTTATTACCATAGATTTGAGCCCATTATCGTTAGGAGGGATTCTGTATACAAATGAGACACTGAACAGACTGTTATAAACAAAAAAATGCAACCGTAACTTTGTTTTCTATATTTACAATTGATAATTTAGGAACCAACTAGAGTAATACCGGGGCCATCGTGATCCTTTTTTTTCCCTTTACCACGGCTTCATCGGCCTCCGTGGCTCAGCGGTTGCGTGATCGCTTCTGATGCCCGAGTACGCGGGTTCGATCCCAGCCGAGGACGACAAGGATTTTTCAGGGGGGAATCCTGAGATCACGCACTTCCTTCGGAAGGGAAGTAAAGCCGTTGGTCCCGTGTAGTCGTTTGCTGGCTGCATGTTAAAGAACCCTTGCGAGGCAAAATTTGCGGCCCCTATAACGCCGTCCTGAAATGACCATAGCAGTTGAAAAGGACGTTAATACCAAACAAACCAAACCAAACCTTACCTCGGCTTCGCGCGCGTTAGTTGAGTAGGGTAAATTTTTCAATGACTAAATTTGACTTTTTTGCCAGCTTTGACTAGCTGTACAGGGTTTAATTCCCAATGATAAAATCAGTTGCTTAATAAAATGTCAAATTTTTTGTAATTTTAATACTGTTCAATGTAAGAGTGGATTGTTGTTTGTTAATGTTGGATTGTCAAATTGTTGTAAGCAGTATTATTGTTGAATTTATAAATTTGAATATATATTGTTGCATGAAAAAGGGGGGGGGGGTGGGGCTGTTCACTCATAAAACCTGTTTAAACCCTTGGAACCTGCGGAAATCCCTGGCAGGTTGTGAAAAACTTTTCCCGAACTACATGAAAGTTTGACGCCTATTGGTTTCGCGAATACACACACACACACACACACGCACACGATACACACTCACACACACACACACACACACACACACGCACACACGCACGATACACACTCACACACATTGATTTTTGTTAATATAGATAGAATATGATTCTCATAAACATTTTTTAAAAAATGTAAACTTTCGCGAGTCCTTTCACTCATGTTTAAGATAATTTATTTTTCTTTATAGCTATGAGACACACTTTATTAAGAAACAAAAAGAAAGAAAGATAGAAAATGGAATGGAAATGAAATTGTACAGTCGGCTACAAAAGTATCTAGCCACCTTGCAAGGTTATTTCTATGCAAGGTGGCTAAGTACTTTTGTTGCCGACTGTACATAAAATGCCTTGAAAAATTTGTAAATAGATATACAAGCAAGAAAAGGGACAATAAGAGACATGAAAGAAAAAATTATAAATGATATAAATGACAGATTAGCTGACCGTTCTGCAAGACTGTTGCTTAAGAAAACTATACCACAAGAGAGTAAAATTAGCCAATAAAAATTTTAAAAAGGCAATACAGTATTTATAAAACTAATGAATTTAACTAAAAGAATTTAGCTGGTGTCGACAACAACCTCGGAATTCTTCTCTGACCGGTTCGCCCGACTAATCACACGTTGCACAAGTTACAGTGTTGGGAACCATGCTTACTATTTTTACCCTAGACACAGTGAGAAATACCCTAGATTACCCTAGATAATCCAGTAATAAAAATTCAAAGGGTTCCCCCTTTGCACCTAAACCTCTATCCACCATCCAGATTTTGGCGCCCTTTAGAAGCGGTCTTATTTGAAACGATTAAATGTTAATATTAAAAATCAAAAATGAAATAAAACTAAAGAGAGTAAATGTCATGGCTTTAGCTCGACCTGCCGAGCGACAGCGGCCACATGCAGATGTTTAGCCCGAGATACAGAAGGTGTTATTTGATGTTCATTAGCCTCTAATCCTAAAGCTCTATATATATACAGCTTTATCTAATCCGCCCCTATAATCCTCCTATTGTGAAGAAATCGCGTGACAAAAGTGATGAAAAATGTTTAAAAATGAATTTTGTTTGTCATTAAAATATATTTTATGGATACAAAGTACGAGGGGTGTTCAAAAAAGTAAGGTCACAAAGCCTGCAGTGAAACGTGTAAATTTTATTTCATACAACAGATACAGCCAACTGATAGATAGTACAGTCATCAAAGGGAAATAATCCACACTTGAATTTTACTCTAAATTTTGCCGTTTCAATATTAATTTATTTTTAATAATTTAATATTACATTTAGAGTTAACATTATTAAGATTATTAAATTTAAATAATTATAATTAAAAAAGTTATTAAAACAACACATTAGCATGAAATGTAATATTAAGTATTAAACTCGTGTGGATTATTTCCTTTGGTTGACTGTACATACGAGCGTACATTACGTTATTTTTCGACATAGTCTCCATATCGGTTTAGGCACTTGTCGGTTCGTGGGATGAATTTGAATATTACCTCCTGGTAAAAATCTTGCCCTTGCGTGTTCAGCTACGTTGTCGCGAAGTGTTTCACCTCCTCGTCTGAAGCGAATCGTTGGTCTCCTAGGTGTTCCTTCATGTAAGGAAAGAGGTGAAAGTCGCTTGGAGGGTGTTCGATGATATCCAAGCGAAACAGATTCAACAGCGTGGTGGCCTTCTGGGCTGTATGGAACTTTCACCTCTCTCCTCACTTAAAGGAGCACCTAGGAGAAACACTTTAGAGAAAACTATATAAACATGAAAACTAAATTGTAAATTCCTAAATAATGAGACTAACGAAAAACTAGAATTTAAACGAATAAAATTGCGGAACCAATAGGTTAAATAAAAAGAGTTGTAATTCTTTTTTATATTCGAGCAGATAAATGCATAACGAAGCGTTATCATAAGCATACTTACGATATTGTTAAATGAAGTGAGCATCAATTGTTGAACCGTTCTGTGTATGCGTCGATTATTTCTTCATTATTATTATTTCTTATTAGATTATTGCTAAAGCGTTTCTACATAATCATATACGGTTGAAGCGAGCAATTAGCTTTGACAACAATAAGTCTAATTAGAATTCAGACATTGATAATCTTAAGCCTAACAGCAATTTGCTCTTGATAGTAATTAGCTATGGACAACAATTGCTATGGACGTTACGAGTTGTTATATTACATGCCATATCTTAAGCCTGTAATCAGAATGAGCAATTTTGCGCATTGGTTTAGGCACTGAAGACCATCATTGAATACAAATTTCATATAATTGAATTCGTTCTCAATAATGGTTTGAGTAAGAGCAAGAGCATGAACACTCATTCTGAATATGGGTGTTAGCATTGAAAGTTTCCAATGGTACGATCAGGATACGTACTACTAAACTAATTACCACTATCATTAATTACTCATTATTTTCATTCATGGCACTCCATTACGTGTTGTTTGATATATAACATGCCATACCTTAGCATTGAAAGTTTCAATAGTACCATGGGTACCATTAGAATACGTACTGTTAAACTAATTACCACTATCAATAATTATTCTTTATATTCATTCATGGCACTCCGTTACGAGTTGTTCGATATATTGTGACATATCTGTTATGTCACACGACTTCAAATGCAAATTCATTCATTTGAATTCGTTTTTTAACCTGACTCTATGATCAGTTCCTTTCAATTTCATCCCTTTCGTATTTATCTTGTATTCAATCTTATTATCGTTTTTTCCCTTATTTACATTTTAATGTTTTTTTGCCTAATAAAAATAATTAGGCCTATCTCTCATTGTTCCGACCCGCCAAGTGTCAGAGCCTCACTTGTATCGTGTGCAAAAAGGAGAGAAACGAAAGTTCAAAAAGCGTGTTGCTAAGCAACAACGAATTTTTATAAAGCATTGCTTGCTTTGTTTTCCAAAACGAAAGTTTCTCATGAACGAACTTTTTTTTGTCCTTGGTGCAGTCGAGAGCAATGATTGGTCGGTCTAAGGCTTTCCCGCGCAGCGAGCGTTGTTTATAAAAGGGGAAAAGGCTCTCCCCACTCTCTCTGTCTGAGTGTTCCAAACTCTCTCTGTGCGTGTTGTTCTCATCTCTCTCGCACGTGTGCACTCGAAGGTGGGAGGTCTTAAATAACTGAGTCCTGTCATGTCATTTCGCATGTCAAATGTGTCTTCTCAATGATGTGTTCAATGCATGATTACATGATTGAAACATCAGCCCCTTCAGACGAACAATTGTGAAGATAAAATACGTTGTCAGGAAAGTTTCACTGAAGGTTACTCATGCGTGAAACCGTTGCCACGAATGGCGGAATCGAAACTAAATACAGGAACTTTAGTGATATCGAAGCCCAACAAAGGCAGGTCAACCAGGTTCACAGAAACATTATCAGATCTCACTGAAGGCATTTCAACCAGGTGACAGATATATGTGTCATGATGCAAGGATCAACCAGGTCACTTGCGAGTGAATAATCGAAGAAAGGAAGAGCGAGTTGTGAATCCACGAGGTAACGGTGGTGGCGGCAGCCGTGGGGTGGAGGATCAGCATCGGCCAAGCTCTACAGGGGAAGGAATAAGCTGAATCGACGCCTCCGATGATGACAAGAGCAACGTCACATCAAAGGAGCAAACATAACGATTCATGGAACGGGCCCCAACGATCATCATCATAGGTGAAAACGTTCATCAGATGTTTCAACACATTGTCCTGGTGCATGACAGTGAACATACAATACAGATAAGTGACAAGTGAATATACATTTCATATTTGAAACTTAATTGAGCTCACTTCGATCTTTAAAGGGGAGAGAGAGAGAGTGTAAGACTTTAATTGAGCAATAATATTTGTGCGCGTAATTATTGATCTGGAGAAAGCTTCTCGCTAAGCATAGATTATTGTCACAAAGTTTTGTTTGCTTGAATTTCAGTAACATTAGTAGTTACTTTCCTGTTACTCTCATCCATTTTAGATTATCATTCTGAATTTGCCAATTTGAATTCTTAAGTAAATAAAATAATACATTTATATTTTCATAATGGATTACTCTTTCATAATTAATCTCAGTATTTGAATTTTGAAATACTTATTCTTAGAACTGATCATAAAGGAACATTGATTTTAAGGCAGTTATATAATTAATAATGATAGTTATTTAAAGTTAAGAAGAAAAAGTTATTGCGGGCACAACACTTAATAAAAAAATAAATCTAACTCTGAGAAAGAGAGAAAAGTAGATCCTTTACCTGGGTGGGTAGTTTGTTGCAGCTTAGCCTCAGGGAAGGGAATTTAGACATAGGATGTTTATGCATTTAACACTTTCATGTGGAATTAGACTAACGTCTGTTGCTTGAATGAATTATAACTGCTGGGTAGCTCAAGATATTAATGATTGTTCTCTGCTATTGCGAGTTGTGTTTGTGGGATATTATTGACTGTGAGCCCCTCATAACATAACACATTGTTGCATAGTAGGAGCAACATCACACTGGTGCCGTGACTAGTGGCCTTTGTGCACTGTAAAGCTTTGTTATTCATGCCATTTTAAGCACATTGGCATTCCTTGGGTTGGTTTGTTTGTGCAGCTGTTCTCTTTTGTGAAACAGTGGGGATTTTCTGTTGTTTTTTTTTGTTGCTGTTACACAGTTGCTTTGACCACATGCATCACGAGTAATTTAAGTAAGCTAAATTCAAACTGTTTTGTTTAATCATCGTTCTTGGCACTTACTCCCATAAAGGTCAGTAACACTCACACAACAGTTTCACAGAAGATCCTAAACTTTGTATCAAGCATGGCTCCAACAGTAAACGTTGCAGAGCTGGTGTCATATGAGAAAGGAGAACGAAAGGATTATTCCAGTTCTGAACTTATTCCAGAATTTACAGGGGACCCAAAGGGCATCCACATTGATGCATTCATACACATTGCTGAACAATTGAGATCTATAACCAGGTGGCCAGATGAGCTCTGCTGTAACATCGTCTGGGCCAAACTGGTGGGCATGGCTGCGAATACAGCAAATCAATCAGAGATATACTCCATTAAGTATTTCAACACGCTCACATCGAAATTACTACAGATCTTCTCAACAGATAGCCATCAACCCAATGACTGCTTGGAGCAATTCTTTAATGCTACACAGGGAAATGATGAGTCAGTAAGGGACTTCGGCAACCAACTGTTGCTGCTCTATGAGCATGCAGCGACTCATGTTCACATCTGTCACAGGGATAGAAATGAATTACTCATGGAAAGATTACAATGCAAGACGTATGAGCAGGCAGTTGAGAAATTAGTACTCATTGAGCAAATGCTGAATCCGGCTCCTGAACATGAAAAACTCATCCGACAACTTCAAACTCGGATCACACACCTAGAAAACCAACTCCATACCACACAACGAATGCAGATTCCGACACCAGGGCACATTGACGCCTTTCAGGCAGATATTGATCAGAATCAAGAGGACCTTAGGGATGGTGCCGCCATTGCACACATTCTTGATTGTTACCCTCAGTGCTTTGCTGACGATGTATCTGACCTCACAGGGGTCACGGGATTTATGGCAAACTACACAATTGATGAAAATAAAGAGACAATACCCTATTCCCCATGTGTACATGGATAAATATCATACATTAATTCAATAGTACATTCAGGCAGGCATCATAGAGCCCTCCCGTAGTCGATGGAACTCCCCAGTTCACTTGGTCAGGAAGGCAGATGGTTCCATTAGATTCACCCTGGACCTCCGCAATATAAATGAAGTCACAGAGCAATTAGATTACCCCACACCCATTATAAATGACATACTACACAGCCTAAATGGAAGCACTATCTTTACGGTATTAGACCTAAACTCTGGATATTTCCAGATAGCGTTACACCCTACAATAAGGAAATGTTATGCATTTCAGACCCCTTGGGGAAAGTTTCAGCTCACTAGAATGCCCCAAGGGGGACGGAACTCTGCTCAAATATTCCAAGAGTTTATGACGTCAATTTTGCAGGAAAGGATAGGATGCGGAATTTTTGTCTTCCAGGATGATGTCCTTATTTACTCACGGAACCTGCTGGAACACTGTGAAACTTTGCAGTGGGCACTCGCACGTATGCATGACCATAACGTCAAACTAAGACGGGGCAAGTGCCAATTCGGGTGCCAGGAGGTTCGATATCTGGGTCATATAATCAATCCAGAGGGTATCACCCCTGATCCGGGGAATATGACAGCAATACAGCAAATGAAAGCCCCATCCACGGTGAAACAGATTCGCAGCTTTGTGGGTGCCACAAATTTTTATCGCCAGTTCATTCCGAACCTCTCAGACATCCTCACTCCTCTTACGGCCCTCACAAAGAAACACACAAAAGTAGTGTGGTCAGAAGAATGCCAATCGGCATTCACACAAGTGAAACAAATTCTCACTTCACCGCCAGTCCTCGCTTCCCCGGATTATAGTCGGAAGTTCTATATTCATACTGATGCCTCCAACTTTGCTATTGGAGCAGTATTACAACAAATGGGACTGCAGGGCCTCCGTCCTATAGCTTATTACAGTGCCAAATTACGTGGACCACAACTGAATTATAGCACGGTTGAAAAAGAAACGTTGGCAATCATCCTGACTCTCCATCAGTTCAGAAACATTGTGCTAGGATACTCAGTCTGTATTTTGTCGGATCACAAACCATTAACTTTTTTACGCTCGATGAAGGGCATGAATCAGCGACTCTTGCGCTGGGCTCTGGAACTAGAGGAGTTCCAACTGGAGGTGGCACACATTCCTGGTCAACAGAACGAGGTGGCGGATTTACTTTCCAGGCCGATCGAGGTGAATACCGCTACTATTTCTTCGTTTAACAACGACGATTGGATGTCACGGCTCCGTAAAGCGCAGGACACTGAACCTTGGATCTTTCAGGTAAAAACTAACCTACGCATGAAGGATTCAGTAACACGAATACACCTAAACAGGAATATGAAATTAGAGACGGCCTTGTGTATCAACTTAAACGATCAAAGGAGGGTCGACATCAAACACAAATATGTGTGGGGTCGGACATGAAGACACCAATTCTTCAGGCAAACCATGATAACCAATTAATTGGTCACCGCGGCATTTCTATAACCATTTCACGAATAAAGCAGAAGTATTACTGGCCTAAATTGGAAACAGACGTGGGGAAATACATCAAGGACTGCATCATCTGTCAACAAACCAAACTAAAGAAAGGCAAAGCATCATTCCAGGAGCGGGTGCACGCATCAAAACCATTCGAAAAGGTTGCGATGGACATCATTGGTCCGATTGAGAAATCGGTCAAGGGACACAAATACATCCTGGTTATGGTAGACATTTTCACATGCTTTCCGGAAGCAGTTCCCTTGAGAGGACAGACTGCGAAGACTGTGGCAAGGGCATTCTTTTCTCATATAGTCTGTCGATATGGTATCCCTGTCGAAATTATATCGGACCGTGGAGCAAATTTCATGTCCGATGTCATGAAACATTTATGCACAGACCTCCAAATAACTCACAAACCTACCACTGCATACAGGCCCATGTCTAACGGCCTTTGTGAGAGGGCCAACCAAACGATACTGGAAACTCTTCGAACGATATGCCAAAATCACCCATCGAACTGGGACGAACTTTTGCCGTGTGCCCTATTCTCGGTAAGAAACACAATAAATGACAACATTGGCGACTCACTGTCATTTCTTGTCTATGGTTTCGACCCGATTGTACCTGACTCTTGGTCACCTAGTTCCACTCAGACCTACGACAACACAAATACGTATAGTTCAGATTTGGTAGAACGTCTCCAAGCAGTAGGCCAGGAAGCACTGATGGTGAGCGGGATCAGAACGAGACAAAAATGATCCAAACGCAATCAAGGCAAAAAGACTCCCACTGACCTTTGTCCGGGACAACTGTTATGACTGCTTCGTAAAAGTGGCAGGAAACGTAAGCTCATGTACCGGTACTTGGGCCCATTCCGAATCCTCCGACAACTAAACCAGGTAAATTATGAAATATGTCCAATTAATGGGAAGCAAACACAAACGGTACATGTAGACAGACTCAAAATCTGCACCAATTATCACCCTCAACCAAGAAAAAAGAAAACAGTCCCTGATGATGGAGACTTCCATGGCAATCAGGATGACCCTGATAATACAGATGATGACATTGATGATAGCTATATTCCGACTCGTCGCTTGTTGCAGCCTCCAAATTGTGAACAAAATGAGACCACACCGCAATACTCTCTACGGAATAGGCCACGAATTAACTACCGAGATCTTCATCTCGGTCGATAGCAAACATGGGGTTTGTTGTCTAAGGAGTGCACTTACGATCTTAAGTGACTCATTAGAGTGGGTGGACAGCTGTGTGACATATCTGCTATGTCACACGACTTCAAATGCAAATTCAACCTGACTATGATCAGTTCCTTTCAATTTCATCCCTTTCGTATTTATCTTGTATTCAATCTTATTATGCGTTTTTTCCCTTATTTACATTTTAATGTTTTTTTGCCTAATAAAAATAATTAGGCCTATCTCTCATTGTTCCGACCCGCCAAGTGTCAGAGCGTCACTTGTATCATGTGCAAAAAGGAGAGAAACGAAAGTTCAAAAGCGTGTTGCTAAGCAACAACGAATTTTTATAAAGCATTGCTTGCTTTGTTTTCCAAAACGAAAGTTTCTCATGAAAGAACTTTTTTTTGTCCTTGGTGCAGTCGAGAGCAATGATTGGTCGGTTTAAAGCTTTCCCGTGCAGCGAGCGTTGTTTATAAAAGGGGAAAAGGCTCTCCCCACTCTCTCTGTCTGAGTGTTCCAAACTCTCTCTGTGCGTGTTGTTCTCATCTCTCTCGCACGTGTGCACTCGAAGGTGGGAGGTCTCAAATAACTGAGTCCTGTCATGTTATTTCGCATGTCAAATGTGTCTTCTCAATGATGTGTTCAATACATGATTACATGATTGAAACATCAGCCCTTTCAGACGAACAATTGTGAAGATAAAATACGTTGCCAGGAAAGTTTCATTGAAGGATACTCATGCGTGAAACCGTTGCCACGAATGGCGGAATCGAAACTAAAGTACAGGAACTTTAGTGATATCGAAGCCCAACAAAGGCAGGTCAACCAGGTTCACAGAAACATTATCAGATCTCACTGAAGGCGTTTCAACCAGGTGACAGATATATGTGTCATGACGCAAGGATCAACCAGGTCACTTGCGAGTGAATAATCGAAGAAAGGAAGAGCGAGTTGTGAATCCACGAGGTAACGGTGGCGGCAGCTGTGGGGTGGAGGATCAGCATAGGCCAAGCTCTACAGGGGAAGGAAAAAGCTGAATCGACGCCTCCAATGATGGAAAGAGCAACGTCACATCAAAGGAGCAAACATAACGATTCATGGACCGGACCCCAACGATCATCATCATAGGTGAAAACGTTCATCAGATGTTTCAACACATTGTCCTGGTGCATGACAGTGAACATACAATACAGATAAGTGACAAGTGAATATACGAGCTCGTACATTTCATATTTGAAACTTAATTGAGCTCACTTCGATCTTTAAAGGGGAGAGAGAGAGTGTAAGACTTTAATTGAGCAATAATATTGGCGCGCGTAATTATTGATCTGGGGAAAGCTTCTCGCTAAGCATAGATTATTATCATAAAGTTTTGATTGCTTGAATTTCAGTAACATTAGTAGTTACTTTCCTGTTACTCTCATCCATTTTAGATTATCATTCTGAATTTGCCAATTTGAATTCTTAAGTAAATAAAATAATACGTTTATATTTTCATAATGGATTACTCATTTCACTTTCAAAATTAATCTCAGCATTTGAATTTTGAAATCTTATTCTTAGAACTGATCATAAAGGAACATTGATTTTAAGGCAGCTATATAATTAATAATGACAGTTATTTAAAGTTAAGAAGAAAAAGTTATTGCGGGCACAACACATAATAAAAAAATTAATCTAACTCTGAGAAAGAGAGAAAAGTAGATCCTTTACCTGGGTGGGTAGTTTGTTGCAGCTTAGCCTCAGGGAAGGGAATTTAGACATAGGATGTTTATGCATTTAACACTTTCATGTGGAATTAGACTAACATCTGTTGCTTAAATGAATTATAACTGCTGGGTAGTTCAAGATATTAATGATTGTTCTCTGCTATTGCGAGTTTTGTTTGTGGGATATTATTGACTGTGAGCCCCTCATAACATAACACATTGTTGCATAGTAGGAGCAACATCGCAATATAACATGCCATATCTTAGGGTGGTATCACGATTCGGGTTTAGGTTGAGATAAAGAAGATTTGTTCCTCGAATATCCAGATTCAAGGTTCAAACTCTTCTTACCGTCTTCACTACGGCAAAATTTCGATGCGTGAGGAGAGATTTCTCCTCAGCATTTTAAGGTAGCTGAATAGCATTTAAAGGTAGCTCTTCAGCTACCTTAAGGAACGTTTTCTCCTCAGAGCGAGTAAATTCAAAATGGACGACCTCGCTTGCTTCGAAAGATGTTGCCATCGTCGACATCGTTTAGATCTCCTCAGAGAAATGCGATTGTGAGATCTCATTAATCTATGGAGCGTTTAAACCAAGAACAATTCAAGAAGAAATATCGGCTGGCAAATGAAATTGTTGTATCAGTTATCAGGGAAATCGGCGACAGCATTAGTGGATCGCTGGACAAAGGGGGGGGGGGATGGCTCCCCGCGTTTTTCAGCTTCCTTTCTCCTTACGTTTCTTCGCAACAGTAAATAAACTATTTTTTTTTAGAGTAAATAAATCTCTATTAGATTTGAGAAAAAATAGTAAGTTACTCTCTTTCAAATACATAAATTTTATGTTTAAGGTTGCTTCCAAATCGTAAATGGCGATATAGGCCTACATGATTTCCCACAGTCGACGATAAGCAACGTTATCAAGCGAGTGGCAATGGCGTTAGGGAAGCGATGGCCGGCCGGCTCGTATAAGGTTTCCTCGGCAAGACGTAGTGGTTGGCATGAGGGTGGGAGGTTACAAGATATTATGTTCGTAGAATGAAATAATAAAAAATTATTATAAGACAGAACTAAATGTATTTTTGGAAGAAGCAACTAATAAAGCAAAGCATCTGCATTAAAATGCTCACTTTGTTAATTTTCCAGTTGAAAGCATTTACGTTTTGTCCAGTTTTTTTGTCAAGTACATACACGCCACATGCAAATCTTATGTGCTCGACACGTAAACCGAAGTTATAGCATTTCAGACAATTTGTTTTTCTTATAATCAATTTTATTTTCAAATCTTATTGGATCGCAAATATTATTTAGTCTCTACATTTGATGCTTTTGAGATAATTTTAATTAAAAAATTGAAATCGTGAGATCATGGCCGTATCACAATCTATTAAAAGATTTCTGTATATTATTACAGACAATTATAAACTAAAGAATAAATCATAAGATGTTAAGTGAGGGTTTTATTGTTCGCCAACCTCAGCTGTTCAAATTATTGATGAAAAATAGAAAAGAAAATAATATAAACTATCCTGTTAGTGATTATTTTATTATAATAAATTTATTAATATAATTTGTTTATTATATAATCCATCAACAATTATGTTCGACCAGTGAAAAATTTTCTTTTTTTCGGCCATTAGAAGTTATCAGTTGTAGTTATCAGTTAGGAACATTCATCTGACAAAGGAACATCTCACAAAAGGGTTACTAACAAAAATCTCGCATCTGGTTATGATTTCTAACTTAAAAAAAGATTCAAGTATCCCACGGGCATAGGTTGCTTAGCAACATGATGCTTACCCCACCAAAGTTTCGTCATTTCCGTTAAAAATGCTCTTAAAACAAATATCTAGTTTTCTCGAGGAGAGGTTGAAGGATTCCTCATATAAGGAGGGAAAGAAAATGCAAGCTTGAACGGAATCGCATTTTTTCGAGGAGACCTTGCACCTCATTCCTTACGTGAGGAGACCTTGCTTCTTCCTCGAGGAGGAGAAATCGTGATACCACCCTTAGCATTGTAAGTTCCAACAGTACCATGTGGTACGATTAGGAGACGTACAACTAAACTCATTTCCGCTATCGTTAATTGCTCATTATATTCATTCATGGCACATCGTTACGAGTGGTTTGATATATTACATGCCATATCTTAGCATTGAAAGTTCCATTAGTACCAAGTGGTACGATCAGGATATGTACTACTAAACTAATTACCACTCTCATTAATTACTCAATATTTTCATTCATGGCACCCCGTTACATGTTGTTTGATATATAACATGCCATATCTTAGCATTGAAACTTTCAATAGTACCATGGGTACCATTAGAATACATACTGTTAAACTAATTACCACTATCATTAATTATTCATTATATTCATTCATGGCACTCCGTTACTAGTTGTTCGATATATAACATGCCATATCTTAGTATTGTAAGTTCCAACAGTACCATGTGGTACGATTAGGAGACGTACAACTAAACTCATTTTCGCTCTCATTAATTGCTCATTATATTCATTTATGGCGCGTCGTTACGAGTGGTTTGATATACACTGAGTTAGCAAAACTCATGGGATAGTTACTTAATATCTGGTCGGGCCACCTCTGGCCCTGTGGAGTGCAGCAATACAGCGTGGTAGTGAGTCTGCAAGTCCCTGGTACACTTCTGGAGGCAGTTAACACCAGATAGTCTGCAGAGCCGAAGATAGTTGCTGTCCGTTCGTGGGTGGAGGATCCAGTGCCCGGAGTCTGACTTCAACAGCATCCCAGATATGATCGATGGGATTCATGTCAGGGCTCCGGGCTGGCCAGCTCAGTCGTTGGACCTCTCCTGCATGCTCCTCGAACCATTCGCGGACGACATTGGAGCGATGTGGTGGAGCATTGTCATCTTGAAAGACTGCTACGTCGTCAGGGTGTTGAAATGTCAAAAACGGGTGCAGATGGTCTCCGATGAGTTGACGATACCGTGGACCATTCAACGTTTGGTCCAGAATAACCAGAGGGCCCATTCCAAACCAGGAAAATGCACCCCAGACCATCACTGATGCCCCACCACCCTGCACCACCACCTGTTGGCATGCGGGATCCATCGTTTCGTGAGGTCTGCGCCACACATGGTGCCTCCCATCAGCGAGGTACAGTTGATATCGTGACTCATCTGACCATATGACGTTACGCCACTGTTGCAGAGTCCAGCCAAGATGGTTGGTGGCAAATGCACGCCGGAGTGTCCGATGACGCTGGGTAAGCATTAGCACCTGTGTAGGGCGACGGCTGCCAAACCTGAGGGCATGCAGATTCCGGCGGATTGTCCACCGAGAGACGTTTCTAGTGCGGACTGGTCTGTGATTTGCTTCACTGTTGCGCTCCTGTCTCTCTGAATCATTCGTCCCAGGTGTCGCCGGTCACGTTCATTCAGGGCAGCTCGTATGGTGCCTGTTGTGGACTGTGATGCCTTCATCCAGCCATTCCCGATACACCCTGGAGACAGTTGAGCGGGGAAAGCTAAATTCCTGCACCACTGCCGAAATGGAACTTCCCATGCGTCCGGCACCTACTATCATACCCCGTTCAAAAGACGTCAACTCGCGACGACGTGCCATTTCTGATTAATCACTTATACAAGCTCTTCCCACAACTTCTAATGGTCCATTCCCAGAATCCGTTACCCCTGTGAATTCGTGAGTCATGCCCATCAATCAATGTGCTTGCTATCCCATGAGTTTTGCTAACTCAGTGTATTACATGCCATATATTAGCATGTAAGTTCCAATAGTACCATGTGGTACGATCAGGATACGTACTGTTAAACTAATTACCACTATCAATAATTATTCTTTATATTCATTCATGGCACTCCGTTACGAGTTGTTCGATATATAACATGCCATATCTTAGCAGTGAAAGTTTCAATAGTACCATGGGTACCATTAGAATACGTACTGTTAAACTATTAATTACCACTATCATTAATTACTCATTATATTCGTTCATGAGATGTTGTTACGAGTTGTTTGATATATTACATGCCATATCTTATAATGGAAAGTTCCAATGGTACCTTAAGTTACCATTAGAACACGTAGTACTAAACCAATTCCAACAGTTATTAATTACTTTATATTTTTATTCATGGCACATCGCTATGGGATGTTTGATATATAACATGCTATATCTTAGCATTGAAACTTCTAAAGGTGACATATGGTATCATTAGAACATTTACTTGTAAACAAATTTCGGCCATCATTAAGTATACGTTCATGATACGTTGTTACGAGTTGTTAGATATATTACATGCCATATCTAGTCATTAAAAATTTTTAAGAGGGTATCATAATAGTCCCATTAGAGCACGTGCTATTGTACCTATTCTGGCTATCTCACCTTCAAACTTGTTCGTGTTAATGGAATGGTGAAAACAGAGTGTGAAAAAGTTAATTCGATTTCAAGTTATCGTAATAAATAATTAAATCTTGTAAATATTCTAAGGAGGAGCTTTAGTAGTGAAGTAGAAATACATTTATACATATATTAAAAAAATATTAATTCCCCCCTTCCCCCGAGTAGGGGAAGTAGCAGATCCTGAAGTCATCTATTTTTATCCCTTTATCTACACTTTTTACCACTCCCCAAGTTTTTAATCAAAAATTAATTTTCTCGTACGTAATATGTAGAAAATGTAAAAAAGCTCATATTTCCTTTCGTTTCTCATCATTTCCGAACGTATGATATATGACAAGCCATATGTTGGCATAGTACTAAAGACCACGTGAGTACCACCCCCGCAAATCCGACCCCAATGGAACACCTGCGCCTAAACTTCATGGTAATGTAGATCTTGCCTAGAGGAATCTGGATACTGAATTTCACGCCTTTACATACCTAAACCAGCATAGATATGTTGTCCTCTCTGAATACAACTCCTGTAATTCCGACCCCTGTGTACCAATCAAAACCAAACTAAATAGTGCAGATGGACATGCCCATAGGAAGCTGCATTCCGAATTTCAACCTTCTACCACAAAAAATGTAGAAATTATGAATGGGTACACAGTTAAGACATTATAAAACCAATAAGTAGCTCCATTCTTCGGCTATTTAATAATACAGTATAGATTATGAGCACTTGAGCAATCGTGCGTTGACAAAACGATTTCACGTGCGCGCGCCGATGTCAGTAATGCTTAAAAGATGAACAGAAAGTAACAGTGTATTCCTTCTAGATAAACCGATTGTTATATGACATGCCATTATCTTGGTATTCTTTACACTCGCTGTTTTAGCACGTGAATTCGACTTGAAGGGGCCCACGAAAAATTCTGAAAAGTTGACACGGCCGAGCTAAGACTTTTATGGTCATATTTCTGAAAACAGAATTTGAAAAAGTTAATCCGTGTTCAAGTTATCGTGCAAACGGCTGCCAGACAGCCGGACGGACGGCCGGATAAACGTACAGACCAAGGGCGCATTCTTATAAGTAGCTTTTATGCTAAAGCTCCTAATAAGCTCCCTACGAATAAAGAATTTTTGGTTTAGGCACGGATATCCCCTTTCTATAGGGAGTGCAAGTGACTATGTCACAGCTGACGTCATTTGCGCGATGAACGGGCCGAGAGCCTAGGAAATGGGATCGCTGGTTCCAAACATTGGAACCACGCAATATATGTACTAGTAACGTTGAAACGGGCGGCCAGTAAAAATCATATCTCTTAAATTATTATGTTAAATTATGTAATTTATATTAGTATTAAGACATTTAATACCATTATATAATTTATACATTAACATTAGAACGCTTTTTAATCACTTTTAATCACTTAACAAAAGAATGCCATCGTTCGCGGATCTTTCTTTCTTTGGGAAAACGATAGATGTCTAAATCGCTGTTTTGGCTCCTTCTTGAGCAGTGAGAAACTAAACAATTTCACATCTTAAATGTGTTATAAATACTGGGCTTATACAAAACGATTTTATTTCATCCCTACGTTGGAACCATGTTAAATCCCGAAGCGAGAAGACTTGTTTGGAACCAAATCGAGTCACGTGACTGAAGAATTCCAAGGACTGACGTCACACTTGCACTCCCTATAATCGTCAATCACGTGCATCCTGCACGCGTACCATCTCAACGTTTAGAGCACGCGCGGAGCCGTAACCAGAGACAAATGAAAGTAACGAAGTGCTCGGCACGCGTTTTCCTCAGTGCAAGGTTGATTCGTCTCTTCTAGCAATTTTCCCCATTCGAACGCAATGCATTGTTGGAATTGTGTCCACAGACAGATGGATGTACGTCTGAACAAACCGATCGCATAAGCTACTTTTCTGTTTATTGTGCGAAAAATGAAATCCTTTAGTGTAGAGATGAACAGTTATTAGCTGGAAAGGTTTCCAACGTTTGTTTAATGCAGTTATAAGTTCAAAGCCAAATACTATCTCCACTGAACTCTATAAAACTGTTTTATAGAGCTCAGTGACTACCTCCAATCGTCGCAATTTTTTCCCCTAACCGGAAGTACTTAAGGAGAGAAACTCAATCGAAGACAGCGACTTCTGTTGACGATTTCATGACAATCATTGTTTGTGAGAAAACGCAACACGTGGAGACACCTGCCGGAGTTCAATGGAAACACAATCATTTCCGTTATTTCTGGACATGCATCAGAAATATCTCTCTCTCTCGAAGTATCAGACATAAACATTCAGTAAGTTTATGAAGCTCATAAGTATCAGAAATCATCAGACATAAACATTCAGCAACGGTTATATGAGAATTGAATTTGTTGCCTCAGCCGTAGACAAAATACTTTCGTTCAATTTAATCAATAGAAACGACAATATCACAAACATGGATAATTCTTTCACTAAGAAAATATGCATGTAAACAAGGATGGATAAGTGCAAGGGACATTTTAATATCTTGAGAAATTTGTTAATTAACACATCTTACTGACTCGAAAAAGTTGCTAAAATGTGTTGTCATCAGTAGCAAACCTGCATTCAAAATTTCAGATCGAATGGAGAAGCAGAACTGCTTCAAAATTCGACTGAAAGTTCCGCCGATTCTTCTGGGAGGGCGAGAGGATTATTATTCAATTTTCCGAGTCATTTCTCTTAATAAAATATTAGGACAAATCGAAAATTTTTTTGCATGATATATTATTAACCTAGATTAATGTTACATGTAAAAGGTTCCGTACCATGAATCTCACATATATAGTCCAAAAGTGAGTTAATATAAGAGTAGTAATAAAAATGGTTCATGCAGAAGAACCCATCACTTTTTATGTGACAATCTTATTAGATGGTACTTACTGTAAATGGGAAATCAGTTCATGAGAATTCAGGCCTAAATATACCAACATCCACCTTTTGGCAGATATAGAATAAAACAAAAATTAAACACATGGTGAAAAAAAGCTGAATTTTCAGATAGAGGCCATCCTTTACCAGATCAAAGAGTGAAAGTGATGATCTATCTAATCACTTTCTCCTTTCACTTTGTTCAGTTTAAGTCCGCTATTGTGATTGCAAAGTGGAAGTGTGAAGGGAAACTGTGAAACAGTGCAATGGTAGACTCGAATTCGGAGATCAGCAAATACTACAGAGTGATTTTTTATTGTCTGGAATAATTGGTTTGTTACTGCTACCATAAGACTATGGAATTGGACAAACATCAGGAACAGTCATAAAAATCGGGATTGTTATATGCGCATTCTTATAAGTAGCTTTTTGCTAAAGCTCCTAATAATTAGCTCAACTATATCAATTTTTCAAGCTTTTTCGTTGGTCCCTTCGAGGCAATTACACATGCTCTAACAGAATTTAAGAATGGCAAGTGATTTAACAATTATTCCTCTAGCTGATGAGAGAGAAGCTACGGCACTGAAAATCACCTGACCATAATAGGCCGAGCTGCAATGTAACCTTCATTGTCTCCATCTTGGATTTTAACTATCAGTGAAAGCAAAGTTTTGGATTGTTTCTCTGCCTTTTATGGTCATGTGACTTTTTAGTGCTATGGCATGTCTCTCATCGGCTGCGAATCGATTCGTAATGACGAGCCATGAATAAACAAAAAGTTACTTCCGTTTATCGTTAAGCATTGTTAACGTGGGCACGTGCACATTACGATTGCTTTGTCGAGACACGATTACTCATGTTACACTAATAGTTCTACTAAAGTAGGGAGCATAAAAATTGGCAAAACTGCGGTATTTACATAATGTTAAAGTGCATGTAAGATAATGACCTTACAGCATGCAAAATCGGTGAATGGATTCATTATAAAACGTAGGTAGGGCAGCTATATCGCATTGAAGCCATATAACTAACGCAAGGTTGTGCATAGTTAATTTACGGATAATATGAGCAATGGAGCAGCAGAATAGAGCTTATTCATGAGCCTTACAATATGGCAGCAGCAGTTTCAGCTCCGACTTTGATTGGCGGCAGCAGCTTCAGCTCCGGGTAGTTTGCCAACGAACATAAATCAGAACATTTTTGCGCTATTGCAGAACTTTTGTTTTTAGTGTACAAACGTATTTAGCAAAAGTCAAAATGGAAAAAAATACGCAAGGCGTTGATTGGCAGCTGAAGTTGTTGCCACCATATTGTATACCAGTTTCAAGCTGTGATTGGTTGCTGCGGAACGACGGTACTCTGATGAATAAGCTCTATAGAAACACACTCAAGAGTTCTTTGGGAAAGTGGCATCAGAAATAGACAGGAGGCCAGTGAAAGATCAGGTATACCTTTGAGAACATGTTACCGAATAATGAAGAAATTGGATTCAGGAGAAGACATCGAACGCAAGGCTGGATCAGGTAGACCCAAGATACTAGAGGCTAATAATCGACGCCGTATTGCACAGTTGGCCGTTCACCATCCACAGATTTAGTAAATATGCTCTTGCCAAAACATGGCCCAACAGATTTCAATGACTGGAAACGTCTGGTAGAAGAAATGTGGGACAATATGTCGTTTGATCTGTAGGAGTCGTTTTTCGATGGCATGCCCAGCAGATTGCAGGAGTGCTTGCAAAAACAAGGAGGGAAGATCAAGAAATGATTTTGTAGCACACATTATTGTCAAATGTTGCCGGTACACAACGATACCTTACTTGTATGGATGTCATGTTTCCTTATATTAAAACGCTTGTTTTGGTCCTTGCCAATTTTTATGCTCCCTACTTTACGTCAGCACGGTTCTACACGAGGTTAACGAGAAATACCAACACTCACCTTGAAAGAAAGCCTGTGCACTGAAAATTCATACATTGTTACATGATCATAAGAAGTCATAATTTAGGGCTTTTTATGATGATTTAACAATGTCTATAGTAAATGAATAAGGGTCCAAAGAGATGCTGGTCCTTTTTCTACCGCATCTCTTTGGACCCTTATTCATTTACTATAGATATCACGAAGATGCTCGACGAGCTCCAGGTATGTGAAATCATTCAATTATTTAACAATGTATGAATTTTCAGTGCATAACCTTTCTTTTTAGGTGATGTTGGAAATACAAGCTCCGGCATTGAAAAGTCACCTGATCAAGATAGGTCTAGCAACAATCCAACCTTCATTGTTTCCAAAAAACAAAAAGACTGATTGTTAAAATCCAAGATGGAAACAATGAAGGTTACATTGTTGTTAGACCTTCTTGGTCAGGTGACTTTTCAGTGCCGAAGCAACACCAGAGACAAAGGAAAGAAAGAGACTGGCAGTGCCCTAGTCATTTCGCTGAGCGCTACTGATGCCAGCGGAAGTGCAGCATTCGCCATGTTACGATTGGCAAAAACCTAAGGCGGCATATATTCTCAATGTAATTTCAGCTTTTTTTGTAGATGATTTCTGGAAGTATTAGTAAGCATAACCTGTTTTCTGATTTTTTAAAAAAATACTTCATTGCATTAACTAACGATAACGTATACTTTTAATGACTCCAAATAGCTGATTCAATGCCTAACGAATTTTTAAAAGACAAATATTTTAAAATTTTAAATTAAAAGAAAAGGAAGAAATAATTCTCAGTTCAATAAAATAATCAATTTATTAATCCACATATTGTAATAAGCAATTGTTTGCGATCGTTTCACATCGGCCTCGGTAGCTCAGTAGTTGCGTGATCGACTCCGGCCGAGGAGGATTTTTTTAGGGAGGAAAATCCTGAGATCACGCACTTCCTTCGGAAGGGAAGTAAAGATGCTGGTCCCGTGTAGTCGTTTGCTGGCCGCACGGTAAAGAACCCTTGCGAGGCAAAGTTTGCCGCCCCTATAACCCTTCCTGAAATGACCATAGAAATGGAAAAGGACGTTAATACAAAACAAACCAAACCAAACCGATTTATTCACATGCATTGCCTCGGGAGATCAGCTGTTTCTTGCCAATGACAATATGGCGGCGCGAAGGCACCACTAGAGGGGAGATCACGGCCAGCCTCTTTCTTTCATTTGTCTCTGAGCAACACCACCTCTACTCAAAGCCTGAGCCCGAAAACATCATTGTTACATCACGTACGGTAGGTTATTGTTAATCATATTTCCACCAATAATAAGCCCGAAGTTGTCCCTACCCGAGGCTAACAAGAAATACAGGCTCTGGCACTGAAACGTCACCTGACCAAGATAAGTCTATTAACAATGTAACTTTCATTGTTTCCATCTTGTATTTTAACAGTGTTTTTTCCTTTGCTGAAAACCACGGTCTATAGAAGTAAATGGTCGTTCAACTCCCGTCATTTTCCATTGTTAAGGGAAGCTAGAGAATTCAGATCACGCTAGGAGCCGCATAGTCGCAATGGACTTTCTGCGCTCTATGCAGCACCTAGCGTGATCTGAATTTCCTATCTTGTAAAATTATTTTATTTATTTAGTTGATGCCCAAAATTAATAGTGAGCTATGTAATGCATTCAGTAGTTGGATTGTCAATTATTTCTTTAAGATTATGTAGAATACATTAATTTCGGCAATATTATGCCAATAATTCCGGCTGCATTGAAACTGTAAATGAAACTAAAATTTCTAGCTTACGATAGGGCGGCACTGCATGTGTTTTTAGTCCGACTGTACATGCAGCGCCATTTTTCAATTGAGTTACCCCCCTATCGGTAGCTAGAAACTTTAGCTTCATTTTTCGGTTGAATTGGATGACCATCTATTATCTAAAGACTATGCTGAAAACAATGAAGGTTGGATTGTTAATAGACCTATCTTGGTCAGGTGACTTTTCAATGCCGGAGTTGGATTGTTAATAGACCTGTCTTTCTGGTTAGCCTCGCGGTATGGACAATTTTGGGCTTATTATTGGTAGAAATACGGTTAACAATACCCTACCATTGGTGATGTAACAATGTATGACGCTTCCAAGCACAGGCTTTCTCTCTAGGTGGTATTGCTTCTAGCAATGCCACCTAAAGACAAGGCCTGTTCACTGAAATACCCTCATCATAGTCAGAGGGTGAGATTTAGGGCTTATTATTGGTAGAAACCTCTAATTGCTGGTAGACATCCAATAATAAGCCCTAAATCTCGCTCTCTGATGATGATGTAACTGTATGATATTGCAGTGAACAGGCCGTGTCTTAGGCGTAACCACCGGGAGAGAAGGCCTCTGCGATGAAAGGTAATATATAGTCACATCATCATAAATAGAGCATTGTTATTCGTTTTTCTACCAATAAGTCATAAATTTCCCCTAACTATGATGATGTAACAGTATACAGGTTGATTCATAAGTAAGTATACAGTTTCCAGATGCTGTAAAACTGGAACAGTTTAAGACACGGTCCCCAATTGCGAACTGTTAGGTAGGTGTACTCAAAGTTTTTCTCCTACTACCGAGGGAAGTGCCGTAGGAGAAAACGAGCGTGCCACGTGACTAGGTAATTAAAATGGGCGCGTCGGCAGTGGAGAAAGCGTTTTGTGTTCTCGAATTGAGCAAAATGGACTCTGTCACCATTGTTCAACGACATTTTCGATCACGATTTCGAAAACAACCTCCAACCAGGAAATCCATTTACGATTGGTTTAAAATATTTGAAAATACAGGCTGTTAATGCAAGGTTCCTAAGCCAGACGAGGCTGTTAAAGTGGGAGACGTCGTAGCCCGGGGAAATCAACGTGGAGAGTATTCAACGTAGCCCAGGGAAATCAACGCGGAGAGTGAGTCGTGAGGTACAGATTTCTCAGCCCACTGTCTGGAGAATTTTGAGAAAGAAACTCAAATAATTCCGTACAAAGTGCAAATGTTACAAAATCTCATGGACTTTGATAAGACAAAGCATTTTGAATTTTGTGTGGAAATGAAGCGCCGTTTTGAAAATAACGATTTTGCCGATCAATTAGTTTTCACCGATGAAGCTACATTTCACATGAGAGGTAAAGTAAGCAAGTAAAATGTGCGTTTTTGGGGATCAGGGAATCCCAGATTTACAGTGCAACACATGCGAGATTCCCCAAAGGTAAATTTTTACAGAAGAAAGCTTTCTGTGCTGTGTCGAAAAAGAAAGTTTACGGTCCCTTCTTTTTACAGAAGAAAATTGTCACGGGAAGTCTTTTCTAGATATGTTAAACATATGGTTAATGGTGCACCACCACACTGGGCAAGCAACGTGCAATATTACCTCGATGAACATCTTCCTCATCATGGATTAGACGAAGCGCCGACGACAACATCGCACTGACCCAATGGCCACCCAGAAGACCAGACCTGACACCATGTGACTTTTTTCTTTGGGGCTACAGGAAGGGGTTACGTTTTTACCCCTCCTCTTCCAGTTGATCTAGCGCACTTGAAACAGCGTATCACATCCTGTATCATCCCCAATTGATTCAGTTACTGAGAAATGGATTACCGGTTTGATGTGTGTCGTGTGACTTAGGGTTCGTACATAGAACATAGGTGACTGTCTATAAAAAAACTTTAACATTCTTCTACACTTCTGTAACAGGTAACATTAAATATCTTATATTTGTGACTGTTTTATAACGCGTTGAAAGCGTATACAGTGCTCCCTCTATATGACGGGGCTCTACATAATGCCAAATTTATAATTGCAAGTCCATATTATGAAGTTTTTTCCGGAAAATAAAAACTACAGACATGAATGTGACGTTTTTTTCCTTCTTTATATGGATTTGCAGTTATAAATTTGGTGTTATGTAGAGTGCCGTTATATAGACGGAGCACTGTATTTACTCATGAATCACCCTGGATTACTTTTCATCGCAGAGGCCTTCGCTCTCTCTTTCTCGGTGGTTACGCTTTAGGTGGCATTGGTTCTAGCCGAGTTCTACGAGAAAGACAGGTCCTGGCACTCAAAAGCTTCCCGAACATCCAAGCTTCAGCGTTTCCAACAAACGAATGTTGTTGTTGGTGTATTCAGCCCGTAGGCTGGTTCGCCTTCTTGGTTATGGCATCAGGAGATTTCTTGGGATAGGTGGTTTCCCGTTGCCTTCCGCATGATGAAAGGATGATGATGAAAAGGGACAAGCACAAACATCCATGCCCTCGACGGGATTCGAACCCGCGACTCGCTGGTTTCGAGAGCGGAAAGACCTGCGCCTTAACCCTCTCGGCCACCGAGCTGACCAACAAACGAAATAACACCGATTATTAAAAGCCAAAATGGTCATTCAGTGAGAGAATGAATACTATTTTACTATCCTTGGGCATGGAAGGTACGAGACATACGATGGTTGCCATAAAGCATTTCTTTTCCATGTTGGTAAATTGGAATTGCTTTATAATTTAAAATTGAGCAATAAAATAGGCGTAAATTTGGAAGGAATTAAATGAATTTCCGCTGTTTATTAGGAACTTTAGCTAAAATTTAGCTAAATTCTCGAAATTAAAATTTTTTCTACATTACTGCTAAAGTTCTTTCTTAGAATTAAGATGAAGAATAGGGACAAGTGGAGCGCTTCCCTGTCCTTCATCTTAACTGTTTACTGGTTTATATATTTTTTACTTTCTTAGAATGTTTACAATTTTTTATTAAAATTGAGCTTTCCCAACATCAACAATGACTTAAGTTCATTCTCTGTGAAAAAACTGCTAGTTAAGTGACCCGTACTGTTCACAGTTCAAAATTTGCTAAAGTAGAACATTAAACTTTTGTTAATGTTACATCATTAAGAATATTTTAGATAATTGGAATATTAAATTTTAAAAGCAGACTTGATATATAACATTTAATTTTTGTTACTGTGTTTTACCATAGTGAAGAAAAGACGGCTACCCTAAAACAAAAAGAATGGGTTACTTTGGAAGATGCATTTGATGTCAAACCAAGAACAACAGTACAGGCTAAATGGCGTCTTCTAAAAATAGTTTTGAAATGAAACTCTTGGTAACAAGTGTTATATGTGCCGAATACACGAACCAAACGGTGATTATCAGGTTTATAAATTCGACCCTTCGGAATTAATAAAATATAGAAAAGGAGTTTACCCCAACGAAGATGGAATGGGATATTTCTATCTATAGCTGCCGCCACGTAAGTTGAACGATCTTTTTGACATGCGCAGTAAGTCATCTCATCAATACGGTTTGTCTGGATTTTACCCATGATGCACTTGTTCTACTATAGTAATGGTGGAGCTATCGTGGAAACGTGGAAAGCCTATTAAAAGCCATAATATAAAACAAATTGCATTCGAGTCGATTATTCTGCGTCATTTTATAATTTACTAATTTATTAATTTCATTTAGTTATTTGAAAGGAAAAACGAAAATAGAAACTATGTTTCGAAAACGAAAGCGGATGTTTCATGGAATAGCTAAGCGATTTACTTCCCGTTAACGTCTATTGGCTGGCGTTAGAAATGACGCCATCCTATCGTTCAACTTATGTGGCGGCAGCTATAATGAAAGGACAAGACAGTGGTGCTGAAGGAATCGCCATTGAAATAACAACGCAAGAGTTTAGGTTCGAGGAAGACCCACCAGACCAGTGCTTCTCAAGCTCTGGTACGCGTACCACTGTGGTACTTCAAGTCATGCCAAGTGGTACTCGTGTGGTACTTTTTCTTCAAAAAACACGGACGTAAATTGACGATTCATTGACAGTGGTTCTTTAGTTTGCCAGTCAACTCATGGAGTGGTACTTGTTTAAAAAAAGTTTGAGAACCGTTGCACCAGATGACTATGGCGGGCGCAAGAAAATACGGCCTCAGGGCAAGGAAAAGTTACAACACAAGGACAGTTTACGACAAGATAAAAATTAGGCCGCAAGGAATCGTTTCAGCACAAAAAAATATTTAGCCCAAGAAAAAAAGTTAGAATTTGCAAATCTAGGGATCGAACTGATCTTTTAAATATTTTGCTTTTTGAAATTAACGAACTGTTTGAAAATAAAAGTCATTGTTTTTAATGTTACACATATTCTTGCAAACGAATCGGTCATTTCAAAAACCGCATAAGTCACACAAGTAGAATTTTTCAGGAATCAATAAAAACTGTGTCATTAACAAGTAAACGAGTTTTGAAGGACTTTTTTTGGAGCTGAATATAGTGGTTGAACTTTAAAAGTCGAAATACCGACTAATATTTATAATTTATGAATAATAATAGCGAAAAATTGTTGTTGACTTATGTTGTTTTAACAAGAAACAGGGTTAGATGGTATATAATTTGAACATAACATTCATATTAATCATATTTTTAATCAATATTATTGCAAATTACACTTAAATATTATCTTATCGACATTACATTTTCATGTTTTGCTGTCATTATGGTACGTAATCATATTCTCCATCATTCTCATCTGGATTATCTTCAACATTTGCAGTTGGCCAGCGAAAATAGCTTCATTAAGAGAAGGAGTGTTTGTAATTTTTGGTTTTAGACTAAATGCTTACGTTATTGCAAATTTACTATACATATTTAGTCCAATTTATGCAAATATATGAAGGGAGCTTATAAATCAATTGGGAATTCATCACTGAAACATATGAGTTATAGGCGATCACGTTGAGGTAGAAATGCACTGGATATTTAATTCTTCAGGAAACTAAATGTGGATTCTCACGTAATGGTGCTTGAGAAGGACGTCATAATTTGGAGTTCTAATTCTGGTTCTAAAACGATACATAATATTCATAATGATAATATACAGAGATATTTAAGGGATGAGCTCTAATAATTTCCGCAACATTATGTTTATTCGAGATAAAAAGTAGATCCAAAATTCAACATCTTGGGGAAAAAATTAATCTTGTCGGCAGAAAGCCATAACTCCCCTAGACAGTCCTTTCCATTTGCGTTCTGATAATCAAAGTAGGCTGTGAACTACAGACTGCTTTATTTAAATAATATCATGCTATGGACTTTTGCATGCGGCCGTGTAAGTTACATTTATGATATAGTCTCCTCTGAACGAAGGTCAGTATATAGAGATCCAGTATTTATAAGAGATTCTTAGACATAAGAGAGTGATCTCCCAAATGTATTGTTTATTGGCTATAAGTAGGATTTCTGAATGTTGATGTTGATGTTGATGGTTCATCTACTGGATTTTCTCTCTGAAAATAAAAGTTACTAAGTTTTTTATTATTTCAAAAAAATGTAATAATAACCAAATAAACAGTTTATAACGAAGTTTATAGTGCTTACCATTTCGGTTATTTGAGAAAAATTAACTTACTTTATTCTTTTCGTCCATTTTTTGATTATTTTCAAATTCTGCACATTCGTGCCGATCGTGAATAATTGTTATGAATTTCCAAGTGAATAGAAGAACGAGACCTACGGAGACCATACCGACAGTGATGCCTGCTACTATGGGAAGTGCATTGATGGGCCTATCGCATTCTGTTCTTAAAAAAAAATTATTAATTCGAATTAAAAAACCAGTAAAAAATATTAAATGAATATTGAATAAACAAATTTAAGTAGCTGTAGTCTAATCTTCATAGAATCTGCAGTCTCTGCAGTAAGACAGACGAATACATACACGAGTTTTGATTTAAAAAAAAATCCGGATTACTAACATAGACCAAGAATTAACAAGAAGGAAATATTAGTGAAATAATATTATTAGTTGTTATTTGTGAGCTGACTGCTAACGATGTTTATATGGAAAGGTCATTTAATGGCACAGCGGTTTTTGTAATTTTATTTACTTTATTTCAACGTTTTTTTAGGCAGAGTGTCTGCGATCATTGTGAATCGGGACCAACAGTAAATCAACATTTTTATCTGAAGGTTCTGAAGCGGTTAATAATTCAGTCATTTTCACGCTTCCCTTTAGGTTCGTATGATTTTGGGAGTTAAGATGAAGAATAGGGAGACACTCCACTTATCCACAAAAGATTTTATTTCGTCACAGATGTACATTTCGTCTGCTAGGCGAAGTTCAGTGGACAAGTGGAGCGTATCTTTATTCTTCATCCACAGTTTACTGGTTTATATATTTTTGATTTAGATTTTAGGAGAACAACCTAAACTGTCATCCATTTCAATTAGTCCCATTGAAGAGATCAAAGAAATCTGGAGGCTGATCTAATATGGATTTCCAGAATGTCTGCAAGGAGTGCACCAGTGAGTAGAAATTGCATTAATAACTGTTTAGTTGCTTCAAGAACGTTTTCGAAAGAGATCATTATAATTTAGAAAAATTATTGATACATACAAAGTTTTAATGTGGTAATTCGTGTAAGTTTTTTTATCAAACCCCCGTACCTTTGATTCTTTGAGCAAAGATGTAGGTCTCCCCATCTTCAGTAACTCCATATTTGTAAATTACCATACAACTGTCATCATCCTTTTTAATACAATATCGTTCGTTTTCTTTAACATCTGATTTTAAAAGAAAAAAGAATACTTTAGCAATATTTCTCACTCGTAAAATATTTTATTAAGTAAAAATCGATTTGGTATATTTTCCTGGAGAAAGAATTTCAATACTAATTGAGACAACTGCAGATCACCTTCTATTCTATCGGTTAGACTAAAATCTGCGAAACAGCTAAAATTTCTGCAGCTCTCTCGTTGATTTCCTTGAAAATGTGGCTGACAAGCAACACAAAGCCACTCTGCGTCACAACTCTTCATACTGATCTGTAAAAAAAAAGTATCAGAATTGAGGCGGGGGGTTAAAATATTCATCACTCATCACCATTATTGCTTATTAATTTTATTGTATGAATGATGTTGACTACATATAAACGCCTTAAATTTTGTAAAATTTCCACTTTATTGCTGCTTTACATTATATTTTTATTTTTCTTGATAAAAAAATGTTATCCAAATATAAATCGTGCATCTATGATATATTGTGAGCTTTTTTATTATGTGGAAAAAATAAATGAAACATAGCAGGAGAATATCAACGCTGAGACATTAGAAAAATTAGTTTAGCATTGATCAAAATGTATGCTCATATCTTGACTGTCGGATGACAAGAATACATGCATTTTTAGTTTATGCTTAAATTAGAAATAATATATGCATTCTAATTCAGTTTGGCTGAGAACGGGGCTTAATCTATCCGCAGCTGTTATAAGCGTGAAAATGTCCGAGCACCGAAGAACAGCAAGATCGTAAAGAGCTATTCCCATTTGCCATTGGAATTCCCCCACAAGTTTACAGCATAATGAGAGACTATAACGACACCTTGACCATTAAAGTCCGTCAACTCTATCAGAAATTTGGTCGAGTTGAAGTTAACATTGTTGTCTTTGGCAGGAAGTGCTTTTTTGCTATTTGTCAGAAATGGGAAGCTTTCGGACGCAAAACGCTTGACTTTTCATATAGAACATTTGAGTGCATCTAATGACACTATAGCAGTTTTGCACACCTCCGAAATTGGGATCGAAATTAATTCATTCTTTTTGGAAAATTGACCAAATCGCCTGTGTTTGAATGAGGAAGGTAGATACATTTTTTCTAAACGACAGATGAGCTGGTGGAAACAGTCTTTTTTGAAGAAGCCTTCTTTTTGGCTCCTGAAATAAAACATGAAAATGAACACAGAAAATCCTGAAAATGGCTGACATTTTTGAATAGAGGCTATCCTTTGTCAAAGCAAAGGATAGCCATCGTTTTATTGCAAGGTTCTTGTGTCTCGTCCTCCTTTTCTTCTACATCCGTATTTTGGCTCTTGAGGAAGAGTTCGACCTTACTGAGCGTTGTCGTCTTTGAAGCGTCTGCCACGAAGTGATTTCTTCAAGTGATGAAAAATGAAGAAGTCACTGGGTATGAAGTATACGGAGTAGGGGGGAATGAAGCAGAATTTCGTACTTCAAGTCGCCCGCAAGTTTCATGGTGTCGTGAGATAAATGGGTTTGGCGCGTTGACATGTGAAAATCGTTATGAGGGGGAAAAAAAAAAAAAAGAGTAATGACAATTTGCAAAAGGAAGTCTTTGCCCCATAAGACAGGATAACAACCTCAAGACTTTTAGCAAACATTTTTGAAATCTAAAATTAAATATAAAAAACATACATCATAAATGAAATTTATGAAAAATATGAACTACAGTTACATGTTGATGAGCTGTGAACACATTTTCTCAACTCTCTCAATCTATCTATGAATATTTTTCAATATACGCAGAAATAATTCAATACTCATAGACCTTCTTTGATATTCTAAAATGTCAAGGATGCAATATCGAATTTTCCTTCGCAAACGGACCTATGGCTGAGGTAATTCGTCGGTCATCGAACGCCTGTGCCTCCACTTGTGCCATGGCCCTTCACTGTTCTTCACGGTCGTCCAGTTCGTGCTTTATCCTGCAGGCTTTTTTGACCATACTGAAAGCGTCTATGCCACTTTACAATGGTGTCAAATGCTAGAGCATTGTACCATGCACGGTAACGAGATCAACGTGAATCTCCTTCGCATTGTTTCCCTTCAAATGCAGGAAACGAATAACAGCACACTATTTTGTCAACCGAGCACGCCATTTTGGTTTTGACATTTTGGCGGCATCGTGCGGAACTAGACCGCGAGTTTTTTTAAACAAGAACAACTGTTCATGAACATACTCATTTCTAAAGACATAATTTGGACAAATATTTTTCATCAATAATTTGAACAGCTGAGGTTGGCGTATAATAAAACCCTCACTGAACTATCTTATGATTTATTATTTAAAATATTTTTCGGAAGTTGATTTCATATACTTTTTGAATACTTCACTGATACTAAATATCAATTTTATTTTTTTTACTTTCATTTTTAATAAAGAAATCATAATTTAAAGGACGTTTTAGTAATATAAATTCATTTTGAATTTTGTCAAAAACTCCGGCAAGAGCGTTGCTTATGACGTCAGCTTAACCAAACCCGTAGCCACGAGAAAGACTGGCCCTGGCACCTATCTTAGAAAGGCCTTAACAATGTAACTTTTTGTGTTTCCATCTTGGATTTTAACAATCAGCAATTTCTCGTTTGTTGGAAACAATGAAGGTTACATTGTTACTCGAACTAAGATGATCAGGTGACTTTTCCGCGCCAGGGCAACACCTCCTATAGAGATTGGTTTGGTTTGGTTTGTTTGGTATTAACGTCCTTTTCAACTGCTAAGGTCATTTCAGGACGGCATTATAGGGGCCGCCTCCTATAGAGAAGGTATACATTGTTGCGCCACTGCGGACAAAAGGTGTATACATTGTTACGTCATCATCAAGCGGCTATTGTTATCGTATTTCTACCAATAATAAGCCCTAAATTTGGCCAACCCTAAGGGCATGTAGATAGCGTAATGCTTCCATGTCCGCAGTGGCACAATTGGCTGGCGCATCTGCAGGTGAGCAGAAGGTTCCTGGTTCGATCCCAGGCTGTGGAATTTTCTTTCCTATTTTTCATCAATAACTTTTGTATTGCTGGTGCTGAGGAGGATATAGAGCAGTGTTGGGCGAAATTCAATCAAACTGACGATTAATGATTATGATTAAAACTCATCAATCGTTAATCATGATTAAAAGTTGTTTTTGTAAATCGTCTGGAGTTAGTCGCGATTATGGAGGTTGGGTAATATACAATCAAAGTAACGATTGATCATTATGATTAATAATATTCAATTGTTAATCACGATTAAACGTTTCTTTTTTAATTGTTAATCTCCGCCAGGAGTTCGTTACGATTAATGATTAAGTTATAATTTAATCGAAGGAAAGACTAATCGCCAGAAATTGCATAAAAAATTTATCTTATCGCTCGATGAGCAGTTCATAGGCCTACAATAACTCTGATCTACAGTGAACAAGTATTCGAAATAATTTGAACTAATTTCTGCTTGTCTACCCATGCAGAATAAGAGTTGATAAGTTATTTATTATATGCTGAAAAGTTATCTGTTTGTGTGTCTGTCTGTCCGTCTGTATGTCCGACGATTACTCGAGAATGCTTTAACTTTTTCAAATTCTGCTTTCACTCTTTGATAGAGACCCTTCCTGAGCTCACCTGCCTGATTAGTTTGTGATTGAAATCGGTCTAACAGTCACGTGACAATTGAGACCCCCC
>JAHWFO010071949.1:781918-799280 GCA_023313115.1 Rhysida immarginata
ACCCCCCCCCCCATTAAATTTTTTTATTGGCAATATAAGGCATTTAATATGTCATTTGAACGGGAATGACGAGCATAAGACGAATATGACATTCTTTTCGATTTTCGAAATGCTACGTCCAAGAAAATGACCCCCAAAAAGTACTTTAATGACCCTTTATTACGAGTTTTAGCTAAAGCTATACAGCATATAAGAATACAAGCTTAATCAGTACCTTTATGTGTCCGGCCAGCCCTCGTTTGCACGATAACGTGAAAATGGAAGAACTTAACTGCGATATATCAACTTTTGATGAGCTCTCGTGGACCCCTTCAAGCACGTGCACTAATGTTAAGAATATGAACTTAGGGCATGTAATATATCAATCGATTCGTACTGACGCGTCGTAAGTGAATACAGCGTTACTACTGTTTATCATTTAAGCATTGTTGATGGCAGCTTGGAGCACGTGCACCATATGAAGCTTTGTCGATGCACCTGCTGATTTCGTTTTAAAATTCAGTGCTGTTAGGCCTATTGTTAAATGTGGTTAATTAATGTTAAAAATGACTAAATGATGTTGGGCCTATTGTTAAAAAAGGCTAATTAATGTTAGGCCTGTAGTTAAAAACGACTAAATGTTAGGCCTATTCATAAAAATGGCTAATTGATGTTAGGCCTATAATTAAAAATGGCTAATTAATGTTAGGCCCATTGTTAAAAATAGTTAATTTATGTTAAGTCTATTGTTAAAAATGGGGACCTCGGAATATTTTAATATTGTTGTATAACGCTTGGATTCACTCCAACATTTGCTTTGGAATTATCTTTAGGGGCTCCACGTCAAATTATAACTTGGTTAGACTGCTTAATTTGCAGAAATGGTGTTTGAGTGCTAATTAATGTTAGGCCTTTAGTTAAAAATGGCTAATTAATGTTAGACCTATAGTTGAAATGACTAAATAATATTAGGCCTATTGTTAAAAATGGCTAATTAATGTTAGGCCTATATTTAAAAATGACTAAATAATGTTAGGCCTATTGTTAAAAATGGCTAATTAATGTTAGGCCTATTGTTAAAAATGGCTAATTAAAGCTAGGCCTATATTTATAAATGATGTGTGTGTGGATAGAATCAAAGGTATTTCCATTGTTTATTTAAACCAACTGCACGTAAAAGTGAAATACTCAAATTTAAATTTACATCTGCGTCAGAGGTGAAGCTCCTTGGAATGCTTACAAGATTTTTCCCGACAATGCTTTGCGACAATGATTTTTCTCTTCCGACGTTTTTGGTAACTTTGATTAAGAAGGGATGAATGGCTCTAGCAGTGGAAAGAACATAGGCGCAGCAGCTTAAAACATTTAGATGTGCGAGCATTTCATTTCTCATTTCGCGCGTGTTTGGAAAAATTCGTATGAACGCTGCAATCGAATACGTAAATTTACATGCAGTTTTCGCCATTGCTGTATATAAAATATTACTGTAATATTAAACAACAAATTTTTATATTCTTCTTTTCAGCATATTTGAAAATCGTTTTACGAGTTATATTCTTGTTAGTTTAAGTTTTCCAAATTTAACGATTGACATGTTGGCATGTAAATATTGACATGTAAATATTTTATACGTAGCATTGCCATGATTACCTATTGTTCAATGCCATTCATAAGTTCACATTTCAATTTCAATTGCCCAAGTATCAAAATAAGCAAGTTCGATTAAAAACTAAAAATTGACGATTAACTCTTTTAATCGAGATTGTTGATTAATCTCATTAGTCGATTAAATTAATCACGGTTTAATGTTTTGATTAAATATGTAATCGATTATTTTTTTTTTAAATAACGATTTACAATTAATTCTTTTAATCGAGACTGATAATTAATTCTATTAGTCGACTAAATTAATGTTTTATTTACAAGATTAAATGTTTTGATTACAAATGTAATCGATGAGTGTAATCATGTAATCGTTTAATCAACTAATGCCCAACACTGATATAGAGGTCAGTGAACCACACGCTGGCACTGAAAAGTCACCTGACCATTGTTGTCTGAACAACAATTTTCATTTAAATCTTTATTACAGATATATTAGGGTCATTCCACGTCAATTCAGGCAGAAATTTTACAGTTTTGGCACTTGACCCCTCGGATTTTATTGAAATTTGGTATATACAATTGCCCTAGGGAGTTGATAATGAATGCAAAATATTATTAATTTTTTTTTCATTTTTATGGAAGTTACGGGCATTTAAAATTTTCGAAATTTGAGTGAGGGCCTTATCTATGAAGTATTATAATTTCGGTTGTATTTTACTTAGAAAGATGTGATTGGTGACATATGAAAGCCCTTTAACTGTAGATTCTATATGAAATTTTCAAAATTATATTACGCGTGCGCAAATACTTGAATTTAATAAAAAAATTTCTATTTATGCAAATTTCTCAAATGGTGGGTATTTTCTTTTTCGTTAAAAAATTATTAACAGCTTACACATACTTTCATAAAAACTATATAAAAAATTCAAAACTGTGTTTTGCTCTGTTTTGAAGATATTAATTTTTAAAGGTCGAGTTCCAAGCCACAATGCATCCGTTTGTATGTTACAGTTCTTCAGATGGACAAGGCATCCTAAGAAATATAAATTTTGTGGTAATATCCGATTGTCTTCTATATTCTACAGCTGTTTTTTTTATTCCTTTCAATGTGAACTCATTAACTTTTTAAAAGAAAATTCAATAACTGTAGAGAAGATACGAGGGTTGATCGAAAATTAATGCCTCCATGGCTGTAACTTTTATATTTGTTAATCGATTTTCAAAATTTTTTTTGTATCTGATACTTACATTTGTCCTCTATGTAATGCCCTATTCACTTTTCGACATTATCTCCATCCTTTTTCACGCACTGCACCAACGTGTGACCACTCGGGTGAACCCGTCGGAGAGGAAGTCCAGGGTTGTTGTCGACACGAGGATTGAATGGCAGCTTTGGACCATCTTCTGCAGCATGATAACGCTCGCCCGCAAACAATCGCCACTCACTAGAGGTGTTGCAGCGCCTACAGTTCAAAGATGAAAAACTGCAGTACAAAGATGAAAGATCTTGCACCTTGCGAATTTCACCACTTCCCAAAGAAGAAAAAGCACCTTAAGGGACATTCAATCCCTGATGACGAGATAAAAGAGCAGTTGCACGTTGTGAAATACTCTGCTCAATATGGCTGGTGAGATTTGCTGAACTTCAGTTGTGATTTCCTCCTTCAGCTCAGGCAATGTGTGCGGATTGTTTGCATCACCTTACCTTTCAAGGCACCCCAAAGGAAGAAATCGAGAAGTGTGTGGTCCGGCGAGCGTGCAGGCCAGATGCCACGCGAGATGATTCGATCAGCAAAGACATCCTGCAGAAAGTACATTGCTGTGCGTGCTGTACACGTTTCTATGGACTATTGCACCCTAACTTTTGAATCACCCTGTATAACGAAGCCTGTATCAACTTCAGCTGCCTCTGCAATTCATCTCGTCCTTCAGGGTAACTCAGAAGTGATTGACTCTGAGGAAATGTAAATTAATCATACTTTCTTTATTACTAACAATTCGACATCATAATGCAAATTTATATTTTTTACTAAATTATCTTCTTATTTAAACAGGTGCTCAATATTTTTCTGACTTCTGAAAAAAATCTGAAGTTCTAAAACATTTTTCCTATTGATATAATTATTATTGTAATGCTACTATTGATTTTATTTTTTCGTGTACTTATAATTAATAATACTATTTATATAAATAATAAAACGTAAAGAAATGAATGGTTCCAAGGTTACATGCTTTCTCTTCCCTGTACGAGTAGTCAAGTCCCTACTATCTGACTCCCGCTGCTTGGAGCCAAGCTTTAAAAATTAATATCTTCAAAACGGAGCAAAACACAGTTTTGAATTTTTTGAATGAAGACTAATGAATCCTAATGTAACTAGAATAAACTCTTTTCCATTACAATAAATATATTTTATTACTCACAATTTAATTCATAATTTATTATTTTGAAACATTGAAAAATCAATTAAATGTTCATTAAGGTCTTTTGATCTTTTTTTCATTTTATTTATAATTTATGCGCTTGGCGAATTTCTATGTGCTTTGAAGTGCTTAATTTATTTCTACAGATTCCTCTCTCTCTATACTTAAGAATAAAGTTCGACACAAAAAAGCGTTATGAGTGATGCAATAGTCATTACGGATGATGTAATAATTTAAATTTTTTTCATACAATATCCACTTATTTTTTTGGTTTAGATACTGCAAAAAGCTTGCACGTGTCATTTTGTGGTTCCACATTCGATTGTGACCACGCGAGTAAGGAGTCGCACCTTAAGCATAGTCACTAGCTACATTCAAATACTCCGTGCTAGTCGTATTAAGCTATAGCACGATCCGTGCTGAGTTAACTTTTGATGTGCTCGTGTTGTCTGTGCTGTCGAGCACGATTTGTGCTGCCACTTGAGTTGAGACACGGCCTTCTAGATACTACCAGGCCTGAACATTATTACGTCAAACTGGTGGTGCTATTACAGAAGTTAGTTCAGCGTCACAATCTTAGTGCTTCAGCAATACACGAAGCCAACGAAAAAGACAGGCCTCGAAGCGGAAAAGTCACCTGACCATCTGGGTCCGAATAACAATCCAACCTTCATTGTTTTCAACAATCGGAAAAACACTCATTGTTTACATCCAAGATGGAGACAATGAAGATTGGATTGTTGTTCGGACCCAGATGATCAGGTGACTTTTCCGCTTCGAGGCCTGTCTTTCTCGTTGGCCTCGAGCAATACAGTATTGACGTCATGTTCAGGCCTGGTAGTTTCTAGGAGGCCGTGGTTGAGACCGATCAGGCAGAGTATTGTTACATCACCTACGGTAGGGTATTGTTGATCATATTTCTATCAATAATAAGCATGAAATTGTCCCTACCGTAGGTGATGTAACAATGTATGATTTTTCCGTGAGCAGGCTTTCTCTCTAGGCGGTATTGTTTTGTCTGCCTGGAACAACAATGGAAATCAGCTAAATGAACAGGTTGTTAGCATCCAGTAAGTCGTGTCCTAATTATCGTGGTTACAATTTTCTCACCAGATGGAGATAGTGGAGCTATTAGCGATAAGCACTTTACTTTCGATCCAATCTTCTCCGATTATCAAAAATAACTTTTCTGTTTTCCATAACCGATGTTCTTGAACAAATAGAGTTCCTTCTACACTAATTAATCATGGGATGATGGCGCAATTAATTCGTATAACTATAAAATATTCAGGGAAGCGGCGTTTTTCCGCCATTACAGCTTTTCATGAGAGAGCTAACACGAACCACAGCCTACATGATTAAAGAAGGCTTACACGAACACGAACGAAAATACTCCGTGCTCCGAGCTAGGCGTTTTGCAACACGGGACACGGTTCATGCAGGAAGTAACATCAGATTTTTAGCAACACGACACGCTTAACACGACTAGCACGGAGTTTTTGAATGTAGCTTGTAATTACTTGCACGTTTATGATTTGTATTGTTTTAGAGCTAACAATGTCCCTTAACAATGTTTTCCCACCATTACGGTTTTTCATGAGAGAGATGAGGAATGCCACAATGAGCATGCGCGCCAATATCGTGCTAGAGAACTAACACGAACACGGACGTAAAAAGCCCGTCCTCCGTGCAGTACGGGACACGCTTCGTGCAGGAAGTGACGTCAGATTTTAACAACACGACACGCTTAACACGACTAACACGGAGTTTTTGAATATAGCTACTGTGTTTAGTCGACATATCGACAGACTCGATACCCGTGCTTATATTTAATATTTCAGTTATTATAAGCCCTTATTCAGTATTACCGGTGTACATAATTTTGTAGACTTTTCCATTGATAAATAAATAAAAGGTTTTTGTGCTGTATAAAATATTTATTTGTTTATCCATCTAAAAGCATTATCATGATTCATTGCTTTGGACTGCAGATTCGAAACTAAATCAGCTTTTTTTGAAATCTGTGTTTCTTTGTTTTCATACAATAAAACGAACTTTATGTTCATGTTTTGCCCCCCAAACATGTTTGAAAAAATATGTGCAAATCCGACAGCTTTCATCGAACAACTACATCGACAGCTTAAGAAGCTTGGTTTGCTCAAAGCAAGGAACAATATGAGCAAAAAAATCCATTTAGGCAATCCCATGAAGATTAGTTTTGATTGAATTTTCTGCGTTTGAAGTAAACCTACTCCGCTATATTTCGTTTAGTTACCTTCTATACATAAGTATAACTTCGAGATGTAAATTTTGTAACTCACTAGACATTCTTCACAAAACTGTCCAGAGGCTTTCCCACAATGGTGAACATCAGTGTTGACATTACAACGGCATTTACCACAATAACACTCGCCCTTATTACTGCAAATATCCTACAATGACAAATTTTTGTGGATAATGTGAAAATACTAGTGTTGATAGAAAGTATTTTGAGAAATTAATGACTCACTTCGGATCCAGGAGCTTTGCAATCGTCTTTTCTATTGTTGCATTCACAGGCAGATCCAGTCCATCCGTCCTCACAGATACATTCACCACAAGAACATATCCCGTTTCCTGCAAAAAGAAAGAAAATAAAGAGTGAATTCCATTACATTAAAAGTTTAAAAACCTTTTAATTTCATTGTACAAGTATAAGAACTTCTAATTAAAAAAAATGATGATTTCTATCCTGATACTTGCTATTGTACTTAATGAAATGACTTAGTTTCTTTATACAAAGGCTTATCAAAAATTCGTATCTTTTTAATTTCAGGAGAATACCAAAATTAGGCTCTAAAAGTATTTTACCAATCCCTCTCGCCATATACATAATACACTAAGCTATCAAAAGTAGTATTTAGCAATGCTTTCAGAAGAATGTTTTTTCGTAATTATGGCAATTAGTATTGCATGAGAGCGGTTCACTATTTGCTTCAACAGTGGCAATGCAATACAGTATTTTTTAACCAATTAGGTCTCGATAGGAATTGCTCGTCTTCGCCCTGCAAAAGCATAGCAGAAGATAAGAGTGAAAGCCGTCGTTGTGTTCAACTTCGTATCCAATTCATACTCAGAGGTGTTCTAAAAGATTATGATCAGGGCTCTGAGCAGGTCACTAAAACAATTCACCTCATTTTCAAATAAGCAATCCTGCATACGGGAGAGATCTAGATCGTGTTGGAAGAAACCATGATCCTTTCCAGAACATGCAGTTTTGTTGATAGCGCCGAATTATCCACGACGTCGAGGCATAATTCATATTTCACAAAAAAACAACCCCATAACATAGAAAGCCGCCACTGAACTTCATCCTTAGAAGAACTCACAAGGGAACTACATGAACATGTACCTCACCAAATTGAAATATGTTACTCATCTAAAGTTACTATTGATGCTTCCAAAATAAGAAAATGCTAAATTTTGTTTCTTTTAAAATAAACCGAGAAAACGAAAAAATTTGAGCACGTATAGCTATAGAAAGACTCCATTGTTAAAGCGGAGTTAATGCACTCTCAACTTCTTTCTTCCACTACTCAACGAATCCAATTCACTTGAAAGAAACGCCAACACTTCCAAGTTTTCTTGCGCGCAAAAAAAAAGCGTCTTACTATTACGTGTACGTCCCTTGTCAATCCAAGAAAAAAAGTTTGCCAAGCCATCAGAGTGGAAGAGAGAACAGCGTGACCCATAAATTTAAAGAACAGTTTAGTCCCCGGGGGGGGGGGGGGGTTGCACCCCCCTCCCCCGAAAATGACCACTTTGCTAACTATTCTGCTTCGGGAACCCACCGCTAGAAGAATAGTGCCAGCCTCCTCTCAGCCCCCTCCCCGAAATAAAATTATTTGATTGATAGTGATGTGTACTGCTGAGTTTGTGTATACTTGCTCTACTACAATAGCTCAGATATCGCAGTCTCTGCGGATAGTTATAGTGCTTTTTTTTATTTTTTACTTCACCAGATGCATTTTTTACTTTAGCAGCTATAGAAACGACAGAGGAAGTACGAAATATTGTAATGTTCTTACCAGGGTTCTTCTTAATTATAGAAAAGGAAAGGGGAAAATTCCGCAACCTGGACTCGAATTAGAGACCACGACCTTAGCTGTCGCTGCTCTAACTAACTGAGCTGTCGGAAAGTGAATGGCAATGCTATTACAATGTGCCTTTAAGGGCTTCCTTAACCTAACCTAGCCTCGTACTTATGGATAAATGATAGAACAGGCCACGATTTGCAAGTCGAGAATCTTCCTTACCAATAAACCATCAAATAAATTGATGAAAGTTCATACTGAAAGACAAATCAAGAACTTGGAGAAACTTCCTTAACCATTTCATAATTACAAAGGGAAGGAAAAGGGAAGGAAAGATTCTGCGACCTGGACTCAAACCCATGTTTCTTCTCTTATTACATTATAATTATGTAATAGTTAAAGAGGTTTCATCAGATTTTAACCGACTTCAAATAAAGGAGGTTATCAATTCGATGCGTATGTATGTAATATTGTTGGAATTGCACAATATTCATATACGTTAGTCTATGTGGGCTTCTAAGCAAGTATGCCAAATTTCATAAGTGTGTGTATGTGTGTATGCTTATCCACGTATTTCTCAGAAACTAGAAATCGAACTGCAAAAATTCTTTTTTTTTTTGGATTAAGTATCTTTCAACTTAGGGATAAATCCAAGTTTCATCAAAATCGGTTCAGTAGTTTTCAAGATATGGGCTGATATACTTAGGCGATAGTGAAAGTTTCATTAAAGTCGTTTTTTAATATTCTGTTTAATCTTGTTTGACTTCTCTTTGAGCAGGGTTTCATCTATGACGTTTCTTTAGTTTGGGTGACTTTTGAATTTCCTTCTGCTGTAGTTGCACTGGCTGTTTTTCAGTTCACAAGTTGTTAAAAGTCGATTTTAATACCTATATATCTAGTGAGCTGTAGTTATCTTATGAAAACATTGTACAAATGGCATCCTATGATCTGTCCGTACGGAATATCTGCTTGAACGTTTCTGATGACAGAATATCTCAGTTTTATATGCATATCTCCCTATCTGCAGAGCACTTTCTCGCGCATTGGTTCTTATATAAATGTTTGTCAATGTTCGAATACTTTTGATAACATAGCGTATCTACGAACACCAGTTTGAATTTGTAACAATTTTTGGCATTTAAAAACTCACCACTGCATAATCTGTTTTGGTGCTTTGGACACCCGTAATCATCACATTCACAGTACATGCCAGAAAGAGGCTCTCTCTTTCAGAAAAGAAAAAAAATATTAAAAAATATATTTATTTATTGGGAAAATGTTATAAATTACTTCAATTTTACAGAATAATTTCGTGATATGCTGATGAAAACAAAAGTTTTGAAGATTTTTTACTTACTCCTATGCTGCAATTGCACGTACCGCATACACATTCTCCAACACCAGAACATACGAGCGCAGAATTGGGGCTGTAAAATAAAAAACACATTCTAAACTGAATAGCAATTTAACTTTTAAACCATTTTAACTCCCTCTCGCCCTTCGGGAGTCTTAGGGCTTGTATGTTTCCTTCAGCGCCTCAGTGGGTTTTAATAGGGGCAAAAACTGTGGAACGTTCGGCGCATTATTCTTCTTAGAGATATATGCGATTTCTATGGACTCCAACTCATGTTTGATATCCAGGGTGTAATAGGATGAAATGAGTTCAGGCCAGAAGAACACATCTTCGGGATTGTATTGTTCCAGAATAAACGGGATCAGACGCTTCGTGAGTAAAAATCTCCCTGATGTAAATTTCCCAGTTATATAAATACCAGGCCTGATTGGATCGGTTCCATGCACATCGATCGTTTGGCAAACCATGATTTTTTCCTGAAAATTTCTCTTTGGCGATACCCCATATTTTACTGAAACTTCTTTAGGTGGGGAGGAATGAAAACACTTCGATCCGGAACAGCTGATTGAAGTGCACGAAATCTGAGGAAATAGAACTCATCGTTTGTTAGATGTAATGTTTCCCTTATAAATTTTTCGGCAGTGGGTCTTTGCATGCTGATCCTGAGTTTCATGACACTTGATTACCTGCTTCTATGGAAAGTATTAAGGCAGCCCCAAGGTAGACTTCGTAATCTACAGCTATGCAGGTACAATTCGAATGAAAATTTTTTTTATTTGTATAAAAATAATTTGACAAGCAGCGACATCGCTGGTATAAGTCAAAGGCATAAATAAAATATAAAATATACTAAAAAAGGTAAAATATAATACAAAGTACAAAAAAAACATGATTAAAATATAAACAAAATAAATTAACATGCCATTTATAACTTAACATAGCCACAGTATTTACATATAAAAATTGTTTACATTTACATAAAATGTCAGGTGTCTTCTCAAACTGCCTCCTGATTTGGCATATTTTCTTCCCATAGCCCACAGTACCGCTCCATGGACGAGGTTTGCCCTCGATAGATTTATTTTCTCGTATTTCTTGAGTATCAGATATAGTTAGCTTTTTTTTTCATTTACTTTGGAAACAAACGATTCCACGGATATAGAATTAACTTATTACACGCTGGTTTCCTAATTTACACAAACTGCTGTTTAACGGGGATCATTATTTTAACCTCTGCAGAGAAATTGGCAATGAAAAACGGAAAGCATATTTGTCATTCGAACGCATGCACGTGAATTGCATTTTAATTTCAGGACTATTGTTGAACACTCGTTATGACCTTGAAAAATACTGCATATCTTTCCAAAAAGGTTAAAATTTCTCCATAAAAATACAGCCATACAATAAATTTTTCAAATAGTTAAAGTTTGATTTTATCTACGAAGAATTTTGCTTACAAAAATAATTTTGATAAGAGTTGGTTTCGTTATTGCTATGCAAAATACGAAATAATATCTGGTCCAGTTTAATAAATAACTTTGTATTTATTATAATATTTACGATTTTCGGATGAGAGCTAGATGAACAACAATCTTTTTTTTTTAACAAGAAACTAATTATTACAAATGTTTATGTACATGTTTACTTATTTATTAACGATTTTTACCTCTTGCAATTTTCTTCATGGTGTATGTCTGAGAAAGAATAACTTTTGCTGCATTCACAAAGGCGACCGTATCTGTTGTCAGGGCATTGGCAGATACCACACTTTGCTATGCCACTGTTGCTACATTTAGGACTATTCTCCTCCTAAAGCAATAATAAAGTAATCTGTTGAAATATTAAAACAGTTTCGTTTGCATCAATAGAAAAATAAATTTTCATCGTACATTTTCTATGAATTTTAAAAGCCAACGTGATATATCAGTGATTCATAAAGGAATGTATTCCTGCATTTCTTAGTTATGTAAAGGAAGGAAACACCTCTAACCGTACAACAATGACGACAGGAGACCACAAAACTTGTTTATTCGGACTTATGCGCATTTCTTCAGCGTATACAAGGAAATTGATCAGAACGGGATCAAAAGGAGTTATACCATCTTATTTATAGAGAGAACAGAGTGGTCAGGGACCAATTACAATAAATGCAGTACAATCGCAAGATAACACCAGATTTATACAACAATTAAAGGTAATAAATAGGCGGAGGTTCTATGACTTCAATAGGGCGCCCGTGATCAGGTTGGATTATTTCGTCTATTGGTCCGTTTGGTTGATGTAGGATTTCTCCGATATCTTTTAATTGGTTCACATCCATCGGACCTGAGTCACTGTTCAGTAGTCTTGAGGGTCTTCGCTGTTGATTGCGTATGATTCTAGGAAGTTGAGAAGCCGCGGGTCACTGGTGCTGTGCACAATGCTGCAGTCTTCTAGCTTGTAGTCGTGTTGCTGGTCGAGTATATGGTCCGCGAACCTCGGCACTTCTTATTTCCCGTTTTTTAATGCATGCTAAATGTTCTTTTATCCTGGTGTTGACTGCCATCTGGGATTGCCCGTAATAAACAGCATCACATTTGCTTCATGGAAGGCTGTACACTCCCAGTCTATCTGCTGGGCTAATTTTGTCTTTAGGATTACTCAGCTTACTTCTTATCGTGTTAGACCTTCTGTACGTGATCTGTAGACCAAATTCTCTAGTAATCTTTTCAAAGCCTCTGTTTAATTGCCGGTTGAATGGTAGGACTAGTCTGGGTTCCAATTTCTTTTCTTTTTGCAGTGTGGTGATTTCTTGTAGGGCTAACTTCCGATCGCTAATGCATGACATTCCATGTAAGTTTAACAGCACTAACGCTTTAAAAATACTTGTTTAATAAAATAAAATAAGATTGTAAACTCTAAATACACTGCTTTGCAATGAAATTACCCCACCCACAAGGAGTTATCCGAATGAGCCAAAAGTAGGTATACAGCAAGCAAGAGATACATCTGAACACACCTTTATTACGTTATGGAGCCAAGACGTGCACTCGTTTGTACAGGGTGTCCCAACGGAAAGCGGCATCAGTAGGTTTGTTGCACCACCTCTAGCGGCGATGCATTGTTCCAGCCGCAGGTGTAGGTGATCATAAAGGTGGCGAATGTCATTTTGGGGTACGTCTGCCTAGGCCTGGTAAACCTGCTGTGTCAGGTCATGGAGATTGCGGGGTGATCGTAAACGACGTCCCACACGTGCTCAATTGGCACTAGGTCTGAGGACCTCGCGGGTCATGGCAGGCAGTTGATATCATGCAGACATGCCATGCTCATGTTTGCCGTGTGCGGTCTGGCATTATCCTGCTGAAAGACTGCGCCGGGTATGGGCAGTAACACGGGCTGCAGAATCTCTGTGACGTACCATGCTAATATCAGGGTGCCTTGGATGGTGACTAAAGGCGTTCTGGTATCGTAGCCGATGGCACCCCAGACCATGATCCCAGGTGTTGGTCCACGATGGCGATACTGGATGCATTGTTCATTGGCATGTTCCAATGGTCTGCACCACACACGTCCGCGTCTGTCGTTGGTGTCCAAACAAACACGGGATTCGTCGCTGAAGACCACCGGGTGCCATTCCATTCGCCAGTCTACTCGTTCACGACACCATTGCAGTCGTATCGCGAGACAAAGGAAGACACAACAATGGACGCCTGGCAGACAGTGTCACGGCGTGTAACCGGCGTGCTATTGTCGCTATTGACACTGGAGCAGTACCTGGAATAGTGATGTTGTCGCGCAGTTGCCGCAGGATGATGGTTCTCTCCGCTAGCGCTGTTCGCAGTATCCGTCTATCGGTACGAGCTGACGTGCTTCTCTAGGCCCCAGAGCCTGGTCTTCTGGCATGTGTGCCTTCCTCTCGCCATTGCCTCCAACATTGGCCTACCGTCCATGCGTCCCGCGACACATGGACAGCAATTTGTCTGGTTGACCATCCAGCCACGGAGAGGCCAATAATCCGACCTCGTTCAAAGTTCGTTAATAGCGTGAACGGTTATCGTTGTCGTCGTAGCGGCATTGTGACCGTTGTGCAGATCACAGTACTGTACCAAAGCCTACACAGATTAAGAGAAGCCTGGTCTGTGAAACGTGGCTCCAAAACAAAGTTCATTTTGTTGATAGGTGGCGCTATCAACATTCTGTAATGCAATTGATTTCAGAATTACGACGGCGCTCCTGGAATCCAGCAGGGAGAAAGTTGCGTTTGTCGTCTGAGGTGCGGACAGGTTCGTTACTTAAATCAGGCTCCTCTTCCACCAGGGCAGTAGGTAGATCTCCTAGCACACTAGAGTCGATGTCAATGTCCGGGGAAAACGTTAAAATTTCATTAACATCACTATTCAGTCCAGGGGAGGTAAAATCATTGATATTAGCATGCAATGGGGAACTAGGTTCTAAGCAATATTAGAATTAATGTCTGTAATGTTCATTTGCTGGCTATTGCTATTATCATTACGGCTTACTTGCAAAACGTGAGGCAGACGTGTTTTTTGAATCTCTTCCGCATACGAGGTCGTTGACCCTTCCTGCGACGTGGCACGAGGTGAATTGCGTGGCTGAAAATTTCTTATTTGTCGAGAATTGACTCTGTTTGAATTCTCTCCAGTCGACATGTAATTAATGTTCGTTACCACTCTTGTCGGAAACTTGCGCTGCACCTTCGGCAGCTGTGATGCGTGTTTCTTCCTAATACGCTCATTAATCCTCTTTGAATCCTCATAATTCAAATTACTGCTACCGCCTTCGCAATTTTCCTTCCTGTCAACTTTACATCGTCTTTCACCAGTTCCTCTTTTATCTTTAGGCTCTACGGCTATCCCCCTTCTACCATCCTCTGTAAAATCTCCTCTCCATCGGCCACTTTTTCTTTTCTTTTTCCTGCTCGCCCTCCTCCCTCCTTTTTCTACCAATAGCCTATGCCCACCGTCTTGCATCTCACGGCGCATCCGACTATCTTTCTCCGGGGAGTGGGAGTGCACGAGCTCTTTTTCTATCTTCCTCCTTTCAACAATGTCACCTCTTTAAGATTAAAAAAATCTTTTTCTTGCTTTTTTCGAGGTGACAGTAAAAACACTAAAACAAAAAAACGTGAGAAAAGTAAACTTTTAAAGCTCAGATGTACCCAATAAAATATTGCATATTTGATTTTATTTAGTTACCATATGTAAAATGATTATAATAAAAGTTCTAACCACACTTTAAATGAATATGTGATGTGCAGATAGTGAACATTAACCAGATGTTGTAATTAGATCGTAAAAAAAAGAGTTAAGAACAAAATGAGGAATTAACAATATTACAGTAAAAAACAATTTATAGATTCACAGAAAACATAATTATAAATTATGAAAAAGTGTAAAATATAAAAAGAACATTTCAATTTAAAAACCATTATACCTTTGCATATCTTCTGCACTTAACTTTTTGTAACAACAGCTATTCGATTAAATAATAAATAAAACGAATACTGCTTTAAATTCATTTAATTAGGTTTATCTGCATATTATTTCAAGTTTACAATCTTGTTTTATTTTATTAAACAAGTATTTTTAAAGCGTTAATGCTGTTTAACTTACACTGAATGCCATGCATTATAGAGTAATTGTCGGCCATGACTTCCTTTATTATTCCATATTAAAAAAGGAGTAGTAGTAATAAAAGAGGTCATGTGTCGGCGCATTAGATACTCATGCCATCTGGCGGTGTCATCAGTCATCATGACGGCGGTAATTTACCCACTATTTCTTCTAGCCACTGTAGTTTTTAGATAACAAAGAGAGAGATGGAAAAACGCATGATCATGAATAATTAAATCAGAAATATTTCACAAAAAAGCATTCAATAGAGTTTCGTTTATTTTCATTTATTTTCCTTCTTGAAGAAAATATCTATGTTTTTAAAACTGGATTTAACCCTCGTTTCAGTTAAAAGCCAGTCTCGAATAAAGGCCCGATCTATGGGCAAAATTGTCCCCAGTCTCCGATTGACAGCTGATTTTATACAAACATTTCCCAGTTGATTCTTGTAGTGATTTGTTCCATTTAATTTAATACAATAAGTTGTGCCCAACAATACCTGTTGCAAATGGTTGGAATTACAGTTTCCTGCACACTTTTGAAAAAATTTTCATGACTTCCACCTCAAGTCACCCAAATGAGTGAATTTACAGTTTTGTTCACACTTTTTGCCAAATTTTCATGATTTCCTGGTGTACGTGGAATAGTTTAAATTCATGCTTTGGCATTTGTCAATGTTGAGTTAAAATTGGGTATTTTTTTTAAATTCTGCAATACTCCCCACCATCTTGAAAATAGTATCGCTGCTATTTTACACCTTGGAAATAGTATGCTAACAAGGGGGGGGGGGAGGAACAGGTCTTTAAGCTTGTATTTAACTGAAATTTAAATATTTGTTATGCATCCCTCCCACTATTATATGGCATAGTAACTCATGCTCATGGGCATTAGTTTAAGAGATATAATTATTTAAAGTTAGTTAATAAGCTACTTATGTATATTTACAAATGCGGACAGTGTGATATTCAAGTAGTCAACGTGGTCATGTCAGTCTCTAATCATGTAGGCTGTGAGCATGTGGTTAGATTACAATGCTAAAGATCCTGGTGTAACAGGCAGAATAAATCCCCGTGTAGATTATACCCGGGGTTAATTTACCCATATGTTTTATACCCCTAGTTCAGGATTGGCGTCGTGCCAACCCCCTCTAAACTAACTAACTTTTGATAATAAAAGTGGTGGGGGTGTCTGCTACTTAATGTATTCCATTTCATTGCGGAGGCCTTCTCTCTCTCTCGGCGGTCACGCTCCATCTCGGATGTTAACAATCAGTGTTTTCCGTTTGTTGCAAACAATGAAGGTTGGATTGTTGGAACTACGTCACTTCCTTAACGCGAAAAACGTTTCATTCTGACCATTCCCTCTTCTTTCCCCCCTTTTATGTTGGAAGCTTTTGACTTCCTCATTTAATTTGATGCTTAAATGATAAAATTTAAATTAGTAATTGAACTGAGAAATTGTAAAAAAATTAAATTTGCTTTTTGATTAAATATATGAAATTAGTAAAATCGTATTTTCATTGTTTGAACAAAAATGCACCATTTTAGGATTTGTTTTTTAAATAATGAGCGATGATTTTAAAGTAGGCTCTTGATATTCGTATTAAAATGATATACGCGTTTTTTATATTAAAATATGAAACATTTTACTGGATAAATTTATGATTAAATTTGGTGCACAGTTTTTTTAATTTTAATTAAGCAAGAGTTATAAACTCCTTGATTAATTCATTAATTAGACATTATTAGAAATTATTATACAATCAAAAAAAAACTTTGAATATCTCATTTTTAATTGAATACATCATTAAAATAGATATTTATTTTAAATTGTGCTCTTTTTTAAAACGTGAGAGAGAGGGGGGAGGTCTTCTTTATTGCAGCTTTACATATTACAGCAAGGGAATTCTTTATTCAAAAAAAAAAGATAAACAGATTGAGAGAGAGTGATAAGATAATTTTTAATATGAAAGGAAGATGGCAAAACCCGTAAAAAACAGAATAAGGATCTAATTTGATGATCTATAATTTTATTATTGAATATAATGAACATCTCTGAAAATTTTAAAACGTCATTTGACCCTTATATTTGAAACAATGACGAAACAATCGAAACGATCGTCGGATCTGAACTTTATTTTATTGCAAATATCTTATTTTCTGAACTTATTATTGCAAATATTTTTTGTATTATTGATGAACTACTTGTTGAAACATGTTACATAACAGCACAAGATATCTCTTGAAGAAAATAAATAAATTAATACTTTCTTTCTTATTTTCTAATATGGTCTAGCCCTTACATTAACCCCGCTCTTT
>JAHWFO010071949.1:800677-826007 GCA_023313115.1 Rhysida immarginata
TGAAATTGGGAAAGGAGCAAGAATTAAATCTGCGACCTTTAGCATTAGTAATCTATCAACTTACCCACATGACCATGTTGACTACTTGAATATCACACTGTCTGAATTTGTAAATATACATCAATAGTCTACATAACTAACTTTAAATAATTATATCTCGTAAACAAATGTCAATTAGCATGAGTTACTATGCCATATAATAGTGAGAGGGGTGAATAACAATATATTTAAATTTCAGTTAAATCCAAGCTTAAAAGACCTGGTTCTCCCTTTGTAAGTGTCCCCTATTTATAGGAATATAATTAGTACACGCATGAAGACTAACCAAGGTGGATTCCAGGATAAGAAAGTATGATGTAAACTTTAAATTAAAAAAGCTTATAGTATGCCAAGGGAAATAGTGGAGATAAGTATGCCAGAACACAAGAGAAGCTTACTATATGAAGCTATGGAAATAAAAATACATTCCATATCTACTCCTGAAAATTTATTAAATAATCAGTAAGCATGACAATTTCCTGGAGTGGGGTGTCCAATTACTTTCTTCCATATAGTGCATAGGCAACAGATAAGATCAAGAAGTTTCTGTTTTATTATGTACCATGTTTTATTGTCATTTATGTTGTAATACTTAATAAGGTTAAGTTTTAGGTATAATTATTATTTATTGTAAAAAAAAGTTTGTTGTTAGTCTTCTAATAAGTCCGCCACTTATCACTTATTTCGTCTGGTTATAAATCCAGATGGTAGGTGGAGAATAAACCTCGATATACTATATGGTTTGATGCCTCATTCCAAAATGGAAATGATGATGCAAATCACTATTTTAAAATTAATGCACCATTGCTTTTCTATAGAGAAAACTGTCATTTTCATAGTGATAATATGACCATCTAGTGAATCTATCCAGTGTTTTAAAGAGTAGGAATTAACCTTTACGAACTCTCAATGAGCCTTATCTTGACAAATTAGTTCAGTAAGTTGTATCAAAGAACCTGAGAAATTTTTAATGAAGTTTAAATATCTTTTAAAAATATTCGTAGAAAATCCTTTCCAAGTGTTAAGCACCATTAATTTCTGAATGACATCAACTGACAAGTTAGTAGTAAATTTACTAACCTGCTTTCCTGATCTTTCACAGTCGCATTTGCAGATGATGTCAAGATCAACAGTGACTGATTCTTTCAGTCCAAATGGTGAAATTATGAATCGTTTGGTCACCTCATCGCGATCGCTACTGTCTTGTGGGCAATTCATCACCTCTATTATTATATCAAATTCTACCTGTAAGCAATAATAATTAGGTACAAATCAGTAATAATAATGGAAGTTAGAGTTAAATTGAACTATCTGACCAAATCGCAAGCTTTCGTTTTGCGTTTTTTACCACTCTCGGCGCTTCACGCCTCACATTATGTTGATTTTGTGTTACCACTCTCGGCCCTGCAGGCCTCACTGGTCACTGTTTTCCATTACTCGAATGCCTTCGGTGTTCTGTCTACGACGTCCCCCTCCGGGGGCAAATTACTGATATATACCCCAACCTATTTGGTCACAGGGGGCAGTTGGTTTACCCCCGGCCGGTTACAGTTGCTTAGACAGTAGAAAACGCAAAACGAACAGCTTGCGATTTTTTGGTCAGATAGTTCAAATCAACCGAAGTTAGAAATAGTTTTATGATCAATAAGATAATTAAAAACTTCTGCATATCATATATTCCACATAATGAAAATATGTACTTACAATATTGCCAGCTTTTACATTGTAGCATGTTTTTGTTTCTTGTAATTCCCTAGAGAAAGATTATACTTTTACTGATGACTATTTTGAATTAAAGCTATTTATACAGCATGGCTTTTAAAAACATTTTCTTGTGTGTTTCGACAAAAAATCCTTCAGTGTATTTCAGAAATCGAGGCTTTAACAATATCACTTTCTATAGAGATGTAGCTAGCCCTGATATTTTATTTGTGAAATTGTACTCCTGAGAGAAACTTATAGAAATTTCTCTCTCCCAGCTACGAACACTAGAACTGTCAAAAGAATTCTTAGCGCTACAGCAATATTTGAAGCTACATAATTTTTTTAAAATAAATATCAAAATTTTTCTGTGGTAGCATATCTCAAAAATTAGGGAAGCACGCGAGTTCAACAATACTGTTCAAAGTAATTGTTTAGAATTCCTCGTAAATCAATGAAAGTTGTTTCTAAATCACGAAAGGATGGACCAACAACGTGATTTACTGGAATCTGTGGTGTAGAGAGCTATTGGTTGGCTTGAAGCAGGTCATGCTCAACGGACGGTAGCTGATGCCATTGGAATGTCACAAAGTGTCGTTTATCGATTGAGGAATTGTTTCCAGCAGACTGAAGGTGCTCGACAAAGGTCAAGGCAAGGTCGCCCATCAATCACAACTGCACGAGATGACCGTTACCTATTGCTAACAGCCCAGAGACAAGTGACAAACTGCTACACACCTTCAACATCAGCTCGCCATGGCAGCAGGATGCAGAGTATCGATACAAACGATCCCCAATCACCTCTATTGGGGTGGCCTTTATGTACATGGGCCTGACTTTAACTGCAGGGCACCTTAGGGACTGAAGAATCTGGGTGTAAGAGTAGCGCGAATGAGGTGCTGATGACTGGAGTAGAGTTCTCTTCATGAACAAGTTGAGATTCAGTCTACAGTCAAACAACTGACGAATACTGATCAGGAAGGATGTTAGAACATGACATAATCCAGGTTTTGTGCAGGAAAGAGCAAAATACGATGGAGGTGAATTTGATTGTATGGGCATGCTTAAGCATTCATGGGCGTACTGACCTGTACGTTATCTGGAATGGCACTCTGATGGCTGAGAGGTACAGGGAGGAGATTCTTAGGCCTTCTGTCATACTATATGCTGGAGCTAACAGAGACTGCTTCATTTTTATGGATAATAATGCTGGACCACACAGAGCCCGCGTAGTGAACGTTGTGATTGAAGAAGAGGATATCGAGCGTATGAAATGGCAAATATGCTCACCGAACTTAAATCCCATTGAACATGATTGGGACGCTCTTCGAAGATGTATTGCAGCTAGGCCAGCATCTCCATTGACTCTTCGGGACCTCTTGGCCCTCACTCATGAGGGGCGAAGTTCACCTCAAGTCATCATTGATAACTTCATCAATTCCCTGCGAAAACAAGTCTTGGCAGTTTGAGGAAACCATACACCCTATTAGAGGTTTAGTCCCATCTTCCAACAAGCTCTTATTTATTTGCAAAACTTTCAAACAGGATGTATAGGAAATATCATCATGATCACAAAATGTCATTCCATAATTATTTGAGGCTGTATGCAAATTTCCCATTATCAGAGATTGGTCTATGCTATTTTGTATATAAATAAAAGTTTCTATATTCAGAAACATCCTGCACCTGTGTCTTTCCTGTCGAACTCGCCTGCTCTCCTAATTTTTTTGTGACTAAATCAAATAATTCGCATATAATTCCTTTTCTTGAACCTCACCTTCCAAATTACTGGATTGTTTCATAAGTACTGGCCAACTTCAGTTAGACCAGTTTGCACGAGCCCTAAGTTGCATAACATTACAGCAGGAACTACTGACAACGAAAAACGAAAAGCTGAATAAACGGGAAACACCAAAATAGCACCCAAATCATAAGTTGCATCACAGAGACTTCTCATCTCTGTATGGTGGACCTCCAAGAACGTGGTGCATTTTGAATTTCTGCCATAGAGACAAACTATCAACAGCACTGTGTATTGTCGTCAGCTGGACAAATGCCATCAGAAATTGCAAACAAAACAATGATCACTGGTGAATCATGCAGGTCCAATACTCCTTCCAAGATGGTACTCATCCACATGTGTTTATTGTAACCCTGCAAAAATTAATGCTTTGGGGTACGATGTGCTCCTTAATCCTGCATATTCATCAGACTTGGCCCCAATCGATTTCCACATGTTTTGTCATTTGGACAATTTCTTGCGGTACAAATGGTTCATTGATCGAGCTGTTGTCATTAATTTCATAGCCAACACACTGCTGAGGGCAGACATTTAACTTAATAAAATTTAATCCTTTCCTTGTTTCTGGTGTCTTTCTTTCCATCAAATTCGGCCAATACTTATGAAACAACTCAATACAGTTGATCCCTGATAAAAGGATAGTCTGTGTATAAGGATAAAAAGTGCATGGCACCATTTTTCTGTAGTTGATTTCAATGGATTTTAACTCTGCTTAAAAGGATACTGGATAATCTGCTTGTATGGATAAATTTCTATGCTAAAATTTGTGTTTGAATGTATAAAAGAACTCTAAACACAATGTGATGTCATTAATTTGTACATATTTTTGAGTATTTTTATTGAAACAGCGCCATCTACCGATGAAATAGTGAACTATTTTTTATTGCACATTTCATTCTCCCATACTCTTGGCAAGATATCCAGAAAATCTGATCAAATTTGGATAAGCCGATTTTGAGAAAAACTGCTCAGAGTACAGGAACTTTAATTACAAACAACCTGTGCATATACCACAAAGGATCCCATCAAGTGACCTTTCTGTATAACGAGCTGGCGATCGCTCCATAATCAATGTTAAAGAAATTTCAAAAGCAAAATGCCTGAGGATATTTAGGGAGACATCAATCAATAGCTTTTTTACTCACGTGTTTACGGTGTGAATGTAGGCTATAAACTGAAACAACAAAGTTTTTGAAACTGATGGTCTTTCAAAACGGGTGCCACTCTACTACAAATAAACACATCCTAACGATATCAGGTCAGTGGTTGTGACCATCATCACACAAGCTGTCTCATGGTCTGCAGCACTATTTAAGTCAATGATCGATGACATGTGCCTAACCCTGACCAACCGGCGACCTGTGTCGAACATCAGGACGGCTCGCAGACTAGGTTTTTCATAACCATCGAATGTTTGGTAACATTAAAGGACAAGTACCACTTAAAAACTAATTTTTGTCTAAATAATCTAGAGTGAAAATAAATTAATGTAGTAATATTAAAAATTGCCAAAAATTTCTCTAAATATATAAAAACTGCGTTTATATACGTATTTCGTAAAATCCATCGCGCTCCATTTTGAATGTGGAGCGATCATCCCCGTGACGTCATCGGCCTGCTGAAACACGAGCTGTAGCTACTTTTAGTATTGTAGGAGGTATACGATATGGCTAAGTGCGGCTCGGATAGCAGTTCTGAATTTTCTTCAAGCGACAAAAATATCGATGGAGATTTTTAAAACTATTCTATGAATTATTTGAAAATCGTGAAATTAAGCCATACCAATTGGAGCCACAAATAAAAAGATTTGCCAGTTGAACTTCTAGGCAACTGCCATGATGGGGAAAACGCCCCTCCCACATCGCTTAATATTCATGATTTTTAGAATGTTATCTAATTAACTTTTATTATTTATACAGGCAATATAGATATACTAGGTTACCTGCAATTTACGAATTGGATCTAGGGTAGGCTTGAGAAAAATAACAGAAAAGTTTTTCCAAATTGTGTTGTGAGCATTATCAGGAAAGAGTTTTCCTCTGAGGAGTACTGTGCGTTTAAATACCGAAGATATTAAAGACATATCTTTATCATAATTACATTTATTCCTACAGTGTTTCTATTAATTCATCATTTATTCCTATTTAGTTTTCTTTATCTGCTTATCAATAAAATTTGAATTTCCTTACAAAAAAGTCTTTGATTAATTTTTCAGTAATAAAACATTTTTATTCCGTTTCTTAAGTAATACAGTAAAACCCCGTTACAACGTACTTCAAGGGACCTGGAAATTTGTACGTTATTCTGAGGTGTAGGTTATACTGAAACTGGGGGGGGGGGGATAGGGGGCTTGTGAAAAATGCATATATTCATAGAAAAACATAAGAACACATGAATGCATTTTATTTTATTCAATACAAATACACTATAGCATATACAATATGTAGTATTATATTAATTTTTTAAAAAAAATCTGTAATGGCCGTCTGCTTATATCTATAACTTGCCTCCCCCAAAATTCCTCCATATCTGACATTGTGAAGTTAAATGTTTCTGGTGCACCGCTATGCTGTGCAAAATAGTTTCGTAAGCTTTTTATAGCCTCCATTGCTACCAAAGTTGAGACGGCCGTTACCTCTGGTTCTAAATGGCCATTTTCATCTTCGTCTTCCTGATCGCTATGAATTTAATTTTGCTTTTGTCCCATCTCCAGAATCTCTGAATCCGTTAACTCAGCAGAGGTGTATGCGACAATCGACAATCGAACATGCTAGACTGAGTAGCATGCAGAGATTTCCGGGTTTATATATGCTATACTGACCAAGCAATGAAATGTGAACTCGGCATAATTAGCCCATTGGCCCATTTGCAACTTTCGCATGGGCTGCATTGACCAATCAGTGCAAGACATGTGAACGATGTACGTTGTACTGAAGGGATAATATAACCAAGGGGATGTAAAATTAGTACGTTATTCTGAAATATACGTTAAAGTGAGGTACGTTATTCTGAAACTTTTTAGCATTAAAATACCTACGTTTGGGACGGGGATTTGAAATTTGTACGTTATTCTGAAATGTACGTTAAAGTGAGGTACGTTGTAACGGGGTTTTACTGTAGACAATTTGGGATTTTTTCGTACGAAAAAAAAAACAAAAATATGATAACGAAATAATTTAAGTTGCAATTTCGTATTTGCTCGTGATTATTTTTGTTTTCGTGAAACAAGTTGCGCTATGCGCACGAAACCGACTTTAAATTTTTACGAAACGAAATTTGTTTCCCTTGCAGTATTCGGCCCTGTTCAAAGTGGATTCTTCCAGTCGATTCGAAAGGTAGTTATCAACATTTTAGAATAGACATTTTATTAACATTTTGCTTAAGCTACTGCAGTGGGTAATTCATTTTTATTTAATAGGCTTGTTTGTGCTGTCGAAATGCATTGTACCTTCAAGCAGTTTCTTCAACGGAGTTAAAGTTTGGCGTCCATTATGAATCGGGGAGCTGATGCGCAGATGAATGCGCACTCGTTTCATCATATGCAAATTGCACACAAAATTCCCTACGAAAATCCACGGATAAAATAAAAAATCTTGAATAAATTCCGTTACATAAGTGACGAAAATGAAAATTTTTTAAATGTCGTTTTAATTTTTCGCTTTCGTATCTTTTTGATTTTCGTACAAAAAATCGCAATCTGTCTAATAACAGGCAGTATTTTCATTTATTTATTTGAATTATAGCGAGTTTTGTATATAGATACAACATATCTTTTTTTTTTATTTTTTTTGCTTGGACGATTACACATATCTGATAAAAGTGGTGGTTTTGAATAGTTTCTTTTCCTATTTTTTCTTTGGTAAATAATTGGATCGACCTGATATTCACACAGAACAGGCCCTGTTGCTTTTGCCGGGATTCCATTTATCTGTCCGAAAAAAATCTATCCATTGCTTTTTTCTTATTTCTTGAGCAGAAAAGAGTGAAGCATAATTGTTACACACGAATACCGAACGAAGTTTATAAGGCATAGTCAAATCGATGTCATGTTAATCGTGAGCAAAACTGTGCTAATTTAGAAAGAAGAGTTTCCAAATTCATTCAATGTCATTCATATAACGTCTCCGTTTTTAAAATCATTTAGTCGTGACTTCACTAAGCTAAGCTACACACATTTCGATAAACATTCCTTTACACAGAGGTCATTAAATCAATTAAAATGGCCAAAATAATATTTAGGAACTCTTTCTTGTATGTTTACTTAAAAAAATCACGGTGTCGAAGATTACAAGCAATTAGATGAGCTCTCTAACGTCTCCTACTGAATTGTGGAGCAGGCCGATGACGTCACATTGCCAGCTTGCTAAGAAAATCATGGCGGACGCCGTTTTTTGCTCACTGTCGTATTTTGCCGTTTTCATCGCAGATTTTTAAAGAATATAATGTTTTTTATAGAAAATTATTAATGAAAGTGTACTGTAAAGGCCAAGAACTAACAAAATTTAAATAAAAAAGAGTATGTGATTTTTAGTGGTACTTGTCCTTTAAGGCGGTTTGCAGTGAGGAGGGCTTTGGAAAGTGAATCAAATATAGTGTTAATAGCACCAATACAAAAATGTATAATTTATCCTCAAAATAAGTCAGTTGTAGATGTGTTTTAAAATGTGCTGGAAAACAGATCTGTTTGAGTGATATTTCACATAAGATAAAAACGGTGTAACAATAAATTCTGTTATCGCTAAAACCATCCCCTGAGAGGATGCCCCCTTACCGTGGGTCAGGGGTTTGGATGCTTCAGGGATTCTGTGAGCTATGCTGGTTGTAGCACTGCTACTTTAGGGTCACCCTTACCAGAAAGGTCATGGTTGAGAAGTGAGACGAAGAGTATCCAAACAAACATATATCTCATGATGTCGACAAATGAGAGAATTCATACTGCATCGGGTGTGGCGCAGGTTAAATTCACCCGCATTCGGGAGTTAGGCAGAGGCTCTCGTTCGAAAAATAGTCGACAGTCCCGGCTGTTATCTCAGAGCAATGCCTCCGAGAAGCCCCACCAGTGCACTCGATATGCGCTTGGGGAAACGGTCGAGGGCAGCGCATGGCTTTACCCAGGAGGAGAAACGGGTAAAGCGACAACGGGATCGGGTGCTGTCAATTGGCACTTGGAACGTATTCTCCATGACAGAAAAGGAATCAGAGTTAGTGGAGGAAGCCAAACGGTATCGACTGGATATCATAGGTATTACCTCTACGAAACATCCGGGTTCTGGAACTGTGGACTTAGAAGGAGGGTGGAAGCTTTTCTACTCTGGTGTCGACCCTAACATGACTGCCCAGGCGGGAGTGGGGATACTCACAAGTCCCCAGCTGGCAGATTATGTTGCAGATTGGACCCCCTTAAGACTAGTACACACTGGGCCCATTGCATTACACCAGATGGAAACAAGTGTGGACGGTTTGCTTGTGTCAAAACATGCCTCGAAGCAAGCAACGGGCACGATCGCTCGGAAGGCGGTTTTTCTCCGACACATCAAAGGATTGAAACGACACTGGTGTGAGCGGGGAGCGTTTCTTTTCCTCCTTCTCCCTCCCCCTTTCTCCTATTTAAATAAAATCAGTGATTTTATTTTCATTTCTTTAAAGGAATAAATAAATATAGTCTTCTCAATTTTTAATAGATTTATTTTTTAATTTATCTTTCTTTTTATATATATAAAGACTAGCTGAGGACCAGGCATTGCCCGGGATAATTACGCTTATAGGTAAACAGAACCACCTCAAAAAGCTAAATTAAACCTCCAAATAATAACTCAATCACTACAATATAGAGCGAAGGGACTATCCATTCTAAGAAAAATCCGAAAGACAGGAATTTATCTATTCACTGAAAAAATCCATTCTAGGTGATATACTGGGACTTGATTTACCGGAAAAAAAAATTTTTAAAGGCTCACAATGGATGGACCTCTCTAAGGATGCCTTCTAGTCTAAATAATTTTTTACTCACGTAATCTTACTTTAGATGTACACTTGATGTTGTTGCAATTTCCTTTCATCTTTCGATGTCTTGAAGCAAAACTTGGCCATTCATCACCTTGTGTAGTCTAGCGGTCACCGATTCTTTTATTTACTTGCTTACTGGTTCTTCTACAGCACGGAGCTAAAGGAGTGCTTCCTCTATCGTCTTTCACTCTTTCTCAATAGTCTGCTAACTCATAATCTCCAGTTACTGATAATTTTTAAAGATTTTCAAGAAATTGTTAAGTACTAATAATTCTCTTTTCTTAGAATTCTATATTGCACAAACTTTGCCTTGTATTGTTGTTCGTGAGACATATATTGTTGATCTTTGCATAGTGTTGGTGCATTGCATGTTGACACCATTGTTGATACCTATTGTTGCACAAACAATTACACTGTTGGTGTAATTTATTTATTAGGTATTAAAAAAGAAAACACAAGCAAACAAATTTATTCTGAATTCTAAATATTTATTTGAACAAATGAATACAGAAATTGATTATAACAGGTAATTAGAATGATTAAACAGAGCAATTTAAAGACCGACAACACTGGTTCCATTTGGACTTTTGACAGACCTTAAATAAGGAATTTTAGCAAATTCATCTTCAATGAATTCACATTTCACGAATAGGTCGTTTAGAATCAATTTGTTTGTATAAGTATTGTTCACGATGGCATCCATAGAATAACCCCTGGCAGCTAATTTCATGTAATGTAGGCAGTGATGGCCTGATGTTGCACTATTCTCGTGTTGTAGATCCATTTTCAGAGTGCGGAACAATAAACGGGTGTAATTGTACTTGAGGAAACATTCCGACAGAATCAAAGATGCATGGTTGTTTGTCTGAGGGTATACAGAAGGCACCCAGGAGTGCCTGGTTTACTGGAATTGTCTGTATTAGCGATGAGTAAAGATGGGTAAACAAGCTTGAGAAACGCGATCAAATCAAAGGGGAAAATACCTCTTCCCAGAGTACGTGTGAAGGGGTCTCTCTCGAGTGCGCACCATTAAACTTCCCACTTGAACTTCTGCAGGCATTCCTTTGTTGCTTTGGCTGTGTGCAGTCTAGCATTGTCGTGCAACAGGATAACACAAGAAGAAAGATTACAGGGACATTTTGATTTGATTGCTTCCTTAACTTCGTTAACGTTTCACAATATCACTGAGCATTGGCCCTATCTCCACATCTTCCACATCTTCGCTGAGCTCAAAAAGCACTGCGGGGGCAATGGTTTCAAATGGATGATGAAGTCAAGGAATGCGTGGCCATTAATTTAAAAACAGTAGCCAATGGATTTCTACGGGAATAGAATTCTGCGATGAGTGTCATAATGGGATAAATGCCTAAACAATTGCGGACAATACTTTTGAGTTTTGTTAAATAACACTGGTCGGCATCAAAATCCTCCCTGTAAAAGTAATGGTTTATTCTTATAGATTTCACACTACTAATTCAAAATATGGTAATTAAATTGCTGTATCATGTACCACTTGGGGGGGGGGGGGGGAGGCAGAGGGAGGAATGGTTATCATTAAACTAAAAATAATACATTGCTTTTTAAAACATTAATTCTGAAAGCGTGGTATTAGGTTTTGTTTATTATTATTACTAGTACTATCATCTTGCGCTTTACATTTAAAAAACTGGCCAGCCTACTCTGAAATCGTACTTTAAAAATCGTAACTTTGAAAAGCGCATTGCAAGAGACAACATATAACAAAATAAGGTTTCATAAGATACTTCTTTGATTTGTTAATAAGATGGTGTGAAATAATACCTTTATTCATATTTTCATTTTTATATAGAATTGGAAATGGATATATTAGTCTTTTAATTGATAAAATATTTTTTATTAATATAAAACTCTCTCTCTTAAAAATAGTACGTGATGGTGCAATTTGGAAGTCATATTTAGATTTAGGAATGCCAAAGCTTTATAGTTCAGATATTTTTTTTTGCAGGGAGGAGAACTTTTTTTTTTTGCCGACCAGTGTAATTATTGTGAAATACCCTTTGCAGCATTATTTATTTAATATACTAATAGTAGTGAAATCATCTTTTCAAGCCCGCTTGTCCGTTAGACCTCGGAGGCAGCAGCCCTATGGAGAATCTTCCACCATCAGGTGCATCTCCTAAATAGAAATACTTGAGCGACTGGAACCCAGATTCCTTCCCCAAGTAATCTAACCACCTGTACTGACTGGCTTGGAGAAAATCAATACCGAGGAAAAGCAATGCCTCTCTCCTCAGTTTGGATTCGAATTTTTCCTGACTTCTACCCTCCAGACACTGAACACAGCAAAGAAACTCGATAGTTCTTGCAACCCCTTCGATCTCCCCTTTTAAAGATAGTGAACTCGATACCTATCAGTTATTGTTAGGGGCCTGACCAGATATCCAAGTAATTGACACACGAATCAGCCATAGGAACATCCTTATTCAAGACCTTTAACATTCTCAGACTGGATTTCATCATCACTTGCAGCTTTGCCAGCCTTCAGCAATTTACTGCCCTTCTGACTTCTGCTTCGGTGATGCTGCTGTGTCTATTCTTCGCTCCAAGATGCACTTTATTATGCACCTTATTTTGTACTTCAGTTGTTCCTGTTGCCGGGTGAAGAATAGATGCAAAGTATTCCTTCCACTATTGAATACGTTCTCCTTCATTTTTAGTAATCTCCCTTCTGAACTGTTAATAGTCTATGATAAAAGAGATTCTTCTCATGGTGAAGACAAACGGTCTGCTGGAATACCTTGTTTGTCGAACCGTAGTCTCCCTCCCATTTCTCCACGAACTTCTCTCAGACCTTGACTTTAACTATTTCTACCACCTTAGCTGCTGTTTTTCGCGCTTCAGTGTACCACATTTGCCTCGAAGGTGACTTATTTGCAAGCACTAGCCACGTTTGCCTTGACAGCTTCTTGGATTTCAGTCCTTTTCTCATTGCCATGCACCACACTCAACGCAAAACAGCCGAAGCAATCACAGCTGTCTTAAACACCGCCACTCCGTTTCAACATTGTCACGATCACTTGAAGATATGTTATATTCCTCACATCTCCCTCTTGCAGAGCCTCCAATTTGATGCGCTTCCTGGTTGCCAAGCCATCAGAGAAACCCAAACTACAGACTAGATGTGATCAGTTGACAGCTCTGCCCCTCTCCTCACACAAAATCTATGCACTAATTGAAATAAGTCAGGTGACACGAATACAAAATCAATTAGTGATTACTGATCCTTTGCATTCATGTACCAGGTATTCTTATGGACATTCCTGTGCTGGGAGGTGTTTATAATGGAAAGTTCATTGTTACAACAGAGATCCAATAGATACCTCCCAATCACCCATTTCCACATTTGATCATCAGCCCCTACGTGTACTTTGAAGTCTCCCATTAAATTAACAAAATCTGCGCTCTCTATCTTGTTGAAAGTAGCATCCATTTTTATCTAAAAAGAGCGGGTACTCTGTGACTGATTCGGAGCATATGCAACTAATAGAGAGAGAGAGAGAGAGGCAGACCCTTTCCCTATTTGTAGCCTCAGGAGACGCAGTCTTCCACCCAAGGGGGTCCAATCTACAACACAATCTGCAAGCCGGGACTTTTGGGTATCTCTACTGCCGCCTGGGCAATCATGCTAGATCGACACCCGAGTAGAAAAGCCTCCTCCTAAGTCGGTATTTCCAAAACCCGAACGTTTTGTGGAAGTGTATTTGCGATATTAAGTCGAGATCGTTTGACTTCCATGTGCCAATTGACAGCACCCAATCCCGTTGTCGCTTTACCAGTTTCTCCAGGGTAATGGCATGCGCTGCCCCCGGCCGTTTTTCAGCTCATAGCGAGTGCACTAGTAGGGCTTCTCGGGGCATTGCCACGAGACTGTCGACTATTTTTCGATCGGGAGTCTCTGCGTAACTCCCGAACTCGGGCGACAACCTGCACCATACCCAATGCAGTACGAACTTTCTCATTAGTCGATATCATGAAATTTGGTTTGGATACGCTCAGTATTACTTCTCAGCCATAACCATTCTGGCAAAAGTGACTGAAAGTAGCAGTGCTACAGCCAGGGTAACTCACGAATTCTTTGAAGGGTAACCTAAACCTCTGATCTATGGTAATCAGAAAGCATCTTTCCAAAATTTCCACTCAGGGATCTGAAAATAATTGTTTTCCAAAATAGATTTTGCATTTGAAGATTTACTGACTACATTTACTCTATTTAAAATATCATGCCAAATTTCAGTGATGAAATCATTAATTTTTTGGCCAATGATTCAGCATCAGATGGTCACTTTCACTTCGAATAAAGCATCGTTTATTACCCCAAATGAATACCTATAGAGCCTAATCGCACAAATTCTGCTATCGCATCTGGTTGTTCTCAAAGGGTTCGGTAATAAACAAACTTTTACTCCAAGTTTAACCTGATTGGGTAAGTTTTAAATCTATTTCCAAAACTCAGGCAATTTTCTGAAAGATTAACAATTATGAAATTCTAATAAAAAGTTAAGAGTAATTAACTTATTTACATAAATAAACAGATAAGCATACTTACCCGTAAAGACATTTTGAAAAATATCTAACTCTAATATCATTTCCTGCAGTGTCTGTCAATTTAATTTCATCTCTTAATTTCTAAGTGATGAGTATAAAAATAATTCACTTTAAACATGGCACTTAGTGTATTAAGGAAGATTAAAATAATCTTAGTGAAAAATAACGTACTCACAAAGAGTTGGTAACAATTCGTTTCGGTTATTTTTCATAATTTTGTTTCATATTTATCCAGTACTTACATTGTATAGATACTTAATGAGGTCGACCATGTTGTGGGAATCTCGATCCAAAATTCCTGCCTGAGTGCCTTCCAATCGACGAGCAAGAGTTACGTACACAGGCAGTATTTTCGTGGTTATAGCAAATATCAAATGGACCCCTTTATCTTTTATCTGCTTATTCAGTTGACCTATAGACGGATAGTCCTATAAAAATATACACTTTTATTTGCGTTTTCGTTTTATAAAGTTCTTTAATCAGTCAAATATGTACTGAGTCATACTCATCATTTTCCTTATAATATTTATTCTAAATACTCTTATTAATATATCATTGTCTTATTATATCACCATCGTTGTTTATAAGTTCAGAAATATGCGATTCAGGCTGTTCTCTTAACGAAAAAAATTTATAGTTATTTACCGTCATGTTATAAATATAAAAGAATAATTACTTACACCTGTGGATGAGATGATAACTAAATGAAGAGAGAATAACAAACAATTAAAGTTTTTGTGGAAAAGCGGTTTGTTATTCTCTCTTCGTTTAGTTACCGTTCATGTTGTTGTTTCTCTTCAGCTTTTTTCCCCATTTTCTCCTGGGGTCGCTGTGTTAATTTTTGATTTGTCAAAGAGGATTTTTACGGCCGGATGCCCTTCCTGACGCCAACCTCACGAGAGGCAATGTTAGAAAAGGAACAAACACAAACATCCATGCCCTCGGCGGGATTAAAGTTATTTACCGTCATGTATACTGTTAATTATTCATATCCAAGTTACCGTCTGTCTAAGAAAAGAGTGTGCGCTATAAGTTTAAAAAGGTTTATTTCCGAAAAATGAAAAGACAAGCTCCAGCTAGAACTGTATATGTACACTCACATGCCAAAAGTCATGGGGTAGCAGTGGACTATTTTTCAAGTGGCAGTAGCATCAAGTGCAAACAGTATAAATGTGAAAATCAGCGTCAGTAGGTTTAGTTACACTGTCATGAGCAAGGGATGAGGTGTTCAGTATGACAATGGCTACACGACGAGAGCTATCCTAGCACAACGTATGGGTCATTCAGTATCAGAGGTGGCTTAAGAATTCAACATCCCAAGGTCCAGAGTTTCAAGAGTCTACCTAGAGGACCAACTTGACGGCATTACCTCCCACCATGGACAATGCAGTGGTCAACCACACCTTCTCAATGAACGGGACCAACTGCGTCTGAGTAGGATAGTCACCGCTAACAGGCAACTGACACTACGCTAGATGATATCAGATTTTAACCAGGGTGATACTAGAGCTGTATCGATGCGAATTGTGTAACGAAATCTGGTGTCCATGGGATATGGAAGCAGAAGACCCACGAGACAACAAGACATCGTCAACAACGTCTCTCCTGGGCCCATGAACACATCGACTGGACACTTGACAACTGGAAATGTGTGATCTGGTCTGATGAGTCTCGATTCCAGCTGATATGAGCTGATAGTAGTGCTCGAGTGTGGGGCAGACCCCATGAAGACCACGGACCCAAGTTTTCAAGAATGCACTATGCAATCCGGTGATGGGCAATTGTGGGAAGCTCTCCAGTCGGAATGGTTGGCAATGTCTTCAGATATCTTCCACCGTCTTGTGGAATCAATGCCACGTCGCACTTGGCACTTCGCCGGGTTAGAGGAGCTCCCACACGCTAGTAGGTGCTATCCCATGACCTTTGGCTTGACATCTATCCCATGATCCAATCACCGTCATTGTTAATAATGGCTTGGCATCTCCCAGACATGTTTTCTACTAAGCTGACAGCAAATTCTAGAGTTAAAGACTCCCAAATCTGTCGCGTTCAAATTCCAAAATCGTGCGTTTCCTGCGAAGCTTATGTTTCATGTAAGCCCATGCATTTTCTATGAGGTTGGCATTAGGTGACTGAGATGGCAATTCTAACTGTGCAATGTCATGTTGGGCCTTTCATTGCGTGCACAGTTTCTGCAATGTTTCGAGTCATTGTCCTTCCGTACAATCTTCAAGCAGATGGTAACAGACTCTTTTTGTACATTTGGTCATTCTTTGAGCGTTCAGGTTTCCCAAAACCGTTTTTTGAGAAGCAACCCCAGACATGAACCTTTACAGCATGCTTAATGGTACAGTGCAAAATTTTTGTTTGTGGGGGAAGACCATGCTCATGAAAGCAAACACGCGACCAGAACGAGGATTTAACCAAGAAAGCAACATTGCCCCGATCACGATCCATATTTTCTTGTGCCGATTGGAGACGTGATTTTTCAGATAAGAAACCGCCATTTTACGTTTCACCGTACTCCGCCATATTATGTTTTTTCTCCCGCAAACGACTTTTTATTCGGTACCCCTTTTTATTGCCTCCAGAGAAAACTTAACCCCTTTACGTCTCAGTTGTTCCTGTCTTTCCCGCCAATTTATATGTGGGTTCCTCATGAAGGTCTCTATGACCTGCTTGTCTTTTTTTTGTTACGCCTCGTTCCTGTAGGTCATCGACATTTTTCTGGTCTTCAAATCGCTTCACTCACTTCCTTACAAATCCCGTTGATTTTTTCATGTAGAGTGCAGCGGCTGGTTGCGAAATTTTCGGACCTTTCGTATGCGAGAAAACTGCTTTGAACGGTTTCGCATTCATTGCTGTTTCGCAGATTTACTAAAACTGTTTGCATTCGAATTAGTCTGCTCGTGCAACACGCGGTATAAGACATGATAACCATTGTTGCTACATAAATTTTCCACTCTGTGTTGCCAAGAAAGTTATAGCGCACACTCTTTTCTTAGACGATACGTTGTCAATTTCGTAAGTCTCTACTTATCAACGGGTGCGTGAAACGGAACGCAATTGATTAATGTGGTTAACGATTATTCACTCATTTTTGTTCCTCAAACAAACAATATCCGGACATCAGTACCGGAAATATAGCAAAACTCTAAAATTTGGATAAAAGGTTCCAAAAGATACCTATGTTGCATTTGCACTAGAGACTGCTTTTACTTGTCAAAAAGACTACTTTGAAAATTAATTTTCTAAAGATGCATTTTCCGAACGATTTTACTGTTTCCGAACATTTTTAGTCGCTTTATAGAAGGTGTAGAGGAAATTCCCGATACAATCGAATAATTTTAAAAGAATAGATCCTGGAGTTATAAAAGACGTGATTATCTATAGGAACATGCCCTTGCCTGATTGAGTAAAAGTATTCACTGCACCCTAGTGTAAGGGCTGAGAAGAATGAAAACTTTTGAGCCATAATAGATAGAGAAGAAATTCCAAACTTGTAAAGCGTCACCGATTTGGTAGAAATCTACTCTTTTCGTAAAGAAAACAAAACGGTGAAACTCGTAAAACGGGAGAGAAATATCCAGATATGGGGGGGGGGGGCGAGTTTGGAGTGGCATTAGTGATTGTTATGTTTAATTTTATTTAATCTTCCATTGTGAAAGATTAAATGGGAGCGATTTCGTGCGTTTGCTGTTGTATACGTGAATATTGCAGTGTATATAAAAATAAGATGCCCCAACCTACATTTTTCTTTTCTTGGAAATGTGTAAAGAATTTGAATATCTTATAGAGGTTGTTCGAATGACTGGTGAGGGCGGGGGGGGGGGGCATCTAGCATTTATTATATTTATGAATTTTAAAAAAGTTTACTTTTTATAATAAAATAGGGACATTCTCTTGCCTGCACCCTGTGTCATGTCAGTAAATCCAAACGAGTAATCAAGAACGGGACGTTGAACAAACGCGTTCTAAGTTAAGTCTAATCAGTTCTCATGGAAGAAAGAATAGAATATCCGCCGACGATTCCGTTTATGGGTTCAAAGCTATCACATCTTTACGTTTTACACATAGTTAAGGTGTGTCTTCTATGGGAGCAGTTGAAGGTTAGTAGAATGATAAGGTTGCGTTAAAGTCTTTTGTTTACTTTTCAAGGAAAAAAGGGGCGTTCTTATAGACCAGGAGACAGCCCCGTTAGATTTAACCGGAAAGATCTAATTCAGTTAACTATCTCATTTCACAGTTTTGCCCGTAGGAAATGAGAATCTGTCGGTTTGCAGTCCAAAGCGGCCGAACTTAAAAATGGCGGCCCTTCAAAATCCGGAAAAATTGACTTCAATTTAACCGGTACGATCTATTTTTGGTTCATGGTTTTTTTCTTAGATTACTCCTCCCTAATTAAAATTTCATTGGTCTGGCATTTGAAATCGGCCGGAAAATGGCTGCCAGACCAATCCAAAGTTTGGTAAAAATTGACATCCATTTAACTGGAATGATCTAATTTTACTTTTTGAACCAAATTGTACCTAACTGCCTGCCATTCACGAATGATTCGGTCTGGCATTTCGAAGCAGCCTGAATCACGGTGCCAGACCGATTTAAAGGGTCAAAATTGTCATTTTTTTATGTTTAGCTTATGAGAAAAAATTATGCTTACTTACACGAGTAATTTTTTATTTTGTGCTTTCTATATTCCGGTTTATATTCGAATTCGATCTGTGCATATTTACCTAATATGCGCAAACCTTCGTAAATAGAAGTCAATTTAACCAGAATGATCTAAATTTTTACTGCTTAACTGTTTTGCCCCTGGCTATTTATTTGGCTAGCGAACCAGGTTAATTTGGATTCAGGGTACCAGACTGATTTTTTTTCAAAATTTAAATTCAGTCCCTAAATTAATATATCTGATAAGCTACTATTATAAATTAAGTGATATTTGTATAATATTTGGAATTCACGGTATAAGAAAATGAAAGAGGAATGAAATGAAACATTGTAATTTTGCCTTTATATAACGAGATTTCCATACAACATAGCTTTGTAATACAACAAATACAACCCTTTTGCTTACGATAATATGATATTGTAAACAAACCAGTCATCTTAAGCTCAACAGAATAATGAGAACAATTCGGCTAACATCTTTAATGGGCATTCCGAATCCATTTTCGCCATATAGTACATGATACATAATACACTCACTCACCAAAAGTCATGGCACACCCCTCCAATCAGGTTACCTGTCCGTAATGAGCACATCCTTCTGCTTCCATTCTCGGAATGCAGGTGCAGAGGACTCTTTGATATCCCACAATCATTGTAAGCAAAACTAGCTGCAGAAATGGCAGCACGCCGAGAATTATCCGCATTGTTGGTGCCAGACGGATAGGTGCCTCAATATCAGATGTAGCCAACACCTTGCAATTTTCCCGCACAATCGTTGCAAGGGTCTATCGAGAGTACACCCAACATTGATACCAGAGATGTTTGCCGGGTCAGCCGGCTTGCAACTGCTATTCGAAGGGCGACAGCAGGCCAAATCACCATGTGGTACAACCAGGTACGTCCCACAACTGTGTCTGTGACGACAATTCGGCGAACCTTGGCAGCTGCAGGCTTTGGAAGCAGGAGGCCATGACGGGTGCCACTCTTCATAGCCGCACATCGTCGGCAACGCCTAGCCTGGGCCAACCAACATCAGCATTGGACCGCTGAGGACTGGCGAAGGGTTGTCTGGCCCGACGAGCATGGTTTCAGCTGTATCGGGCTGACGGTCGTGTCCGTTTCTGACGCAGGTCACACGAAGCCATGGACCCCGCTTGTCAGGTAGGGACCACTCAGGCAGGTGAAGGCTCCATACTGGTCTGTGGTGTTTTCTCGTAGCATGAAATGGGTCCATTGGTGCATCTAACACTCTGCGTGCTACTTCCTACGTCGATCTGCTTGATCCGGTTAAATCTAACGGGGCTGGCTCCTGGTCTATTATCGTGGCGTCATTCATCGTCGCCAGCATCGATGCCTTCATACAAAAACAAATGTTTTAGCTTTTCTTTTATGACTGTGTTGCCGGAAATAATTTTTCCACCCAGATCTGGATTTTTTCCCTCACGTCCTCATGTGTCATCATCTGAGTTTTTCTGGGTTTTATTTTCTTCTCATCAGATGTCGCTGGGATAGGAAAAAAATCTAGATTGGGTGGAAATCCAAGTCTAGCATCGCTGATTATGGCCACTCCCACTAACGATTGGTAAGTGTAGTCACGTGCCCATTAGTTGGGCAAAGCCAACTATGCGACCCATTAGTTGGGCAAACGATCTTAACAGTACTGTCATAGAGCGTTAAAGTTCCGCGCATCTCTGAATGAAAATTTACCTGAAAGGTGGATTGGTCGCCGTGGCCCCGTCGAGTGGCCGGCCCGGTCTCGAGACCTGATGCCCCCCGATTTTTTTCTTGTGGGGCTATCTCAAAGAGAAAGCCTATGCCCATCCCATTTCTATTGAGTTCTGTCGCAAGGCGTGCGCAAACGTAGCTTCGCAGCACATATTTATATTGCACTGGAAAACCGCACATAGAGAAACAGTTGTGTATCCTTTGATGATTTATACCTCTTCACAGAGTAAATAAATTGAGTTATACAATAGAGTTATTGGCTGTCATACACCAGAACTTATTTATGTATAGTAAAGGCCTATCCATGCTCTAGCTTTTCTATTGAAAAGTGTGTAACAAGATTCTAGAAATTATTACACTAGATAGCGCTCACAACAGGCCCCTTACTCCTATTACAAGCTTTACGAATGAAGCATATCTTACATTTTTTTAGCCAAATTTAAATTTGCTAAATGTTAAATTTGCGAGAAAAAAGTAATCAATAGTTTAATCATTTAAATTATGTAATACCAATTCATGGTTACACATTAAAAGTGCTACAAAAATAAAGCTTAATTAGGCAACGAATATAATTTTCTAAATCTAGGGTGTAACAGAAAGGTTCATCACATTTCAAAAATCTCTATTTTTAAAAAAGATGAAGATATAGAGATGGGCGGCATATTGAAATGTTTGTAATAATCTTAAGTTTTGTTTATAAGTGTCCGATGTGTCCTCCTCCTCCTGCTGTACGGCACACATCTAGCCGATAATCACGAATCATCTGGAGTCTCTTCACGAATGCGGCTGTTATTCGAGTTTTTAGCTCCTCCAGATTTGCCAGAAAGGGGGCATAAAACACGTATCCCCACAAGACGAAGTCACACGCATTGAGGTCTAGGGATGTAGGTGGCCACAAAAAGGCTTTGTGTTGTGGGTTCGCTGTCTTGACAATAACTGACGGGGACCTCCCTACGTCTTCCAGATGCACCCTAGAGACCCCTATCAACATTGAACAAAACTATAGACGTTCCCCTCTTTCAATTGGTGTGTAGTTCATTGAACTGCAACCAACTGTTGCCTAGCTATTTACAAATGAAATGTGATGAACCTTTATATTACACATGTGACACCTCTTTAAGTAACAATTCCGTACTTAGGAGGTATAGGACACTATGTCTATTTTTTACCGAAATCCGTAAATAACAAAAGAAATTACATTAAATGAAAAACAGCATGAAACAGTGTACAAAGAGCTTTCTTGTAAAATTTTGTTACAAAAATCCAATTAACACGTAAGAAAATAAAGGAATAACAAAATTAAACATGTTCAAACTGCTCTTCTGTAAAGTTTGGTAAAAGTGACAGTGTCCTATACCTCCCAGGTAAGGAATTGTGGCTATCTAACAATTTATTTCTTGCTAATTTTTCTTTTTCATTCTCATAAACATTAACTAATAAAATGTGATACTAACAGTTCTATTAATAACTTTGCAGGTATTCTAAATTATGGCATCCAGAATGAAGCCAATTGATTTCTGCCGGTTTAGAAACAATTATACAAGGTGATTATAATTAAAGTCCCTTTGTAAAAATGCTATAAAAAAACAACCATGAGTCCGAATGACTTCAAATTTGGACTGAGCATTCTTGAAGAAGGGGCATTTAATATGGATAAGAAAAAAAATAGTTCCAAAATTTATCACTAGATGGCGCTGTAAGCGGCATATTATGCCTAGGAGGATTTGTACTATGCAAATTGAAAGATACGCATGCGCATGAGACATTGCATGTGTTATAAAAACGCAGGCCTCATGGCGTTCTCGTCATATTTGTATCTCAGCAGCTTGCCATGGGTCTGTCAATGAAGGATCGCGCTCTGCTTGTGAAGCTCTTTTACAAGAATGGCGACTCTGCCATAGCAGCTTTAAAGAAATTTCGGGTATTAAAGGGAATGAAAAAAGGATGTGGTCCGATGTCTGCAAAGGCTCTGAGGTGTATGATTAAAAAATTCGAAGCGACAGGTTCTTTTGCAGTGAAATCTGGCAGAGGGAGGAAAGCAGTTGCTTTGACGTCAGTAGAAGATGTGGCTGAAGCATTAGAGGAAGGGTCGAACAGTGGTGTGCAAACGTGCAGTGCACGGGGAATTGCCCGAACTTTAGACATGCCTGTGAGCACGGTCAATAAAATTTTACGCAATATCCTGCATTGTTATCCCTATAAAATTACCCATGTTCAGGAGTTACTTCCTGCTGACCTGCCAATTAGACACACGTTTGCTTTAGAATTTCTGGCTCGCATGGAGTGTGCTGCTGTACACTCGGTGTTACCCTACTAGATAGAGTGTACAGCAGCACAATAAGGGAATCTTTAGGTGTTGAGCCGCTACTTCTCCGCATTGAGAGATCTCAGTTGCGCTGGTATGGCCACGTGATACGGATGCCGCAAACTAGTCTTCCTAGGCAGTTGTTATTTTCCAAGCCGGTGGGTAAGAGACCAAGGGGTCGGCCTAGAACCAGGTGGCTAGACTACATGGAGAATCTGGGTTCGAGTCGCTTGGATATTACCAGGGAGGACATGCGCCTGATGGCGGAAGATCGCGATCGCTGGAGATCCTCCATAGGGCTGCTGCCCCCGCGACCCTAACGGATAAGCGGGTTTGAAAAGTAAGTAAGTAAGTAAGCATGGAAGTGGACAATGAATGGCCATGGAACATCTTGTGGACAGACGAAGCCCATTTTTATCTCCAGGGCGTTGTCAATACACAAAATTGCAGGATATGGGCAACGGAAAATCCTTTCGCATGTGTTTCAATACCGCTTCATTCTGCAAAGGTAACTGTGTGGTGCGGGATGACAGCATCATTGATTATAGGGCCATTTTTTTTCGAGGAAGTGGGTCCTGCGGGTCCCGTTACCTGTACAGTCAATGGTCAACGGTATGCGTGTCTTTTACGCAACCAGGTAATTCCAACACTTCAACAGCATGCATGCGTGGATAGAATAATTTTCATGCAAGATGGCGCTCCTCCGCACATTGCAAAGCCAGTGAAGCAACTGCTGAAGACACATTTCGGAAATGATAGAATTATCAGCCGTCATTTTCCGAGAGCCTGGCCTGCAAGATCACCGGACCTCAATCCTTGTGACTTCTGGCTCTGGGGTTACCTTAAAAATCATGTGTTCAGTGGCCCAGTTGCAAATTTAGCGGAATTGAAGGCTCGGATTACGCACCACGTTCACAACGTGACCCCGGAGACACTCCGGTCTGTTGTGGAACATGCTGTTTATCGGTTAAAACTTGTGGAGGAAAATGGTGGACAGCATATTGAACATGTCTTGCGCAAGTCCCGAGATAATTAATAGGCGTTTCCATTGTTGCTTTTTATGCGGTTTTTGGCCCAAGGACAATTAAAAACCGAATCATTATGTGCTTTTTATGCGGTTTTTGGCCCAAGGACAATTAAAAACCGATTTTTCCCATCCGATGTGGTACGACCTTGCCGTGGTGGATGGGCTTTGCACTAACAGTGCCACAACTGTTAAATGACTTGAAAGTCATGTTTTCCATCATCAAACCCGAAGCAATCATGTTCATTGACCGGTACAGTTGATTTTTTGCTAATACTGTACTGTATAATAAAAAAAAATCATGTTTAACTTGTTTTAGTGTCAATTGCATTCCTTGACCAACTTTAATGTAAAAACATCATGCCATAAACAACTCATGCCAAAGCCGTCGTATTTCAATTCAAAATGTCACTTCTAGCTGAATCCGCTTCCGTTATGCCGCTTACAGCGCCATCTAGTGATAAATTTTGGAACTATTTTTTTCTTATCCCATATCAAATGCCCCTTCTTCAAGAATGCTCAGTCCAAATTTGAAGTCATTCGGACTCATGGTTGTTTTTTTATAGCATTTTTACAAAGGGACTTTAATTATAATCATCTTGTATTTTCTTTTTTTTTTACTCTTATATTTCCAGAGTAAAAAGCAGATTTAAAATAAAAACGGGAGTATTCTCCCCATGACTTTATCGTATTTTTTGACGTCGAATTTCTCCAGGTCAAGTTTTTTTGACGATTACAACACCTTTTTCATGGAGTAATTGTGTATAGGAGAAAATACAAATAGTAAGCTTGGGGTTGGGAATGTTTTATTATTGATAAATTGCTGATATCATGATAGGGAATGTCTCATTATTAAAGAATTTTTCATTGCTTCTTTGCTTGGGAATTCGTGAAAACTTACGCCTTTTCTCTATCCCTTCATCGTCTTACACAAGATTAAACAGAGTATAAAAAAAACGACTTTAATGAAACTTTCACTATCGCCTAGTTATATTAGTCCGTATCTTGAAAACTACTGAACCGATTTTGATGAAACTTGGATTTATTTCTAAGTTGAAAGATGCTTAATCCAATAAAAAAAGAATTATTGCAATTCGATTTCTAGTTTCTGAGAAATTCGTGGACAAACATACATACATATATACACACATACATACATACATACATACACACACTTATGAAATTTGGCCCACATAGACTAACATATTTGAATATTGTGCAATCCAACAATATTACAAACATACATATCGAATTGATAACCTCCTTTTTTTTGAAGTCGGTTAAAAAAGGTACACAACGATAGACCATCTCGATTTGCAAAAATATACAAAAATCACTGAAGAAAATTCTTTTAATAAAACGAAGCACTGAGCAAGACAATAAGAAATATTAAGAATGAACCTGTTTATTGAGCCGTCTGTTGAGAGAGCTTCAATAGAAAGGTTACATAGTTTTAGCGAACGTGGGCAGGCCT
>JAHWFO010071949.1:826017-860494 GCA_023313115.1 Rhysida immarginata
CATTGTTGGTCATGAGATATATATTGTTGGTCCGTGCAGAGTGTTTGTGAATTGCGTGTTGATACCATTGTTGCAAAAACTTTGTCTTGCATTGTTGGTCATGAGATATTTCTCATTAATATGCCTTGCCATAACCATGAATATCGTTTTTTTATCGATATTTATTATTTTTTCGAAATCTGAGGTAGACAGTGACCTTCCTCATGCTTTAAAGGTCATGTATGCGAAATTTTATCAAGATCGGAATAAAACTGTAGATTTGTATAAAAAACGTACACACAGATCCACAGACCCACCCACAGACAGACCCACAGACAGACCCACAAACATCCTTCTTTATATATATAGAAGACTAGAAGAGGTACCCGGCGTTGCCCGGGATTATTACACTTGGGATGTAAACAGAACAATCTCAAAAATTAAAATAAATTTTGCAATATCTTAAAAATAAACACATGAAAATGCTTAGAATTAATACAGTAAAAATTCTTAATGAAAATTCGAAAAAAATCTTTTTAAAGGCTCACAATGGATGGACTGCTCCAATAATTTCTTACTCAGATAATCTTACTTCAGATCTACACTTGATGTCGTTGCAATTTCCACTCTTCTCTCGCTGTGTTGAAGCAAAATTTGGCCTTTCATCACTTTGGGTAGTCTAGCGGTCGCCAATTCTTCTATTTACTTGCTTCCCATTTGCTCAATACAGCACGGAGCTAAAGGTTTGCTTTCTCTGTCGTCTTTCCACTCTTTCTCAATAGTCTGCTAACTCTTCATTATCTCCAGCTACTGATCATTTTTAAAGATTTTCAAGAAATTGTTAAGTACTAAGAACTCTCTTTTCTAAGAAAAACCTGAATAACAGGAATTCTATGCATTGTTACAAATTGAAACTTATCCATATTGCATCATCATTTTATGTTCATTGTTATAATTCTTGGAAAGGATTGCTTTATCATTGCATCATCATTTTGAGCTCATTGTTATTGGTGAATTGCGTGTTGAAACCATTGTTGATACCATTGTTGCAAAAACTTTGTCTTGCATTGTTGGTCATGCGATATTTCTCATTAATATGCCCTGCCATAACCATGAATATCGATTTTTTATCAATAATTATTATTTTTTCGAAATCTGAAGTAGACAGTGACCTTCCTCATGCTTTGAAGGTCATGTATGCGAAATTTCATCAAGATCGGAATAAAACTGTAGATTTGTATAAAAAACGTACACACAGACCCACAGACCCACCCACAGACCCACAGACGCACAGACCCACAAACATCCTTCTTTATATATATAGAAGATAGAAGATAGATATGATTCCAAATATCCGGACACATGCACGTTTGCGCTCTAGCCACGATTTCATGGAAATCAATAGGGCGTTGCTCATCCCTTTGCCCGAATCACAGCTTCTACCCTTCGGGGAAGACTTTCCACCAAATGTTGGTAGGTACTCTCCGGAATGTTCCTCCATTCCTCCCGAAGGGCGAGAATCAGTTCAGGTACAGAAGTTGGCCGATGTGATCTGGCCCGCAAGCGTCTTTCCAATTCATCCCACAGACTCTCTATAGGATTGAGGTCGGGACTTTGTGCCGGCCAACCCATTTCTTCGACTCCTGAGTCCGCAAACCACTGCTGTACACGCCTCGCTTTGTGGCACGGAGCATTGTCGTGTTGGTAGAGAAATGGCCCGTTTCCGAAAAATTGCCACAACGTTGGAAGTGCACAGTTGTCCAAAACATTCAGATAACGGTCGGAGTTCATGATTCCTTGCACAGGAACGAGCTGGCCCAGTCCGTACCATGAAAATGAGCCCCACACCAAGACTCCTCCTCCTCCGAACTTGACTGTGGGCTCTGTGCACTCAGGTAAGAAGCGTTCTCCAGGTATGCGCCAAACCCAAACTCTTCCATCGGATTGCCAGAGTGTGTAGCGAGATTCGTCTGTCCACATTACACGTTTCCATTGGTCCATTGTCCAGTTTCTGTGGGCTTTGCACCACTCCAGACGTCGCTTGGCGTTGACCCTGCTGATGTGGGGCTTGTGGGCAGCAGCACGGCCATGGAATCCCATCGTGTGCAGTTCCCGACGAATTGTCATGGTACTGGCATCATTTGCAGAGGCGTTTCGAAACTCTGTGGCAATTTTTTCCGCCGAGGACTTCCGGTGCTGCGGGTGACACGACGAAGCACTCGACGGTCTCTGTCCGTTAGTTTCTTGGGTCTACCGGTTCGTTGTTGAACTGTTGTTGATCTCCGGGTCTTCCATTTCATAATGACATCGCCTACTGTTGACTTGGGTATCTGAAGAAGGCTGGAAATGTCACGCACGGACTTGCCGCATAGGTGACATCCAACGATGGTTCCACGTTGGAACTCACTGAGCTCTGCCGAACGACCCATTCTTGCCAATGTCCAAGCAGAGTTGTGTCTGAAGGTGTGGGAAGCTATTTAAATGATGTGCAAGTCATTATCATGTGACATTGGGCCAATCGATGATCTGTGAGGGGTGTCCGGATATTTTTGATCATATAGTGTGTATATATATAGATAGACAATACATAAAAATAATTTGTAAGTCGGATAATGAATTGGTCATAGTATTGTATTTCTTAATGGACGTTTTACAATACATGGTTGAATTGCTGCCAACATTTTAATAAATGAAACTGAAAACATGTCAGCGCCATTGATTAACACTATACAAATATCTTTAAACATTTTAGGTCTTAGCTTGTAAATATAGATAGATGGGTCTTTTTATTATAAAAATATAAAGAAAACATAAATAGATGGGTCTATTAAAGAAACAACAAATACTTTAAGACACATTCCACACATTACATAATGATTAGAGAAACACTTGGGAAGGAGAATGGTTGAGTGGGAGCAGCAGTTATGAAAAAGATCCAATGGGATGACCTAAATTTGATACAGTAGAGTCTCGATTAACCGACATTCAGTTTTATATGGCCGATGGTATCGCAAGAATATTAAAAACTTTTGACGATCGCCGTTTTTTTTTTCTAAATGCTGCGTTGTGTTGTCCCGTTAAGATATTATTCAAATAATATATCGTACTTTAAGTAATTATTTCTTTTCACTTATAAAAATATAGACACTGGATTACTTTCCTAACAAGGGACTGTTTTCAAAAGTAATTAAATTCAAAATAGTTTAAAATAAATATGTTGCTTATGTTTAAAACGATGCATAATGTATTCTCAGAAATATATACAGTGTATATGAATTATGACTACCTGCTTAGTAATGGGAGTAACCACCCTTCGCCGCTATAACTGCTGCAAGAAGTGCGCAGTATGTGTCCAATGATATGGCAGTCCATTCCGCTGTCCACAGTGCTTCGAGAGTCATAGGTGGAGGGTCCAGCTGCCGCAAATGGCGATCAAGGTGTTCCCACAGATATTCGATTGGATTAATGTCCGGCAAATTAGCGGGCCAAGGGAACACTCGAAAGTCAGTAGAGTCAGTAGAGTGTTCCTCGAACCAATCCTGAAGGAGACGTGCAGGAGATGTGGCAGGGTGCATTGTCCTGCTGGAACACACCAGCGATGAGGAATGCCACAATGCGTCTGCGCGCCAATGTCGTGCAAGAGAACTAACGAACACAGAGGGGAAAAAAGCCCGTGCTCCGTGCTAGGCGTTTGCAACACGGGACACGGTTCATGCAGGAAGCGACGACAAATTTTAGCAACACGACAAGCTTAACATGACTAGCACGGAGTTTTTGAATTAAGGTGCGTTGCAAAAGTTTAAAGGCACCCTATTTTTTGCACATTCCTAAATATTTATTTCAAGTATCTTAAAATCCTTTTTAAGACATGCGGGTAAGGTAAAAGAAAGTGGTTATTAAAGCGAAAATAACCAAACATTGATTTAATAACTAAATACACCAAAAAATTAATATTTACAGTGTTGCAAAAGTTTAAAGGCAGTGCACAGTGTTCAACAAGTTATACAATTTTGTTATATTTAGTAACAAATACTTCAACCACATTTAGTAAGAACTTTATACATTATGCTTGGTATAAAGTTAATTAAATTTTCCAATGTTTCTTTTGAGATTTCTTCCCATTTTTCAATGATCACTTTTTTCAGTTCATCTACAGATTTATATGTTTTCCTATTTGCATACGCAGCTCTGGCGAGAATACCCCATAAGTTTTCTATGGGGTTTACGTCTGGTGAACATGCAGGCCATTACATAACCTGCACTCCGTTGTTCAGAAACCACTCCCAAGTAGTTTTTGCCGTATGGGCAGGTGCGTTATCCTGCTGAAATTCCCAAAATGGTCCTCCAATTTTTTCGCCGAATGGCATTAAATGTTCTTCAAGTAGGTTCTGATATCCTAAAGCATTCATTCAACCATTTATAACTGCTATATTCGTCTTTCTTTGCCATCCAAAAGCATCCCATCTCATCACTGATTCTCCACCTTGTTGCCTTTTAGAAAATAATTGCTCCTCTTGCCAATAGTATTATTGCCACCCATCTAGTCCGTCTAAATTGAATTTTTTTCATCACTAATACCATTTTTTGCCATTCCTTGGTCCAGCTCATCTTGTCTTTCGCAAATGACTGTTTCTTTAATTTATGTTCAGACTTGATGGCAGGTGTTGTTTTTCTCTTTTTATAAACAAGTGTATTGGACGAATTTGCAAGTCGTGATAATGTTCATTTTGATACATTAATATCAGATATTCATGTGATCAGATTCTGATCTACTTGCTAGTTTTCCCAATGAAACTGTCGAATTACTTATTCTTTTAAACCAGTTCTTTTTGACGATTGGTCAGGGCTGGTGGTCGTCCATTGCGTGGCTTGGTTCCATAGTTTTCTCCATTTCTCACACAATGTCAATTAATCTGGAACTTCTTCCCAATTTCTTTGCAAGTTGACGATTAGACAATCCTTGGTCCTTCAAAGCCATAATTTGCCCTTTTTTAAACTCTGACAGTTGTTTTCCATGCCCCATGGTTGATTGTGATTGCAAAGTGAATGCAAATGAAAAGCAAGCATGACTATTGTTGTAAACAATGTTAATACAGGTTGAAACACGTGACACGTAACATTCAAAAACTCCGTGCTAGTCGTGTTAAGCGTGTCGTGTTAACTTTTGAATGTGCTCGTGTTGTCTGTGCTGTCGAGCACGATTTGTGCTGCCACTTGAGTTGAGACCGATCAGGCAGAGTATTGTTACCTCACCTACGGTAGGGTATTGTTGATCATATTTCTATCAATAATAAGCACGAAATTGTCCCTATCGTAGGTGATGTAACAATGTATGATTTTTCCGTGAGCAGGTTTTCTCTCTAGGCGATATTGTTTTATCTGCCCGAGACAACAACGGAAATCAGCTAAATGAACAGGTCGTTAGCATCCAGTAAGTCGTGTCCTAATTATCGTGGTTACAATTTTCCCGACAGATGGAGATAGTGGAGCTATTTAGCGATAGGCAGTTTACTTTCGACCCAATCTTCTCCGATTATCAAAAATAACTTTTCTGCTTTCCATAACCGATGTTCTTGAACAAATAGAGTTCCCTCTACACTAATTAATCATAGGATGATGGCGCAATTAATTCGTAAACTATAAAATATTCAGGGAAACGGCGTTTTTCCGCCATTACAGCATAGCCTAAGAATAACAGCTTGTCATGAGAGAGATGAGGAATGCCACAATGAGCATGCGCGCCAATGTCGTGCTAGAGAGCTAACACGAACCACAGCCTACATGATTAGAGAAGGCTGTACACAAAGAACGTTAAGGAAAAGAATGAAAGCTCTACTTGATTTAGTGTAAGATTGTAGATCCTAGCGCCGCCACAGCCTGGCGGGAAAGTGGTATGCAGAGAAGCTCTCGCTCATGTCAAATAGGGCAGCAAATGCTTTGTTATGCCTGCATTCATTGAAGTCTTTTGATTTAGTTTTAAAATGCTAAATTAAATTATTGTTCATTTATTTTCTCATTTATTTACTGACACGGTTTATTATATTGAAAATATAATTATTTTATTCCATAATATTATTTTATAATGAAATTTTGAAATTTTTTTTAAATTCTGTAATTTTTAATATATTTTAAAAAGAAAGCAAATATTTTAACATGACTTTTATTCACTTACTTTTTTAAAAGTGATTTAAAAGCAGACACCACAAAAAAATTAGACCGTGGAAAGGATGTTGAACATAATTTTTTTTATAAAAAAAAAATAAAATCAATTGCAGTCAATGCATTCATTTTTTTCAAGAATTTTTTTTTGGCTGAAAAACCTGCAACGTATGCATCCGAATTTGTTTCAAATAAATTTGGATTTTCAGTGTCTAGAGTTATTGGATCTGAGTCAAAAGAAGACTTTGCAACTGCTTCGAATTCAGGTTGGCGATAAAAGTTCATCATTATCCTTTTCACAGTTTCCTACTGACCAGGATAAAATAACATTTGGGCCATAAGTTAATTTGCTTGGCAATTGTTTTACCCTTAGCAACACACGCGCAAGATATGTGATAAGCTGAGGCCGCGCTGAAATGCATTGTTATAGCAGCACAAACAATCAAAAAACGTATAAGGATAAGAAGTGAAGGCTGTGTTTATATCACGTGATAAAAGCTGCCCGATCATCAAACGGGGGCTTCTCTGCAACACACATTTCCCGCCAGACTTGGGCGGCGCCACTTACGTCTACGCGAGCCTTTCCTTCTTATCCTTATACGTTCTTTGACGAACACGGACGAAAATAGTCCGTACTAGGCGTTTTGCAACACGGGACACGGTTCATGCAGGAAGTGACATCAGATTTTTAGCAACACGACACGCTTAACACGACTAGCACGGAGTTTTTGAATGTAGCTTGTGATTACTTGCACGTTAATGATTTGTATTGTTTTAGAACTAACAATGTCTCTTAACAAAGTTTTCCCACCATTACGGATTTTCATGAGAGAGATGAGGAATGCCATAATGAGCATGCGCGCTAATGTCGTGCTAGAGAGCTAACACGAACCACAGCCTACATGATTAGAGAAGGCTGTACACGAACACGAACGAAAATGGTCCGTGCTAGGCGTTTTGCAATACGGGACACGATTCGTGAAGGAAGTGACATCAGATTTTAGCAACACGACACGCTTAACACGACTAACACGGAGTTTTTGAATGTAGCTACTGAATATTAATTTTTTGGTATATTTAATTATTAAAACAATGTTTGGTCATTTTCGCTTTAATAACCACTTTCTTTTACTCTTACCCACATGTCTTTAAAAGGATTTAAAATATTTGAAATAAATATTTAGGAATGTACAAAAAATAGGGTGCCTTTAAACTTTTGCAACGCACCTTACTATTACTAAAAAAATTTATTTTGTCTGCAAAAAACGCATTGTTGCATGAATTGTTGCATGAAAATGAGTTTTGCGTGGTAAGTTTGAATACCATTCTTTTAGCTGTTAGTTTAACGGATTTTTTTCAATCTTATCCACGGGCCAAAAAATATTTAAGATAATAAGTCATTTGTCCGGTTATTCTGGGAGTGGTGGAGGGAATAATATTTACTATTTAATCTACTAATTTACTGTTATGCTGCGGGATGGCCTAGTAGCTACTGTGTTGACTTCTTTGAAAAATAATTTTCAGGGTCTTTACACAAATCCGAGTACGTTGGGTGTCAATATATTAAATTTTTTTTTTAATAAATTTTTGAAGTTTTTTACTTCTTTTATGTTCACCTATAGAGACGTTCTCAGTCAACGTCATCAGCGTGTTGACTGTTTACTTAGAGTTTTTGCCATTCGACATATTTGATAATGTGAAATTAAAAACGAAAAATTTAAGGTTTCTTTTCAGCACGTTTCAAAACCGTTTTACGAGTTGTTTTCTTGTTTTAATAAGGAAAAAATTAAAATAAATTTCTTTAAAAACACCATTAAAAAGCTTTTAAGATCAAAATCATATAATCTACAACCTAGGGAGAAGAAAAGATTTATTAGACACTTGGCGATTTCTCGTACGAGATTTCAAAAAATACGAGAACAAAGTAAATTAACGAAATTTAAAATATTTCTCTTAAGTATAATTTTTTCGCTCTCGTTTTTTCAATCTCGTCACGAGATTTTCTGAAATTCCCGTAATTCAATTTTCGTGTGCATGAAATTAGTACGCAGTTTTTGGGCATGTGATCGTGGGCACAGCTGGTAGATGTAAAGAGAAGAAATAATTTTCCACTGTTTTATTTTTAATTTATGGAAGCATGAATTTCTTCGTTGACTGAGGATGCACAGGATTTTAGTGTATGCACGTCAATAACGCAGAATTTCTGTTTATTGAAGGAACGTATTTACTTCATTTACTAGCTTCAAGAAATTATGGGAAGTGGGAATTCTCGTTTACTAGCTTTTAGCACAATATACACTGCTTTGCAATGAAATTGCCCCACCCACAAGGAGTTATCCGAATGAGCCAAAAGAAGGTATACAGCAACAGATACATCTGAACACACCTTTATTACGTTATGGAGCCAAGACGTGCACTCGTTTGTACAGGGTATCCTAACGGAAAGCACCATCAGTATGTTGTGGCACTACCTCTAGCGGCGATGCACTGTTTCAGCCGCAGGTGTAGTGATCATACAGGTGTGGAATGTCATCTTGGTGAACCTGCTGTGTCAAGTCATGGAGATTGCGGGATGATTGTAAACGACGTCCCACCATGTTCCACACACGGTCAAATGGCGATAGATCTGGGGACCTCGCGGGCCATGGCAGACAGTTGACCTCATGCAGACATGCTATGCTCATGTTTGCCGTGTGCAGTCTGGCGTTATCCTGCTGAAAGGCTGCGACGGGTATGGTATGCAGAAAGAGCAGTAATATGGGCTGCAGAATCTCTGTGATGTATAGTGCTGCTGTCAGGATGCCTTGGATGGTGACTAAAGGCATTCTGATATCGTGCCGATGGCACCCCAGACCATGATCCTGGGTGTTGGTCGACGATGGCGATACCGGATGTATTGTTCATTGGCACGTGCCAATGGTCTCCATCACACCCATCCGCATCTGGCGTCGGTGTCCAAACAAAAGCGGGATTCGTCGCTGAAGACCACCGGGCGCCATTCCATTCGCCAGCCCACTCGTTCACAACACCAATGCAGTCGTATCGTGTGGAGTCAACACCACCTAAAGAGAAAGCCTGAGCGCGGAAACGTCATACATTGTTACATCATGATACGAAGTCATAATTTAGAGCTTATTATTGGTAGAAATGCGATTAAAGATAACTTTTTATGATGATGTAACAATGTATGAAATTTTCGCGCTCAGGCTTTGAGTAGAGGTGGTGTTGGTGGAGCACAGGTGTCAAAGGAAGACACAACAATAGACGCCTGGCAGACATTGTTGCGGTGAGTAACCGGCGTGCTATTGTCGCTATTGACACTGGAGCAGTACCGGGAATAGTGACGTTGTCGCGCAGTTGCCGCAGGATGATGATTCTGTCCGCTAGCGCTGTTCGCAGTATCCGCCTATCGGTAGGAGCTGACATGCTTCTCCGGATCCCAGAGCCTGGTCTTCTGGCATGTGTTCCTTCCTCCCGCCATTGCCTCCAACATCGGTCTACCGTCCGTGCGTCCCGCGACACATGGACAGCAATCCGTCTGGTTAACCATGCAGCCTCAGAGAGGCCAATAATCCGACCTCGTTCAAAGTCTGTTAATTGCGTGAGCAGTTATCGTTGTTGTCGTCGCGGCATTGAGACCATTTGTGCGGATTACAGTACTGTACGTTCACGAGGCAGTTGCTTCCTCCCTACTGCATGGAACGTCTCGCACAGGTGTCAATTGATGAGCCTATAGAGGCACCAAAACACCCTGTATCAACCCAAATGGTCATTTCCCATGAGCATGCATCTAATCGTTTACTAGTCGGAGGTAGACGAACCCCCACGCCCACCCCCAGTAAATATGGATAAGTTCGGATAACTCCTTGTTGGTGGGGCAATTTCATTGCAAAGCAGTGTAGTTACTAGCTTCTAACTATACTGTGCTTCAAGATAAAATTCTCGTTCCGTTCGCGCAACCTGTTTCACGAAAACAAAAATTAAAATTTGACGAAAACGAAATTTAATTTTAAATTATTTCGTTCTCGTAATTTGTAAAATCTCATACGAGAAATCGTAAAGTGTCTATTTACAAAAAGTTTAAAACAACAAAACAAGTTTACCTTAAATTTGTAAGTCTCTGCAGTTAAAGGTAAATGGTTAATAAATTCGTAGGGGGGAGCACAATGAAGACAAGGATGACGCAGTCTGAAAAAGCAACAAGGGAAAAAAAATCAGGAAAAACTCAATTACAAACAAAAAATAAATATTTCATATGAATAAAATCTCAAAAACAAAAATCATCCATTCTTTTTAAAGAAAAGAAAACTTTATTCAAAATCATCAACATCCAGAAATTCCGATGTAGACTGAATTAGTTCTTCTTAAATCAAATTCAAAGCCAGAGAGTCCCATTTCCATATCTTTACAGAATAAAATGGAATTATTTGTAATTTAATATTTTTGCTTGTTCTCAATAGTAGAGGACCTCGACCTCCAGCGAGAATGGAATGTGGAAGGGTGTCCCAAGAATTTTACACCTGGCCCCATCCACCATGTGTGTACGAGGGCCAGCGAGAATGGAATTTGGAGGGAGTGTGTCAACAATTTTACACCTCGACACACGCAAAAGGTCATTGACACACACCCTCCACATTCCATTCTCACTGGCCCTACCCCTCCACATTCCATTCTCGCTGAAACCTTTCTGACGCTGTTTTCTGGCTCACATGACTGCTGACGTCACAGATATACATATTGACCAATGTAGTGCTAATTACCTTTAGTTAAAGCGGTTAATTAATTAATTAATTTTTTATTTACCTTTGATTTTCCTTGGTTTGGGTGTCTCCATTGGGGCGGAGGTTCTGTTTGATTACTTTTTGATCGAGTTTCCATTCCTAGGTGTGGTCACTGATGACATCTTGATTAATCACGTGATGGCGGGTATGTTCCGATGGGCTGAGGCTGATAATAATTTTAATTTCATAATTCTTGGTTATGCCTTGCAGTGATGCATCCCTGTCATGTAGAGTGCCATGCAGTGAAGCACCAGCACCCGTGTGAGAGACAAGAGGGTCATGATTCTCTCAGCAAAACGGACTTATGTGGTTTTGTCTCACAGTATTCACGGGTATTTATAGCCCTCAATTTGATTGCCTAATTACTAATTAACTATTGTTTCTCGAGCAACCAAATTTTTTCCAAGCCCTTTTACGTTTTCTTCTAAATAAAACTACTTCTGTTTCAAGGTGCATTGTTTCAATTGACTACTGACAACTCTAGCCCGAAGATTTAGCGGCTTGACAATTGACTTCGCAAACTTTTATAAATACAGTTTCTCGCAAAGAATGCTTAATTTTCTTCTACACTCTGTGATTTTTTGTGTTCTGGTTGTTCAGTTTGGTGTTTGTTTTAAATAATTTTGTCTCTCAACGTTTACTCTTTTAAGGGTAAGCGTAGTTTGCGCAAGGTAGGCAACATTCTATACGAGTTTTAAGTTAAATTTCGGTTAAATATTCACTTCGTCTTTTCACTGTTTCTTGTCTGTGTACACAGTCCAGTGGGTTGAGCATCAGGCTTTCATTCACTGGTTGAATGGTGGTCTGTGCTCGATTCTCTGTGACTCTTGTGCCCACATTTTTCGTCCAAGCCCCCATTTTTAACCCGTTATACACACAGTGTTAAAGTCGATCCTCGTTTTCCTTTTTCTTTTACCAGCGTTTTTTTACTCTTTTTGATGTCATTAAATGTTGTTTGCGACTTTTGTTTTCAGCCTGACCTGCGTTTGACAGGAAATTTTTTTGTCGTTTTCAGCAATGCAGGTTTTGATCCGCGATTTTTTCTGCACATGCAACTTTTTCCCGTCAACATTCTGGGCTCTATGGCATTCCCCAGCTTAAAGTTAAGAGATGGACGCAGGTTTTTTTCGCCGCATGATTAAGCAAATGCAAGATTTTTTTTCCTGAGTTGCCCACCCTGTGTTAAGAACTTTTCACGATTTTTTCCCTCACGTGCAACATTTTAAACTGAAATTTTTGGCTTTCAATGAAAATACAAGGATAATGGCAAAAAGTCAATGATCGATTTTTACATTGTTTGATTAGGTGTTCAGTAAATTTTTCTGTTATGGATTTCCTTTCCTTCATCTGATTTTTGTAATATTTTTTGTATCCTCAGTGGAATCACTTTGCTCACCTAACTATACAGAGTCTAACCGGAAAATGGATTACCTTCTCCGATTCTTCAGACAGATGACACGTACGACCTAACTCTCAGTCTTTTAACACGGGCTTAGGAAAATTTCAACAAATTCGATTTCTCTGATTTGTTTTGGTCTATGTTAACCAGATGCAAAGCAAAGCAAAGAGATCTTTCTGTGCACAAAGCGACAGCTCGACCCCCTAAAGAATATCCGATGTCTAAGGTTTAATTACCCTCTGACGTGTAAACAAGGACTTAGCAGACTTCAGCTTGAGGTGCAACACACAAGTGTCTGCTATGATTACAGGTCAGTGGTCACGTGAATACTTCACGAACGAAAACAAATGTTATTTACTGTAGAGGGTGGCATTAGCGCTTGAGTTTTTCCAAAAAATGGTGATAGAAGACAGGTTGTTTATAAAATTAAAGATTAAACATTACAAAAGTTGATTAGGTCATTGGAATATTCTACAAACAAGAACTATAAAGTGTGAAAATGACCGAAAGGTTTACCGAAGTGAGACTTATTAAATCACTGTTTTCGATTAACTCAATCCAATATGTAATGCCCCAGGGCTTACCACACGTAGGGTTTCATGAGAATCAGAGGGCTGGTGTGTCCTTTAGTATGACTACTTTACCCTGTGGTTTCTACAATTTTTACTCGCTTATAACAAAAAAATTTGCAGTGCATTTTGCTCTAATTCTTACATAAAAATTGGTTCCACTTAGGATAAAATGCATAAACGCTTTTCTCCACAAGTGTACTTTTCGAGGACTTGTTCAACTTTTCACGTCTCTGAGGTGTCTCACTTATGAATTTTGGTACACATTATTAAAAAAAATACTCCAACTACCCGTAAATGCGCCAGCCAACAACCCGTGTAAAATCCACGGTCACGCCGACCATCCCGAGGTCTCCAGCGCCGATTAAATCATCACCCCAGATGACACGCCCCTAAACCCTGACCAACGGGCGATCCGGGTCGATCCCAGGCGGTTTGCCGACTATAGATTTTTCAACTATCGAATGGTTGGTAACACAGCGTCCAGTGAGGGGAGATTTTTTCAAACCCCCCCACACTGAAAGCCACCATTGTGTAAACATTGACACGTATTGAAATGAAGTGGATTTAGGAAAATAAAAGGAAAGGATTTTTTATACTGAGTAATTTGAGATTAGGAAAAGATTTACATGTGGAAATGTATTTGATGTTCGCAAAACTGAAGATCTCAGAAAGACGAGAGAAATCAACTGAAAATCAAATTTTTGTTAAAGATATTTTAGCCTTGGTATTTTCTCATATTGATGTATTTTTATTATGCTTTTTCAAGTTTTTGGTACTTTTTCATGCCCAATAAATCATCCCTTTTTTTCAATATTTTTGAAAATTCGGTTTGGCATAGTTGTGACCAGGTTTTGCAGATAATCTGAATTAATTTCTTCCCAGGCATTTAACACAGCATACTTTAATTCTTCCATATTGCGGTACTGTTTACCACCTGCGTAAACAGATCTGGCTAAAGCGCCCCATACATTTGACTCTTTTCCAATCTTCTGTCCAGAACATCATTGACTGGGCAAAGGCCAACCATTTCTGCTTGTGGTGGAGTTGGAGTGCAGGTTGCTGTTTTCTTTTCATGTACACAAGAGATGATGCCTGCGTCACAATCCATGCACAGTTGATTTTGATACTGGAACATCTTCAGAATTGGCCACTGCACGCAAAGATGGTTGTGGAGTCTTTCATTTTTTTAATAATCGCTCTTTTTGTCGATTAGTCGTCTTCTGAGGTCTCCCAGGTCTCTTTTTCTGGCCATACTGAGCACCAGCTTTCAAATAATTAAGTACAGCTTTATGTGACTGACTTAAAGCCTTTCCTATACCTTGTGCATTCACTCTAGAAGCTTTCAAAGCATCAATTTGACCCCTTTCATAGTCTGACAAGGTAGTGTTACGAGGTATTGTGTTTAAGTTGCTTGTTTACAGCCACTTGAAAGTTTTTGAGGAGGCAACCCTATAAGGTGATCACCAGTGTCATCTATTGACTGATTAATCCCTGCTTTGTTTATTTTTCTGCTCGAAAAACGGCATTAAGTGATGCTGGTCCTATACTTATGTGGCAGCTTAATTTCTATTTTTATAAATTCTCATTCTTGTTGTTGTTTGTTTTTCATTATTTTCTTTGGAAACAATAAATAATAGTTGTGAGAATCTGATACAGTGACAATGTTTTAATTATTTTATTTTGTTTCTTGCAGACAAGGGAAAATATGGGTGGTCATATACTTATGTGGCGCACTGTACAGTCATAGGGTCTTCCCAGTAATGGGCACACCAGGATTTGTTTGTCCCTGAGATACCTCCCCTGTACCAAAATTCCCACTTTAACTCCCTTCTCAGCATTGTTGGGTATAAATCAATATGGGGGAGCTTGTTGCACACTTCCTCGTCTAGGAAAGAAACTTGCGAACCTGTATCGACCAACATGCGCAGATCCTTGCCCTGGATCTGTACACATGTTCTCCTCATCACATTCTACTTCAACAGTTTTTAGGGATGGTACACCCGCTGCTTTGCTCAAGACATGTCTCTTATGTCTGGACAGTTTCGGGCAAAGTGCCCCTCCTTGTTACAATTAAAGCAGGTTATCTTCCTACCTACAGGATAATCATGTACTTTCACACTCATGAACTTATTCATCATATCTTTCATCTCACACATGGTTTTCTTGAGGTCATTAATTTGATCTTGCAATCCGGCTGAGATTTCTTTCACACTCCCAATGCGATTTGGCCTGAGAAGTTCTTGCAATCAATTTCGAGAAGTTCTCATTTTTGCATTCAGATGGCTTTAGGAAAACAGATTTCAGCTGCTGAACTGAAAATGACTCTGCTGTTGGTTTAGCTTCTATTTCCTCTGACTGAATGGCAAGTTTGAAAGCATGCTAGTATGTCTGCGGGGCTGCTACCATCAGAACCTTTTGTAAGTTATGAGCAAACTATTCCATAAACTCTTGAGAAGGATGTCCTCCCGTTTCCCTTCAAAAGGCGAATCAGCATTTACGAGGTAGTCCACAGCCAGCTCCAACCTACTAGCAAAGTTGGCCACGAATTCCCTTTTACCTTGCTCCACGTCATGCAACTCTTTTAGGAAATCTCTTTCCACCTTCAACTTCTCAAAAAGCTGCATGAGCCTGCTACACAGAATTTTGTAATCATTGAAATCAAAGAATTCAAATTAAACTGCTCTCACATGCTTAGGATTCTAACCAATGATAAAACATTATGACGTTTTTTGACATATTCAACTTTTTAACTTCATATTTTTGATTTTATATAAGCTTAACCCACACGTTATTTAATTAAGTTACAGGGTGATTCAGTCAATTTCTGACCATTTCACTCGAATGACGTGCATTAGGGACAAACGATTGAAAGAATATGAGCGCCATATCGAATTTCTAAATAGTTGGAGTTTGTATGGTTGCAACGGCGCTGCATGAAATCGAATTGTTGTAAAATGGCGCCTGCTTTATCAACAGAGCAGAAATGCAAGGTCGTCAAATGGTATTTCGAGACAAAATCCCCTGTAACCGTGCAAAGAAAGTTCCTGAAGGAGTATAAGTGTCGAGACGCACCAGGCAGGCAAGCAATCATGGATTTTGGCAAGCAATTTCATGCCACTGGATGTGTTAAAGGCAAGAAAAAAGGCGGGAGCGAAGCTCGTGTTCGAACGGCCGAAGTTGTCGAAAATGTTCGCACAAGGTTGGTTAATTCCTCTACCAAAACATCTGTTCGCCGCCTATTCATTGAAGAAGGGCTGTCGTATACCACAATGTGGCGAATTTTGAGAAAGGATTTACACCTGTTCCCGTATAAGATCCATGTTTATCAGGAGTTAACAGACACTGGAAGACAGAAGCGACAACAATTTGCGATGGAGTTTGGAGCAGAAATGGAAGCCAATCAGGACATTGTGGACAACCTGTGGTTGTCAGATGAGGCCTTCTTCCATCTGTCAGGTGACGTTAATAAACACAACGTTCGTTTTTGGGGTTCCCAGCACCCTCATGAGATCCATAAGTCACCTCTTCATCCACGAAGGTTATGGCTCGGTGCGCAATTTCCAAAAGAGGCATCATTGGTCCGTTCTTTTTTGAGGGCACCGTAATGTTACAGGCTTACCTTAACATGTTGGAAACCTTCTTCTTCCCCGAGCTGCGAAGGAGGCGTATACCGCTTCGACATCAATGGTTTCAACAGGATGGGGCTAGGCCTCACACCACTAATGAAGTGCTAGACTTTCTCAATCAGAAATTCGGAAATCGTGTCATTTCAAACAGGTTTCCAGATCGATTCAGGGGTGGCTTTCTTTGGCCCCCTACGAGTCCTGACCTAAACCCATGTGATTTTTATCTCTGGGGTTTCCTTAAAGACAGTGTGTTCATTACAGCACCAAGAACCCTAGACCAGCTGCGACAAAGCATCGTCGACTGCTGCACCCTTGTGGATGCAGAAATCCTGGATAGAGTTATGAACAACTTCACCATTCGGCTGCGAGCAGTTCAAAACATTCGTGGTGGCCACATTGAGCATATCATCAAGACTTTTCCGCGGGAATAAAAACTCCAAACTGCCTAAAATATCATGCTAAGTTTGTAAACAATAATGGGTCAATAAATCATAGTACTGAAATGGTCAGAAATTGACTGAATCACCCTGTATAAGCTCATCCCATCTAATATGTTCCATAGGGTTGCTGATCATTTGTATTTTTCACAGTGCACTAATAAACACATAAGTTAAAACAGTTTTTGCTATTACTCGGCCTATTGTTGCAATTGGACCACCTGGTTCAATTTACACTACCTGTTGTGTAATTTGGACCGAATGCAAAAAATTTTAAATTTCATATGAAACTCGTATCATTATATTATTTCATAAAAATAGTGCACCAAAAGATAGCCCGAAATGTCCACTATATACCTACGTTTGAAAATTGGAGCTATGCCATTTTGAATAGAAGTTACAGCCCTTTTCCCTTAGGGGATCCAAATTACACAGGCCTCCTTTAATTATATATAAAGTTCAACTTTAAATAAGCTGTAAAATAAGAATCACTGGTCAGAATGACCTGAAATTTGACTCGAATCTACACGAAGAAGGGGGAAATGATATGGCTATATTTTAGCCACTATAGAATGGCATAAGAAAAACAAAAATAATTCGAAATTTTAGCAATAGATGGCGATTTACTAGTTGGTCAATGCTGGCTCGAAGACACTATTTTAAAATTCACGGCATAATCATGCGCACATGTCATGCGCATCTATTATAAGAACGCGGGGTACAAGCCGTTTTTCTCATATTGCGTGTGAGAAGGTCGTCGTGACTCTCAATGAACGATCGCGCTCTGCTTATGAAGCTCTTTTACAAGAACGGTGACTGTAAAAAAACCGACACAGTGATGCACATTGAACAATACAGTTGGATTAACCTGCAACTCACGCAATAGCCATCGCATTGGGATTCAAATGTCACTGGTAGCCTAACCTATTCATGTTAGCCAGCCAGGTGGCCGAAAGGTCTTGGGCGTAGGCTTTCTAGTTCTCGTAGTCCACCTAGTCGTGGGTTCGAATCCCCCCGTGGGCATGGACGTTTGTGTTTGTCCCGGGCTGCGTACAGATATAACTTGTGTAAAAGGCGCAAAATGACCCTAGTTATCGACGCCAAAAATTCGAATAAACCAACCAACCATTTATGTTAAGACGAGTAAAGCACCATCTATTGTTAAAACTTCGAACTATTTTTTTCTTATGCCATACCATTTTCCCCTTCTTCGCGTATATTCAGATCAAATTTCAAACCAGTGGTATTTTTAATGGCTTTTTGAAAGTTGAACTTTAATTATAATCACACTGTAAGTACGAAGGTTGGGGCATAAGTCACTGTTTTTATTGTGAGAGTTCGAGCGTGGGTGGAAAATCTGAAATATACAGATAAAAGGATAAGGAATGGACGAAATATACGGACGTTTAACAACGTCAATAATTTTGCTCTTGAAGTTTATTAAGCTAGTTGAAATAACCTTACAGGTTCCATGTTCCAAAATCATTACAGCACACATACCGGTTCCAAAGAGCCTCAAAGTAGTCATATGCAAGGTTCACAACACACTGCCAACGATGTGGTAGGTGCTGAATACTTTCTGCTTTACCATTTCCCTCACCATGTGTGAATCTAGTCTCCTGTTGCACAGCATTTGCAACGTCCATTCATGTCCTAAACCGTCTACCATGTAATGGTTTCCTTACCTTCCCTATAAGGTCAAAATCACATGGAGAAAAGTACGGAGAGTATGATAGGTGCTCCAATTCTTCCTATCCCCAATCCCGCAGTAGCCGCTTTTACACACTCTGCTTTATGAGGTCTTGCACGGCGCATGGTGGGGCCAAATGCACAAATTCTTGGTAGAGATCTAAAAACATCCCATAAATATCACCTAGAAACAGGAGTTCAATAGCAGTATGCTATTATACTTTCAATACGGGAACGGTAGCGCCACCTATCACATGATGCAGACGTGTCAAAATTTGCAAATTCTGACAACTGACTGCTTGTGCTTATTAATGTGAAATCTACTGTTGTGTTTGTACGAGCAGTGTTCCACTGTGCTTAGGAATATTTGGTTCCAATTCAACATAGCGTTTAAACCTTTAGGTAAGAACATTTTTTAATCGTCACATACACTACGATGTATTTAGTTGTTTTATCATGGCGATGTAAAAACGTCTCGTTGTAAAGGGTAAAACTCGAGACTAGAAGCGTCTCTTTGGGTAGATTTACAATATATCAGGGCATATCATGTCAAAACTTTTAGTATTTGCGGTTTCTTTTGCGGTTTCTTTAGGATTTGTTTTTGCTGAAAATTAAAAAAAAAAAGCTGCATATATTTGCACTATTTGGAATTATTATATTTAAAAGGAACCCCCACCCTACTGGGACATTTTGGCCCGAAACTCCGACCCTAGTAGGCCAATCAAAAACAAACTAAATAGTGAAGATGCACATGCCCCTACTAAGCTAGCTTCCGAATTTCAACTTTCTACCTCAAAAAAATGCGGAAGTTATGAAGGGGGACGGATGGAGACAGACGGACATAGTGAAAACAAGAAGTAGCTCCATTCTTCCGCTACTTAATAATTGTTAAAAACACTTGTATTAATGTTAAATAGTGTTTAACTAATCATTCATATAAGAAGCAGCAATAAATTATTTTTTGCCAAGAATTATCGTATTTGACCCCACTGCGCGGCGGTTGACTAAGAACTGATTTAACACTGCTCTCTGTGAACAACAGGAATTACAAAGCCATCTGGTATTGTGGAAACATACTAAGAATTCACGGCTTCCTTGAAACATATGATTTTTTATGATATCATCTCTTAGCTCTGAGAAAAAAATAGTTGCCATGACGTATGCTCCAACCCTCGTAATTACATTAGTAATTAACCCCAACCGACTATTGCCAAGTTCATAACACTCCTACTAGTAATCATTAAAACAATCACTCAATCTTGAATAAAAAAAATAAATTCTGAAACTTGCTTTTCAGGTGTGGTGCTAACATAAGGCAACGCCACTTTATCTACAAAAGAACCGAAACCTAGTCGAAAATTCTTCGTAATGTTTGACATAACAGCCGCTAAAGGGTAGAAAAAAAATAAGAGCTATATAATATAATATAATATAATATAATATAATATAATATAACAATGGATCTTAACAAAATATAAACATGTCATGTTTAAGTAATTGGACAATGACAGAATTGTAACAGAAAAATCAATGCTGGATTTTTCTGTTTATAAACGTCTTCGGAAATATCGCACGCTCGTAGCAGTGTGCATTTGCACAAATACCTAGCATTTTTTGTGAACCAGAGACATTTGAAAAAGGAGACTTGGCATTTGCTTTTACTTCCTGTAACGAGTTTCACGACTCCCGGATGCAACGAGCTCATCGATGTTGCTCAGTCGTTCAGATGGCGCTACTGTAATAGTTTCAGTTTCGAACAGGAAATGGGAGAAGCTTGTGTGTTTTTTTTAACTTCCTACAGCTGGCAAAGTTACGTTTGTGTAACATGGTTTGACCCTATGATAATTACTGCTTAAAGTCTGCTTATTTCCGTCATTGTCTCCTCTTCATCAATGAGATTTTCTCTTCTACTGCATCTTCTGAACGTAAAGAATTGAGGCTTTGCAGGTACAACATTATTTTACTCTCATTGATCACTCTCCTTGCAGTCCGAACTTCGCGTCCAGTTGTGGCGACCCGCCCCCTTTGTTTGTATTGTTCTAACTTTAAAGAACAATAATGATCTATTATGCAGATTATTAACAGTTTGTGACGATTTTATAACTTTGTTATAAAACAGATTTTATTTGAAACCGTTAAAATAGTTTCAATATTATAACCAGGCGAATGTATTGTTTATCATCGGAGTTGGTTGACAGCGGCGTTAATTTACAGTTAGCTCTGTCGAGTTGAGTGGAGATCATGTTTTCACCCTATTTCCCCCTTCACCTCCTCGATAGCGAGCTCTGTGCCGTGTCTTTCAACTCTTGAGCACCTATTGAATTCTATCCAATCGGCGATGATTATTTTACCGTCAGTTAGCGGCGTTCCCTTACAATTTTAGAGGGTTATTATCAGTTTTTTGCGAGTTCTAGAGAGAGCCTGGCGTTAGATAGTTCTACAGAGGAACTTTGTGAGTTCGTCTAGAAAGGATGCGAGAAGATGAAGCAATCTACGATACAGTCGCTATATTTCCTAGAGTGAAACACTTTCACTAAAAGCATCCTTTACTTTAGTACCAGTTTATTATTCCATACCGAGAATCCAATAAAACAATAATTATTATTATGAATATTATTATCAATTAAGCCTACAAATAGTTAATTTATTCGCGGAGCCCATCGAAGAAGAAATCACGCCACCCCCGCCATCCACCGCTGCGAGCAACGACGACGACGGCATAAAGAACGGGTAATGATGTGCATACTTCCTCTCATGTTCAATATCATATGGCCACTAAAACTATTAATTTGTTAAAATGCTATTTTATAATTCGTAAAGTTAAAGTGAAATATATTTAACAAGCAGTGTTTGAGGTAAACAACTATCTTTTGTAAATAGTAACTGAGAGAATTCTAAGTAGTTTCATTTCACATAATAATGTTGAACGCGGAGATTCAGAAATTTAACCATTTTTGTTAGAATGTAAAAACTTAATAAACGTTAATTTCAGATATCTTTGTATATTAAAAATGTAAAGAGTTTATCATAAATGTTCATTTAAAGATTTAAAAGTCCATTCCATTTAAACTTACCTTTAAATAATTTTTACCTTTTAATAATTGTGTATTATCTTGGTTATAATGAATAAACTGTTTCAATTGTCTCTCTAAACAAAGGTATTGAAACCCCGGTGCACTTTCCCGACCGGGTCGAACCATAAAAATCTCGGCTACCTGTTCAAAAATACGAACAGAAGGAGCGGCTAGGTCCTAACTAATTTTCATTTGGGCGTGGGTGTTTTAGATTAAACGACTGCACAAGTTGGGGCCTGGGTCCGTTACACAGTGACTACCACCTGTTCTGGCAGCTAAAGGAGTTTCTCGGCAGTCTGCATGGGTTTCCTCAAAACCAGCAGACTTCTATAAAGTGCGCATGCAAAACCTCATTGAGCGCTTTGACAGGTAATTAAATAAACTTGGAAAGTATGTAGAAAAATAGTTAAAAGTATGTAGAATTTGGTAAAGAGTAAATTCAGAAAATATATACGAGGGTGAGTCAACAATTATCCGCAATGTTGACATAACTCGTCTTACATTGATGGTACGGACCTCTGGCCTCATGTATTTTATTAATATGCTGTTGTGTTCATGCTATGAAATTTCTGTCCTAATTCCTCTATTTATACATTTGTTGTTGCAGATTCTTCATGGCCACTCCATTAGAAGTTTGCACCAAGGAGAAACAGCGAGCAGTGATCCGGTTTTTGTGGTCGGAAGGTGTATCAGGGGCCGCAATTCATCAAAGACTTTCGGCACAATACGGGAACAGTGTCTTGCCACAACGGAGTGTCTACGAATGGATTGAAGAATTCAAAAATGGTCGCACGAGTGTTATGCATGAGAAAGGAGCCGGACGCTCCGGAAACTCAAGTTAGAAGTCCTGCCTCATCCTCCGTATAGTCCTGATTTGGCTCCTTCTGACTACCACTTGTTTGGTCCACTTAAAGAGTCATTAAGGGGCCGTCGATTTTCCTCGGACGAAGAAGTGAAGCACATGGTGCATACGTGTCTCGCTGCTCAGCCGAAAACCTTTTTTTCTGAGGGCATCAGGAAGCTTGTGCAACGATCGACCAAGTGCGTTGAAAAGCAAGGGAACTATATTGAAAAATCATGTGAAGTTCAGTTATAGCTACATTGCGGATAAGTTCTGACTCACCCTCATATATATATAATAGTTTTGTTATTATTACAAAACGGACTTTTACTTTAAAATAATCCTCGTACAACAAATTATATACAGAGTGTTGCAGATAACTACACGGCGGTATAACGGGAAGCCTACTCGCTCGATTGCAGGGGCCGGCTCGGTCGATTGGCGGAATGGAGGGATATGAAGTTTAGGTTAGGTTAGGATGCAGCGCGAACCCCTCCTTGGCTCAATTAGTCATGCCCTTTGCCAAACAAACAAGTTTAACAAAATAAAATTACCCAATTATCATTTGATGTCGAGCCGGCCCCTGCAATCGAGCGGGTAGGCTTCCCATTATACTGCCCTGTAGTTATCTGCAATACCGTGTATAAGTTTAAAAGGTAAACTAAATTAATACAACGACTTTAATGGCGCCTACCAACTACGTAGCTGAGGAATAAACTGTGATGAACTTTATGAGAAAAAACAAAGACAGAAATGAAGAATGTGAAACTTGGAAAAACGAAAGGAAAATTCCGCGACCTGAATACGAAACGGGTATTACGAATATCTAACTCATTTCCTCACCAAGTGGGCCATCATTCAGCGAAGGTATCTGCAAGTGTCCTAAAGACTATTAAGTAGTCAAAGTGGAAGCCCAATGATAGGACAGACAGATCGGGAATTCCTCCCTTCTAAACGAACTGAAAAAAACTCAAACATCTGAATTTCAGACACAATAAACAATTTACATTTTATCGTGATATTTTTTACTCAAAAAAATTACTTGGCTATTGTATTTACATTACGTAATTTGTGCTTTTACATATTTGAAATCATTTACAGTATACTGCTAATGATCTTAATATAGGATGCATTTACTCAAGAATGCCCTATAAAATTTTATCTCTAGAGATATTGCAAAGTGAAACTAAATAAATCCACTCAATTCATCCTTTTTAACATAAATCTCACACATAATTGATAATTTAAAGGATAGAGGTGTGAGAATTCGGAATCGGTAATTAACTCATTTTTTTTCCATCATAATGCACGTTTACATGCACGTTTCGATCCGGATCGACTTGAGTCAATCCAAAATTGCCTCGCGTTTACATGGATCTAACTCGATCCGGATCGAGTCCGATAAGATGCCTTGTGGGTAAAGCTCTAGATTAGGAAGGTACGCCAGACTTTGTCATCTGCTACAAACTCCGCCATTGTTGGCTCAGTCGGCCTTATCACTTGAATTACGCTTTCTCTAAAATACGGCTGAAATTCAATTTTTTAAAATTGTCTCATTATTATTGCCTGGAAATATAATTGACAATCAATAAATTTTGTAATTATTGATTTTTTCTTTAAATTTTGTTTTCAATTAAAATTTTCTATATATAAATAATAGGATTGAGGTTATTTATATGTCAAGTTTTTGATTTATTTGCCTCAATATAATAATCCTTAATAACTTTTAAAATGCATTTGCATGTTTAATTTTTTTATACTTATTTTTATCAAAATATAATTTTATACATTCTTATCAAAACATAATTTTAATAGATTTTATCAAATTAATTTTTAGATTTATATCAAAAACTTCAATTTAATTGTTTATTTAATTGTATTAAATAATAAAAACTATAAAATTACAATTAAAATTATTTTATTGCAAATAATTATCAAATTATAATTTAATAAAATAGAAATTGTTAAATTGAAATTTTTGATATAAATATAATATTTAATTTGATAATTATAATTTGATAAAAAATTATTAAATTAAATTTTGATAAAAATATATATATATAAAACTCCAATTTGATTGACAATTTGAAAATTTTTAATTAGGAAAAATGACATTTTGATAAAAAAGTTTACAAAAAAAAATTTAAACATGCAATGTATTTTAAAATTTATTCATTTATTTTTTTATAGATATTTATTGTGTTGAGGTATAAATCAACCAAGAACTTATTTTAGCTGAAATTTTCTATATTTTTTCTTTCAACCAAACAGCAAATTTAAACTCGATCCGGATATTATTATTTGATTGACCTCTTTCCTGAGGCATGCTTCCCTGGTTTCAAACCACCTCTTTCGACGGGATTGAACTCGATCCGGATCGGGATGTTGAAGCCTGTTTACATGCCACTTTTTGCAGGATTGACTTGAAACTTGTCTTTCGATCCGGATCGAAAGTGTGCATGTAAACGCAGTGATACTGTATGTCTAAACAGCGAAAATTCTGTGAAGTAGGGAAAAAATTCTTACCCAAGGTGTCCCCGAGGGCTGCGAGCTTTTGTTTGTGAATCCGCATTGATTGCGAAGCATCTATGATGTAGTACAGATCCACCGAATAATCGGAAGGCTGTTGGAAATTAACTTTGATTGATCTTGGTTCACCTAACGAAAATAAATTCTCAATATTAAAAATTATACAATACAAATTCTTAGAACTAAATTAAACAGGGTGTGCATAAAAGATTCGTTTCAGAAACTGCTCATAGGAGGCACTGGCATCGACCGAACGAAAAACTGGCGTTTACCATCGAGAAAGCGCCGTGTGTGCCATCCGCTGATCTTCCCTTTCATTAACGACCTTGTCTCCAAAAAGTTTTCATCCAGGCATTAATCGACTATTTATCTGGTGGTTGCTTGCTGTAAATTAACCTAAACAGTAATCAATGATTTTGTTTCGGCAAACCATACTACACATTGTTTTTTCTCTATGATAGACGCCATCTTTTGTCCTGTCGATGCCTGTGCCTGCTATGAGCAGTTTCTGCAATAAACGACTAGATCAGAATTTTTGGTGTTTCTTTGTAGCCTGGTGATAATGTTATTACGTTCAAAAGTTGTTAAATAATGTTAAATGTTATAGTACAAATCTTTTATGGACATTCTATACAGGATGTCCCAAAAGGTCTTTTACAAACTTTACGTGCTGGTCTGTCAGACCATGACGAACAAGTTTTACATAGGAAGTTGTGTCCGAAAACGCGACCAGTCGCCGGTAGAGGGCGATGTTCGCAGAGGTATTATTAGAGAGCGGAAAGCGGGTTCATTTCAGGCGAGGACGTTGCAGGAGCAGGATGCATCGGTTCAGGAATGAAATTGATCAATATGCATTACGTTTATTTTTTTAACCATGATTCTTAAGTTTGTTCTTGCTAATAAAGTTGTGACATTCCATGTCAGTGAGTGTCACATGGGTCCGGCGGAGCAAGTGTAGGTTTATTTGGTCCTTTTCTTTTATATAAAAACTTTTGTTTGAATCTTTTCTCTCTTTGTTTCTCTCGAAAGTGTTTATTAATTTAGATATTTTTTTGTTTTAGTACATAATTTAATTAGTAAAAAAATATATTTTTTTATTTTAGAGGTTTAAATATATTCAGTTTAAAAGGCTCTTGTTTTCTTTTAAATAATTGTTGACGATTGCTTTTGCAACGATGTTCGTGCAACAGGAATCGCCATTGTTGCTGAGAAGGCATTGTTGTTTTGAGATCTTTTCGGAGAAGCTGTGCGATCTCAGTTTCTTTGATTGTTATTGTTGTTTTCTGTTTTTTTGGAGATATTTAAATTTTTTTTTTTTGGCTGCGAGCAACCGCTGGAGACTGACGTGGGGAGAGGCAAATTGGTGGAAACGCCGGAAAGTTCGAGTGCTGCTGTTAATTTATGTTTGCTGGTTGAAGCGAAATGCTTTTAATCATTAAACTGTACAAAAATACTAGATACAGTTTTAATTGAAAATAAAGCAATCCAGATCCGATAGAATACAGACGCTAAACAGCCCGACTGGCCGTCACGTTCGATCGGAGATCGAGGTTCCACGCATCATTGAAGACAACGAGCGATGTAGATGACATTTTCGGTGAGTTCGTTTCATGTTGTGGGTTCACGGGATTTTAACGATTCATGGCGAAGATACTGTAAAACTTTAAGTAGCAAAAGATAAAGTGAATAAGTTTCTTCCAAAGAGAACAGTTGTTCGCGTAGCTCAGAAACTGTCATAGGGTTGTCAAGAACTGCGTAAAAATGAACATTGGAGAAACGTTATAATGAGTTAGCATTGTTATGATCAAGATAAAATGTTATGCTATGAATTAAAAATAGAAAATGCATATTAGTATTTACTTGTTATTTATGATTAATGTTATGTTAGTCAGACGGCCGCAGCTAAGCTATAGATCAGTCGTAAACAGGAGTTCTTGATCCGAATTGTATTTTGTTGGGAAGTTGCACATTTTGTCCGCGTGGGAGTGTCTCTTGCTCTCATTGAGTAAACGTTGCCGACCACGACCACCGGAGTGCATTTAATGCTACCTCATTGAGTAACAAACACATCGGAGTGCGGACAAGAGGTTACTGCGGGCCTCCTCTTATGCGATGCGTAACTAAAAGGTCCGTACGACGCTTGTGTGCGTTGAGTCTATGTGTACAATAAGCACTGCCGATGTGTAAGTGAAAGTAAAGTAGAGTAGCGTCATCCCTATACAAGGATCAACCTGTACAACTGAGATGTGCCTAAACTATTGCACAGAGCCCTTAGTTGCGTAATCTGACGCTTGGTGTTGTTAATGCGCTTATTACGATTGATAAAAAGAGTTAAATAAGAAATATAGTTCTTTAGCTCAGAGAGGGCCCTCTGCTGAAGTTACTTTCTTTAGAAATTATCATCCATGAGCTGTCCCATTGACACACGTTTAACTAATCATATGTAAATTACCCTAATTTGAATATTATGTGGTTTATGGGGGAATAAAGAGAGAATATCTACTTAATTGATCAGGTGCAGGATTTTCTTTTTTAATTTTTAAGATTCACACCTCGAAAGTATCAGTCCCGAACCCTTGACACACGTTCCTCCCAACACTAGTTGTTGATATATATAAAGAGGGGAAGGTGGGTCACAAAGTCATGTTAGCCCGAGTACGCGGGTTCGATCCCGGCCGAGGACGACGAGGATTTTTCAGGGGGAAATCCTGAGATCACGCACTTCCTTCGGAAGGGAAGTAAAGCCGTTGGTCCCGTGTAGTCGTTTGCCGGCTGCACGTTAAAGAACCCTTGCGAGGCAAAATTTGCGGCCCCTATAACGCCGTCCTGAAATGACCATAGCAGTTGAAAGGACGTTAATACCAAACAAACCAAACCAAAGTCATGTTAACGTTTTTGCGTCTCTTTTCTGTGCATCGATCACTTGCTGTAGCACCCCACGGTTTAATTTTCGAACACAATTTCCTATGTAAAACTTGTTCGCCATGGTCTGACAGCCAAGCACGTAAAGTTTGTAAACGACCTTTTGGGACACCCTGTATAATATATCTTTACAGTTTTAGGCTCTCCAACTGTAAAGTTTTTAATATAACTCGTTAAGCATGTTCACTATTTATCAATCAGCCTGTAATAAGTTAATTATATTTTATTAACTTTAGCAAAAAGAGTAATTTATTTTCATGAACTGGAACAGGATATACATCCCCTGGCAAAAAATTACCCGAACACAACATGCAAAACTGAAATTATTAACATTATTGTACATATGTGGCAAAATTTACATTGGTCTTGGTAAAGCAATATGTTGTGAAAAATCCTTTATTCACCTACGCGTTTCGGCTAGATAGCCATCGAAAGGATGTTAGAACAGAAATGAGGCACAAATGGAAAAAGGATTGGAAATATGAGAAATCAAGACGACGTCAAAGTGGAAGGAACCAAACACATATGGTGCAATAAACGAGATGGGGGAGGATAATAAACAACTGGGTTGAAGGGCAAATGAAGCTAAACATGAGGGGGGGGGGGAGGTAGAGAGAGAGAGAAGGAAGAAGAGTAGTGAAAGAGTGAGGAGAGAGCTTCGAGCTTCTATTTTTGTGCTCGAAGGGAGAGAGAATTATTCCCTAAGAGAATTAGGGAAGAGAAAATAAAAGAAGAGTGAAATGGAAATTTTGTGGGAAGTAAAATACAGTTTATTTAAGATATAAGAAGAAAGGATCAGGTAGACGAAAGAGTAGATATAATTAATAAATGGCATACAGTATAAAGGATATCTACGGACGTGAAATTAAGAGTGACAGCAGAGAGACAAAGCAATGGTGAAAGAGAAAATAAGAATATATTCAAGATATACTTCAAACAAATCATGAATATAAAGAGAAAAGGGAAAGAAAAATTCCGCGACCTGGACTCGAACCAGTTAACGCAAACAATGAACCGCCAAGCTGTTACAATTTATTAGCTCAATTGGTTAGAGCATTGCCAACGATAGGCAAGCTCCCTGGTTCGAGTCTAGGTCGCGGAATTTTTCCTCCCCTTTTCTCTTTTTAAAGTAAAATTAACTAGATGCATAGGAGAGGAAAAGGGAGAGTGAAGGAAAAACTGATTGAAGTAACACACAAGCCAAATCTGAAAGAGATGTAAAAGTATGCCATTTGTGAAAATCCATATTTCCACTCATTTTTCCATTTGTGCCTCATTTCTGTTCTAACACCCTGTGATGGCTATCTAGCCGAAACGCGTAGGTGAATAAAGGATTATTCACAATCGTTATCAACGTATTGGTTTATCAAGACCAATTATTTCCATCTTATATTCACAGCAATACTAGACAACATGAACTTTAAAATTGACATTGTTAAAATAAAATTTAAACTGTCAAAAATCTTTATATATATAGCGCACTTTCCGTCTGTTTGTTTGTTTGATTTTTACTCCATAACTTCTGAACCGGGTAACCCTCGAGGCTGAAATTTTGCACAGAGGACCTCCAAAACCCGGAGAGTGTCTTATGCTAGGTCCCGTTCACGTCCGACCTCCCGTTGGCCTCCTACGCTCTTCTAATCAATATTCAGATGCCAACAATATCGAAAAAATAGGAGATATCTCACCAACAATATGCACGAACCAACAAAGCAAGGCAAAGTTTATGCCAACAATCGGCAAGTTGTCTTTTTATCAACAATCGGCTGTTTGTGTTTTTATGTTGCGTCAAACAAGGGCTGATACCGGGTGTTTCAAAAATAACCGGTATATTTGAAAAATCAATAAAAACTAAACGGGCAGCGATAGAAAGTACACCGTTTGTAATTTCGAAAGTTTGTCTGCCTGAAAATTTACTGTTGTCCCAAGCACATTGCAACACACGGTGTATTTCTATCGCTGCCCGTTTAGTTTTTATTGATATTTCAAATATACCGGTCATTTTTGAAACACCCGGTATTAAATGCGTGCTTTAAGGAGGCTTTAAAGTTCTAAGGGGATTAATAATAATAAGGTCTCAAGTTAGGTAAAAATTTTGGGGTCCTTAAACTAAAATTAGGAGCCTCAATTTTGGAGTCCTCAAAATTTATTTCTATTTTATTTTAATGATTTAAGCTTCCTTTCATAAAATAAATTAACTTAATATCAATTACTTAATTATTACCCGTTAAACGATCATTTTGTTTATTTTTTTATAACATTCGGGGCCCTATTGTATCCCGGGACCCCACGCTGCCACTTAGTCCGCCTACCGTTAAACCCGCCACTGCCTATATCTATAACATCGGTTGTCTGTTTGTGATTGTAAATGAGAAATAGTGGAAAAGCGGTAGATAAAGCAGTCCATTCGCTCGGCGCTGTTTCGCCCACGCACTGTTTTCCTTCAAGTAATGAATGCCCAAGCTTTGGTTTCAAGATAACGAGAGCAAAGTGGGAATGCAACAATAGATTATCAATTAGTGAATAACCAGCTCAGATTGTTAGAATTGCAAAGCACACAGACACAAATGATGGAAAAATGGAATTAGATAAGTCTAATAAATAATATTATCAGAAAATGGAAAATTAATCAAATACTATTTATTAGAAACCAACGATCATATACATTCATGGAAAAAATAACAAGCCCCACAGAAGGAACTGAAGCCGGTTATCGAGCACCAGGTGATAAGTCGACCACGCTTCAGTGCAGTTTTCGAATTCGTGCGAATTTTCACCAAGTGGCTAACAACCGAGTTAATTTAGTTGCGTCGGAGTAGATGCATTAAATTGATACTCTCCTTGCATGGAAGATACCCATTGCTCTAAAAGATATCGTAACACCCTGGTAGAGCAAACTATAATGGGTAAATATGGGTATCCATTGTATCGTCGAAGTTCACCACATTATGACGAGTTCACATCTAAAGTATGATTACGTTGCCAAAAAATTATTTAGGTTAGGGACGTCATTCGCGTGGAATTTTGGAATTGTTGAATATTTAGATGAACAAATGATTTTTTAAAGACAATTTTTGATGATATCTTATTCTATATCGGTTATTAGCAAGTTTAGAATAAGTCCATCTGCGGTAATGAACGATAATTTTTTTTTAAATAAGGGCATTTACCATAAACATTTCAATTTATTCTATCTTCTCTTCCCATGGGCCGATTGTGGTAAAACAAAGCCTACATGTTGCCACAAGCTCTTCCAAACTCAAAGTGTGTGTCGAGCGAAAGAGGAGAACTGCAACCACTGGCAGGGCTGAAGAAACATCATATCAAAGTATTGTTTTATTTTCATTCTATTCCTTCCTCTTTCTAAACCACATGCATTATTCTACACATACGTAGAAGTCAGATGGAATCTAGATTTAAGAAAACATAGAGAAAACATGTTTTTTTTTTAATCTGTGGGAGAACTGCTAGAAAGCCATAGTTAGAGAGCGCCATATATTGGGAGCATTTTAAAAGAATTCTTTTTCAATATGATTTTTACTGTATTAATTCTAACCTTTTTTCACGTGTTCATTTTCACTGTATATTCACATTCAGATATTGCAAAATTTCATCAAAAAGGAGCCGGAGCAATGCCGGGTATATCAGCTAGTATTTAATAATATTGCTTAAGGAAAAAATTATTCGAACATACCCAACTTGGAAAAAATTATCAGAACCTATCACAATATGCTAATTAAATTGTGATTTTTAGTTCTCAATGGAACAAGTACATTTTATAAATGCAGGTAGTAACAGTATACTGCACAATTATTGTTGGTAATAAATCACATTAATTAATAAAATGGCCAAATTACAAGAGCTAAGCAATGATGCAAAAAAACCCCAACAAAAACAAACAAACAAAAAAAAACCCCAAATAATTCGCTTATTGAAAGAAGGCAAAACTCAAGGGATATTGTTATGTTGGATGTGCCCTATCTACAGTAAATTACACGTGGAAAAATTTCAACAACTCAGTAACCACAGAAACTCTTCCTGGTAGGGGTAGAAAATGAGGAACAAGCAAAAGGCAAGATCAATCACTGAGAAAAATTTGCAATGAAAATAGAAAATATACATACAAGGAAATAAATATGAAATGGAAAAGTGCCATACTAACGTTAGTGATAGAACTGTAAGAAATAAGATTAAATGAAATGGGTTTTAAATTCTGCAAATCCAAAAAAAAAAGCTAATGCTGACAAAGCATCACAGGAAAATTTGTCTGCAGTGAGCTAGACAGCATAAAAATTGAACTGTTGATGATTGGAACAAAGTACTATTCTCTGATGAAAGCCGTATCAACATTGGTGGAGACAGCGCTGGTATATCTGTTTGGAGGCGGCGTGATGAAAAATTTAATAAAGAGTGTTTAAGAGATTCAATTAAATTTCCATCCGTTGTAATGATTTGTGGGTGTATCTCATCCAAAAGACCAGAAAGATAACCTCAATTAATGGAAAAATTAATGCTGATGTGTATGAAGAAATATTAGACTATTTTTTAATTCCTATCAAAGAATTATCGTTAGGTGGTGAAAATGTAATTTTTCAAGACGACAATGCATCTTGTCACCGAGCAGCAAAAATTAAGAAATATCTTCAAAATCATAACATAAAAAATTTGACTGGCCAGCACAAAGTCCTGATCTCAACTCGATAGAAAATATTTGGTGACTATTGAAAAAATTGGTCAATGAAACAAACTACGAATAAGGAAGTTCTAAAAATTGCAATTACACAGAGTTAGTTTAAAATTGGGGATGATTATTTTAAATGATTAGTTCAAACAATGCCAGATCGCATCAAAGCTGTTATAAAGGCTAAGGGAGCTGCCACAAAATATAAAACTTTATTTTGATGACAATTCCTAGTTTTGTTTTACTTGTTCTAAAAATTATTCCTGAATAATTTTTTTCCTCGAACTATGTTATGTTATACACGGAACGACCAATTAATTAGAGAGCTAATAGCCAGTTGCGCCTCTTTTAGTGAAAAGCAGCCCAAGCTGACATCAAAGCGTCCCGTAATTGGTGCAGGTTGGACGGTTGTGTGGGAAGGCGTCGGATGATTCACTCCACTAAAGAACATCCCACAAATGCTCGATCGGGTTGAGATCGGGCGACCGAGCTGACCACTGAAGCAGGTGGAAGTCCGCGTCATGTTCCTCGAACCAGTCCAAGACCATTCGAGCACGGTGACAGGGAGCATTGTCCTGCATTGAAGCTCCACCACCCAGAACTGTCATGGCCGAAAGTGAGAGAAGATGATGCAAAACATGGCTAAACATGAGGGTAGCTGATAATTAATTCTTTCACACGCCGCTCACGGAGTGATAAGTTTATATTTTCGTTAACTTTGTTTTGAAGTATCTTTATATACACCATATTGCCATTAATGACCGGACACTTTCGATTTTAGACGTTTTGTCGAATATCTAGAAAAATACTTGACGAATTATCCTGAAATTTCAGGGGTGTAAAAAGGATGTTACACCTCATATATTTCAGCGAAGTTTTTCTCCCGAAGGCAAATAGGGGACCAGCAAAGAAGTGAACCAAAAAAATAATGTTTGGAATCACCCTGTAAAAAATAATGCTTGAAATGGTAGCATATGCTTAAGAGGCTTGTTTTACTTTTCTGTGTTCATTTGTATGAGAATAGCACGTATATTCATGGAGATATAAAGGTTTCTTTAAAAAGGTCGAAATGTTTTCGGAAATTTTTTGTTTATAACACGCAAGATTTTCACCAATGCAATGCCATTTACAGAAAACTTGACAAACTACAGTACAGACAACACCATGCAATCAGAATAGAAAAATATTAAATATTTGATGAAATATGAGCATTTTTACTAAATAATGTTTAACTGCGCATGCGTTACCAAATTGTCGTTTGCATAATTTATTAGCCAAATATATAGAGCTACTCGTATAAAAAGCCCAAGCCAAAATATCGTGAAAATTGAGAAAGATATCGCCGATAGAATGAGTTGAATTTCAGTTGCTCTCAAAAATAAACAAAACGATAAGGGACACTCTCCAAACTTTTATATTGGCCTCGGTGGCTCAGCGGTTGCGTTGTCGCCTCAGATGCCCGAGTACGCGGGTTCGATCCCGGCCGAGGACGACGAGGATTTTTCAGGGGGAAATCCTGAGATCACGCACTTCCTTCGGAAGGGAAGTAAAGCCGTTGGTCCCGTGTAGTCGTTTGCCGGCTGCACGTTAAAGAACCCTTGCGAGGCAAAATTTGCGGCCCCTATAACGCCGTCCTGAAATGACCATAGCAGTTGAAAAGGACGTTAATACCAAACAAACCAAACCAAACCAAACCAAACCAACCAAACTTTTATTTTTGGATCGGGCACCAGTATCAATTTCTTCTTCTTACGCTGATATGAAGTCAATATGAAGTCAATATTTTTT
>JAHWFO010071967.1:982-19673 GCA_023313115.1 Rhysida immarginata
AATAATAATAATAATAATAATAATAATAATAATAATAATAATAATAATAATTTCATGCTGTCTGTAAAAGTACTGATGACATGATGACATGAAGGCCCAAACTAAAATACAGATTGAAAATTTCACATCTAAAGAGTTTTGATTCATTCTTGTAATTATATTTAATGAAAACCTTGCAAAAATTAGAATGCGATAAGCAACATAAAGATGTACAAATTCTTATTAAACATGTGCAGTACGTACTTACTAATTAAAAGAAATAAATTATAACGAATTACAAAAAAGAAACTTCAAATTAAAAATGATATTTAATTTTTGATGATATTTTTGTGCACTTGTCTGGAATTGGTCCATTTAGCTGTTTCAAAAATATATTTTTAACTAGATATGTGCATTATTAAAAAGATGACACTTTGTGATTTAAATTTTAAAGCCTTTCAAATTAGGACTATCTTCATTCATTTAATTATTTTGTTTAAATTTTCATAATCCAAGTAAAAGATCAGTAAGTTATAAAAATTATGACTCAAAAGTGAAATCGTTATCCTCTTTCCTCATTTCCCATTAAATTTAGATATTGCTAACTTATTTTCAGCAATTGCGTTTGTCCCGATGCATACGTATTTTCCAGAAGTAACTTGAGAAAATGGAAAACAAAATACTTCGAGTTATGTCAAAAAGGAATGGATGTAATGTTATACTATTTGAGCTTCCTTTTTTTTTTGAAGGGGTGGTATGCTGGGGAGTTCCTTGTCAGGTGGTGATTTGCACGTCCTGGAACGTGGCCAAATGGTTCCGTAGGTTTCACCAGAAGCTCGTTTCCTGTTCTATTTCCTTTTGAACCTCTCCTTCCAAGTCGCGCTTATTTCCAAAATAACGAGCTTTTATTTTTGAGGAGAGTTTTTCGCTTCCTAAATGCTACCGAACGTTTCCGAGGGAAAAGTTGCCATAAGACAGTTTTATTTTTTGCAATTGCATTTCGTGTGTCACGTTTACTTTGAATTAGTCGGAAAATTAGGCAAAATATTATTTAATAAATAATTTTTTGGGAATATAGGAAGACATTTATAGCTGAGTAAACGAAACGGCATTTATCCTTGAAAGATAAGGTCGTTCATTAAGAAGAGAACTGAAAATTACGAAGGAACATTCATATACGAAACACTCATTCATTTACAAATTTATTAAAATTGAATTTATATGTGAATCACTTTAAATTGTTGTTACCGTATATACTGATTTCTTTTCTTTTCTTTTCTTTTGATGCTTTTCCGAATATACGAGCACTATGTGCTCATGGGAAATTCATCTTGTTATACATTTATATGTTTCTTACATTTGAATAAATAAATAAGTGTTAAATAAGTGTTAAGTGTTATAATAAAATGGGTGAATATTCTATTTTGTAAATTTTCTAGTAAGTTTCAGTGATTTTCTAATAGAACTCGTGGCGTTTTAACTGTGCATGTAGAGTTTTCAAGAGAGCCCCCAGAATTGAAGATCTTCCAAGAATGCACATGCTCCAAAAATATATTCTAAAATCAATTTTTAAGAAAAAGCTTTTTCTTAGGTCTGTTGGCAAAAGTTTCTTTGAGGCAGCGATGTCCCAAACTGGAACCGTCATTCTTGGGATGTGGTGGATGTGCTACTACCTAGAGCTAAGCGAATCACCTATGGTAAAATTGCTGAAAAAATACTGTGAAACACTAATGTCATGTTACATTCAATCAGACCAGCTGCTGTATGTGTTTATGAAAAACCTCATATACTCTACGAGCTAATTCTCAGAGTTTATGAAAAACCTCATAAAATTTTTAATTCTAATTTTTAAATTAGAGCTGCGCTTTTAATTAACTGTTTCGTATTTCTTATTCGTAAACAACAATTATTTTAAAATCTAAATCTCAGACATAAGAGCGGCAAAATTAAAAATTAACATTTTACGACAGAGTGGAACAATTCTAGAATGCGAATTCTGGAATCCTCTGGAATCTTTGCAGATGCAGTAATGAATAACAACACTTGTAAGATCGAAGGGTCCTTGTTTTCATCAGCTATTCCGAATATAATCTTGTGAGTACAAGTGAATACCAGCTGTTTCTTTTTTTTTAAATGCATAAACATCTTAAGCTCAAGGACTTAGGAAAATCAATTATGAAAATTGAATAACGATCAAGAAACCTCTCCAGAAGTTTTAAAGATCCGCTGCATGAAATTTGAAATCTAATATAAAATTTATAAAAGTTGAAAGATTAAAATTAATTTACTTTCAGAATTTAATAACGTGTCCCCTTGTTTAATTTTGATATTGATTACAAAATCACGAATTCAATGAGAGTAGGTGCGGTCAGAAATTTAATCGATTTACCGTTGATTACCATTTGATTACCTTTGATTACCATTCCGCTAGGAAAATTTATTGGAAACTGCTTCTGCGCAGGTTCTAGACATTTTTTTTGTGCATCGATACACGGGTTAGAAAGCCCAAATGCAAACCTTCTCGAGTGTTATAGCTAAAATATATCATTGTAATGTGACGTATTTAGAAAATGCATTGGAGCAGTGAAAACATCTTTGTCAGGAAAATGTAATTGTCTTGTGCAGTGATTGAACGTTAAAGTTGCTGCGTTGGCGTCACCTAAAACCCTTGAGGGTTCAATTTGATCTCTACGTGCCAATATCCATTCCAATCAACGTGATCTTTGAGGCTTACCCCGGTCGGTACCACTAACAAGAGATCGATGACGTGCTTGGTTAATTGCCCCCACATTTTGAACAAGATCGAAGATCGATTTCACCATGGGGTCGGCACAAAATGCCTTTTCCTCACAATAACCTCCCCGGGAACACAGTGTAGGGGAAAACACGTCGATATTCGGAACAGAAATCGATTCCAAAGGCGCAACACCAATACTACGTGATTATAAGTATATATGCAGTTTGGCGTGTGCTAAGTTTGAATCCATTATAGGATATCATATCTTGCTTAGAATTGCTTTATTTTGCAAATTTTAACTGTAAGATGCTTTATAGTTAACAGCAAAGTTTAATATAATATAATTTAAATTGCATTCAATATATTAAAACTCGCTCTTTTTATGTTGTTCTTAAAAGACAAAAAATTTTCTTCTTCCTGATTTCAGTGGATAATTTTTTTTTTTTTTTTTTTTTTTTTTTTTTTAAATATTTTGTCTGCATTTGCAAATGTTAAGTAAAACCCCGAGATGGTATTTTTCTTCACGAAAACTTTAATTAATTAAAAAGCTAAGATTTTTTTGCTTTCACTTTTGTCGAAATCTAATTAGAAAGGTTGATTTCCTTTGAGTAATGTTATGCAGTTCCCTTTACTCGAATTCAAAGGAGAGATTTCATCTTGAATTTTGTTCGGCATAATTTTATCATCTTCGTCATAGAAATGATGAAGAGTCATCTGGAAAATCTTTTTTCGTTGGCTCCAGAGGATTGCATACATTTCCTAGACCACGAAGTGAGTTAGAAATAGGAATAATGCATGATTTCTCGAGAATTTGATAGTATTACAAACCTCCTCCTACTCCCCCTCATTCTTCTTGTCTGAGACGAACGAGAGAAAATGAGGAAATCAAAAAACCTAATTTATCGCTATAATTGGCATGTGAAAACACGAGGGTTTATGACGTGATCTCTTTTTATCACAATATTTGTAAGAATTGAATTTGAAAATATCTCATTTTATCGCAACATAGTGCTCTCTTTACTATTTTAATAAAATATACGATTTGTTGTGTTATAAAGACAGTTTTATATTAAGAGGGTTTCGTATAAATTGGAGTTTTCGTTCTTTGTTAAGTTTGATATACAGGGTGTTTTTGAATTGAGTACAGATTTTTTGGGAGATGACAGAAGAGGTCCTTAGAAGTATTTTTTGTCATATGAACATGGGGTCCCCGCAGCTCCGTTTACTTACAATACTGCATTGAACAATCAAATGACACTGGAACGCCGTGTGCGTTGGTAGGCCTAGATTATTTTATTTTTAACAATTAACACAAGCAATGGTGTACTCCGAACCCGTAGATACCGAAGAAGAATTGGCGGCTCGTGTTGTCGCGGCAGCAGGTGACCTCAGCGACCGTGCAAATTCTCAACTGTTTCCACGCGTACATCAATCCATCATAAGGCGTTGCGAATTGTGCTATGAAGCAAATGGCGGTCATTTCGAACAATTACTATAAAAGTCATACAGTAGATTGCTTGTGTTAATTGTTAAAAATAAAATAATTTAGGCCTACCAACGCACACTGCGTCCCAGTGTCATTTGATTGTTCAATGCAGTATTGTAAGTAAACGGAGCTGCGGGGACCCCATGTTCATATGACAAAAAATACTTCTAAGGACCTCTTCTATCATCTCCCAAAAAATCTGTACTCAATTCACAAACACCCTGTATAGAGGACAATTTTTTAGTATCCAAATGTTAGAATTTTCAATATGTGATCATAAATTTAACAGTTAAATGTCTGCAAGAAAACAATGATAGCAATGTCACTTAACAATTACATGTATCCGCGTAAGAGGTGAACTGAAGCGTCCAGTTTTCGAAATCGAAATTCACAAATTCATATTTCTCAAAAGCACTGAACAACCGTATCTAAAAGCAGTATTAAATCTAGAATTTTTATACCATGTCAAAAATGACTATTAAACCAGAGCCGGATATGCCGCTGGGATCAAAATTTCAACTCGCTTTGGTGAAAAGAAAAAAAATTATATGGGATTTTTTCTTGGCTCATAGAAAACCCTAAACATTTTTTCTCATGAATATGTGATTTATCTTAGAATGAAAATTATGCACCACAGTTTTCTAGGGGGTGAATTATGATTGCTATTTTATCTTAAGTGATTCTACAATAGTAATTTTACCTGTACTGTTCATTTAAAAGTTGTATATTATAAATTGTTGATTGCCTCTTTCTCACGACAGCATTAATGTCTATTTAAAAAAATAGATTGCGCTTAATATAAGCTGTACGATGACGTGAGTGCATTTATGCTTCACATAAACATTAAAAAAATTTTTAAATGAAATTAAATATTTGAAGAAATTCGTTGACTGCTTAAGATGGAGTAAATTTTGCTCAAAAATCATTCAAATTGAAGAAAAAAAAATGTAAAGACAATCATCAATGAATTATTCCAAATTACTAATACCGCTTACAAGCAATACGATTTTAGGCGGTTACTAGGGAGTCTGCTTTGGGGGAGAGAAGGAAATTTAATAGAAATTCACATTGAAATTGTTTGCTAACTATTTGGCCTAAAAGAGAGAAAATTTTGGCATTTAAAGATACAGGAAACCTATTTTTGGGAATGACAAATAGCTTCAAAATGAAGGGATAAACGAACAGAAAGTGCACCCAGTTTCTTCCAGGAATATTATCATGAATTGGATTTGAAAGTATATGCGGAGCAGTAAAAACGAGCCATTTCCATGTTTCTGGAACGAATTCTTAGACGCCGTGGGGCATCGGTGTGGAAGTAGCTGCAGGAAGTAGCCCAGCCGGCCAGTGTGGAGACGGGGTATGCAACTGGTTCTGCACTCCGAGATAAGATCAACCATTCGGACTTCATCAACGGATATCAAAGATCTTATTGCGCCAATAAAACATCTCCAACACCATTTCATTGCCACTCTTGTAGTGTAATGTCTGCAGTGGCTGCAAACGTCGGACCATTACTCCTAATAAAGTGCCCACTTCCTGGAGGAACATTTCAAATAAAAAGGGGAAAAGAATAGTAACACGGTTGTGGTTGAAATATTTGTTCCCTTTATTCCGGTTGTTTATGTAGTATGTAAGCCGGACGCATACACTATTCGTGCTATAACATGAAGCCGCAAAACTCGCCTATAATTGTATTATAGTCCCTGTGCTCATGACTGCATTTTTCAAAAACAATAAGGCATATGGAAATTATAAAAGTTTCAGGAGTACCTAATTGTGAGCTCCACATTGAAATAAGTTCTTAAAGAAATGTTAACTTTATTACACGGTATATAATAGCAATACAAAGTTAATTCGGTTTTCAGCACTAGGGCAGAATTCCTGTTCGCACTGTACGTTTTGTATGGCCAGATAAAGATTACATATACTGCAGCTTGGAAACATCTAGTATGTTTTATATACGAATTTGTCTTCTATAATAGAAAAACTATATGGAATGAAGAAAGCTTTTTCAATGTTTAATTAGCTGTGAACAAAATGACTGTAATGAAAGGCCTACAATGAAAAAACGAGTTGATTAAACTGTTTTACTGGGCCCACCCACGACGTTACGAAGCGTATTAAAGCCTCATTTATTATGTATACAAACTAACTCATGAAGGGATAAACTCATTCAATTTTTGGACAAAATTTGTTTGAGCAAATTGCGGTACTTCAGTCTAAATAGTGGGAAATAACTCAGTTGAATGATATTTTAGACCAGAAATATGGTTTCTAATTATTAATTATTATAGCTTCCGCTCTTAATTATTCCTCTTCCAGACATGATTTTGCCATAAGCAAGGAAATTAATTATGAAGAACTTCCTTATTTGGATAAGTCTTATGAATGAGAGAATAATTAAACGCTAAAACCATTAATATAATGAAGAATAAAGAAAAATGCGGCAACTGAGGATGTTGTCGCAAAATCAACGAGGGCCAGATTATAAGGTTCGTGAAGTCACGCGCAAAAATGATTTCTTTCTTTCTTTTCTTTCTAAACGGGAACCCATCTTCGGAATCACCGTTGAAGCGGATGGCTTGGTGAGTTTGGAATGTTTGGAATGAATTTTCTTTTTTTTATCTCTTTCTCTTTTTTTTTTTTTACTTTTCTTTTTAAATGACAGCGATGAAACAAAGAAACTTTTGGCTAAAAATTATTGGATTTTTCCCTCCTAATGTCGTTGCGCTCTAGGAAAAATTAAGAGTCTTTTCTTTCTTTTTTTTTCTATTTTAATTTCGAAATTGTATAATTATTGGAGAGGATTGCTTTTATATTAGGAGGGAAAAGCGAAGAATATTTTGAGTAATTAAATCTTTAATGAAATTTTTCTTTGGCATGCATCTTGAACTTTTTTTCTGAAACCGTCCTTTCTTTGAAACATGAACGCGAAGAGATTAAATTAATTTTCAGCGATCGAAATAACTTAAAGTTTGAACTGTTTCTCTTTAAGAGTAATTGATTCAGAAATATAATAGGCTCAAGCTAAGACGCCCTTTTATCTTTCAAGTTCAAGGTTTTCATAATATTTCAGCGTTTAACAAAAATTATGAGATCAGCGTTTATATTATTGATTCTCTTTATCGTAAAGAATTTCGTGGTTATTAGAACTGGAGAAAAAAAAGGCAAGTTTTCAAATTTATATGAACTGTTATTTTATAACTGAGTTTATTTCTACGAAAGAAAATTTCGAGACATACGAAACTCCAGAGCTGAAGATAACGTCCAATAAAGCATTGTCGACAGAAACTGCTCTTTTGGTTTGCGGTCAGAGATGGCCTGTCGATAAGAGCTATCTCAAAATCTCAACACGTTGTGAGAAACCAGAAGATGAATCGATTTCCTTCTTGGGCGGGTGTGAATCATCAAATTACGTTTCCATTGTTCCTGAGGCTATCAGCCTTACCACCTGATGCTTCTTCCCTCCTCCCTGTCTGTCTTTCAGTCTCTTTTGTTTACCTTGACTGTCTTGTTCTTTGCAATTATATTGTTCCCGAAAACTCATTTCTCAATTGGCATCGTGCAAGATTAGATACAAAGTATACAAATAAACCTTAGATCTAATTAAGCCGCGACATAAAGTTGACATACCCCATGGGAGTATTACGAGATCTAATGTTTGAATTTTTGAACTGGATAAAAGCAGCTTGATTTGTTTTCGTTTATTTTGAACTCCCATCTTGGAGAATTTCTAACTGCTATCAAATTAAAGAATAATATTTTAAAGAATAATATATTAAAGAATTATATTTTTCTCCAAGAAATGTAAGGCAAAACACGACCTCCTATAATTATAATCATTAAAATGGAGGTCTCTGAATGAATTTCAAATGAATTACAAATAACGGGATGTACTAAACAATAAAAGCCAGAAACTGTGGACACCAGTATACTAATTAAAGGAACACTGAAAACACTAATCCACATGAGAATGTACATCTGAGTCCATAAAAATTCTCATGTGGATTAGTGTTTTCAGTGTTCCTTTAATTAGTAAACGGGATGTACCGTAATTGAATTCTTGGTTGCGGAGAAAGAAAATGTGGTAAACATTTACAAATGTTTTTGTGCTGTCTATGGAAGTTGTACATTCGATAGGAGCATCATTGCTCGCTGGGATCAAATATTTAAAGCTCACCAAGCGGAGAGATTAACCGTGCTCTGGAAGTCTTGCCGATGTTGATGTCACTATTTGTGAGAATAGGGTTATCGCAAGTCTACAATTGTCCCTAAAGCTTTCAGTCAACAACGAAATTGGGATTGAAAGCAATGCTGGGATGTAATCGCCAATTTGATTGGACTGTGTTCCTCCAAGCACCCTATAGTGATTCAATCTGGCTCCCTCATTTTCATTTTTTGGTCCGTTTAAAGATGTACTTCGCGGGACTAGGTTTGAAGATGACGAGAGCGTAATTCATGCAGCCGAGACATGACTACGTGAACAGGACAATGTATGCATGTACCGGTTTACACATGGAAAAAATTGGGGATTATATGAAAAATCGTATATGTAAAGGTAATATTCGTACTGTGAATAATTTTCATATGTTTACATTAAAAAAAAAAAAGGTATCCAACTTTTGAATACAATTGTATACTTAATTGGTAAAAAAAAATGCCTGGCGAATACAATGGATAAATTAGATGAAATTTTTCATATTCAAATTCCTTACATTTCCTTATATTTATATATGTATGGGTTCTTGGCGACTTATTATTATTCTGGAATTTTTTGAGCAGATTTTGATGTTTTCTGAATTCATGACTTCGAATTCTGATCTGGAATATTTGAAAGAATAATGATCACCACCGTATGCATCATCAAACACCAGTCGTTCGTAAACCTTCTTTGGATGGAGATCACGATTTAGCATATGATTAGGTGCTTCGTCACGGTCAAGCTGTTGACCTGATCGTCGTCGGTTGTCATAAAGGATTCATTTTTCGTCAAAAGTCACAATTCAATGGAGAAATGGGTCACGTTTGTTGCGATTGACAAATGAGGATCAAATTTCCAACCTCTCTGGTCTGTGCTTGTCACTCGGTTCATAAAGCATCTATTTGTCGAGCTTCATTATCTTACCAATTGATGACAAATGTCGTGAAACTGTTGAGTAATGGACGCAAAGTTTTTCCGAAAGTTCTTTTCCAGTTTGACGGCTCTCCGATTCATTTAAGGCCGCTGCCTCATCATCATTAAGGGATGCCCTGTGGTTTGCCATGAAGGTCGATGTGTCTCCAGAGGGAAATCTTGAAAACCAACTATTGTGCTATTTGTCTGATTGAACTGTTTCTTCACAAATAAACGAAAGGGGTTGCAAATAGGCATCGGTGTACTCCAACTGACCCTGTATTTATAAAAGAACAGTTCTGAAGATCACATTTTTCTATGAATCATACTCATATGTAGTAACAGATTTAAAATACAGTTTCGAACATAAGATGCAATGGAAAACGATACCAGTAGCAATTATATTTAATAGCCGGTATCTGGTAATATTTAAATTGTTTTCATATTAAATTTGAATTTATCACAAATAATCAAATTCTTCAAGCAATTTTCTTAACATTGCAGTTTGCATCTAAGATTCGATTTACTTTTATCACAGATTATTCTTTCATGTTTGTCAGTTTAGTCTACTCCATTGTTGATTTCATACAATTTCAATACTAAATTTTAGAATTTATTTCTTTAATCACGAGGAATTTTTTTAAACATGAATTCTTTTAAAGGAAATATTTTCAAAAATGGAAGAAACCGAACCACGTATATCGTAGCTGAGATTAACATATTTTCTAATAAACAAGTTATCTATTATTGATTGGCTGCTAATATACAACCTCTGACAATTAAGTTCGGTGAATGACGTCACACCCTAATCTGTGCGAGCTTTACGCGAGTAACAATGCATGTGAATACAAGCCCAGTCATTGTTTAAGCAAGTTCAGACAGGTCACGTTTGTGCGTGCAATGGTTTAGCAGATGCTCGTTTCTTCAGTTGAAGGTGTAGCGTGCGCACGTAACTGTGGATAATGGATCAAAGAGGAACACTGCCGTAATCGTGCAACAGTTTCTGGCCAACAAAGGGGTCGTATCCATAGCTCATCCACCTTATTCACCAGACTTGGCACCGGCAGACTTTTTCTTGTTCCCACGCCTGAAACGGGCCTTAAAGGGACACAGATTTGCGGACATTCCAGACATTCAAGCAAATGTGACACGTGAACTTAAAGCCATCCCTAAGGAGCTTCCAGGACCCGATCCCAAAAGTGTATTGCCTTCCAGGGTGATTATTTCGAAGGACAATAAAGTAAATGTGACTCTATCTGTTTTGCATTTTGTTGTGTGAACTCATTCACCGAACTTAATTGTCAGAGGTTGTAGATAGCCTAAGAAACTTTCATTAAATAGAGAGAGCCGAATGATTGGATTTTATAGTAACGGGTTTGAGCGAAGGGTTTAGCAGGTGAGTTAAAATCAAAATGATTAGCTTGTAGACGCTCTCGTTTTGGTTAACAAAAAGACAAGTATGCATAAATTATTATTGTTTTGGAGAATAAACAATGCCAAACTTTGACATCTTTATGGAGAATACTTTTCATAACTATAAAACATTGCCAGCAATAGCAATGTGGTAATGCAATATTTTTACGAATAATTCCTTTACTAATTTTAGAGGAGTTGGATTTGATAAGGAAACCTTCAGAGATCTATTTCAGTGCGTTATGCCATCAATTTCATGCCCAATTTAAAACTCAGTCTATTTATTTCTAATAGTGTATTTTAATGATTTCTGTGTAGAAAAATTAAAAACAAAATATTAAATGTAAAAGAATTGAATGCACTGTTTTGGTTGATGTACTCAGCGATACGTTAGAAAATAGTCACTTGATGTTTTCAGATGTTATTAAGTCTTTAGTCTTGAACGTGGCGTCTTTAGTCATATTGAAACAAAAGCTATGGTCCAATGTTGCCGTAGATCATTTAGTTGGGCAATTCTTGAAGGTTATTTTTTGAATGAACTTGAAGTAACGCTGATTCGATGTATAAAGATGTACTTCAAAATTGACATGAAAAATTCACTATTAGGCATGACTCTACTTTCCATGCGATTTATTTATTGCTCATTATACGAAAATTATTTTTCTGATGAGAATCATTTTCTCCAGATGAGTGTTGTAAAGTAATTTTTCTTGATTATTTTTCCTGAGCTCTAGATGAAAAGCACTGATGTTGCATTGACTTAAGTAATCAGAATGTTATCTATTCTCCGAGGAAACAAAACCTAGCTTAAATTACATAATGATTGTCTGTCATTAAAATTTACATTATCATATGATAATAAAATAACAGGAGCGTGATGATTTTTATTAATTGCATCGGTTTTTATTTTCTGTGCATAATATATGAAGGCATACGATATACATTTATATGGTGTTTTCGTAATAGAAAGTACTACTATTTCGAATTGAATTTCTATTAACGTCTATCAATTTGGAACGCTCAATGAGTATGGCCATTTGTAACGGCTCGAATGATAGAATAACCGATACAAAGTGATGATGATGGCAGAGTTAATTAATTAACTAAACTTAAGCGAGGAGCCACATTAGCATAGTGAGTTATGCCACTGTCTAGAGTTTCAGTTTTGATTAGAGTTTACTAATACACACAGAAGTGTTTCATAAATGGAATGCCAGAAATGTTATTCTAGTTAAGAGCTCTGATTTATTTATTTATGATGACTAAGGAAACTTTTCTCTATCTGTGAAATCTTTATACTGTGGAGGTACATAAATGCCATTTTAAAACAGTTTTCTACTTCAAATGAACTATTATTCTACAGCCAATTGATAGGAAGTAATAATTTATAATGCGCTGAAACATAATAGCGCTTTTACGTGAATTAAAATGAATAACGGAAATAATGAAAAATGAAGGTTCGATTTGATTTCGACGGAAAAAATAAATGTTTTAATATTTTCCCACCTCCTCCTTTTGCCCAACGTTATCTTCGTTAAGCTATTTCCTGTGCCGATATTGTATGTATGAAAACGGCCGCTTTGACTGTGGGCCATTTGCACGAGCGAATTGCTATTGCTGCGCCCCCCCCCCTTTAATTAGCACGTAGGGGAATTGAACTCGGATGTTTTGAAATTGGCTCGATAAGGACGAAACGCCGTTTAATACAAACCATGCAAATTAAGTGGGATTCAGCATTTACTTATTAAAACGGACAATTATACATTGAAATGTACTCTAAATTAAAATAAATAAATTGACTAAGGGCGAGGGGTAGACTGCAAAGTTTTTCCTCTTCCCGGCCTATTTTCTTTGATTGGAGTAGCAAAAGCAACCCCTTGATGTAGACGCTTCAGTGCAACACAGATTTGAATAAAGCTTTTGTTAATGATCACACGAATAAGTTGGGTTTAATCCGTAGCTTGAAAGACAGCCTTCGTGGCTACACGTACAAAGGTGATGAGCCTCCTGTGGCACCGGCGAAAAATTGGTTCAGGAGCGTAGGCTTTGAGCTCTACCAAAGCGCCTGAAACACGGCGTTGTTCAGAGGGCATGAAAGTGAAGGTGATTTACCTGATTCTGTTTACAAAGACTGTGCTTAAGAAATGTATAGAATAAATATATAGCATAAATACCGACTTTTTTATTTGAAGGAATCTATGCTTAACTTATGGACTGGCATTGGAAAAGTAGTTCTTTCTCAAAAAGCCATTTAAGTTCAATATTTTTTCCAGTTCTGAATAATTTGGAGTTTAATTCTTCTCTTTATGAACGGATATCTCCATTACTACATTTTAAATGGCATTTCTTTGAAATTCCATTAAGTTCCATTAAATATTATTAACCAAATATAAACACGATACAAATATCGTGCACATTAATTATATTTAGTAATAAAAATAGTATAAAATTTTCAATAATAAGGTCAAAATGCTGCTTTTTACAGTTTAATCTCGCTAATCCGAACCTCATTGGTCCAAAATTTTGATTAATCTGAACGGCAAAAAAGTAAACTATAACACTCTTTATGTGGTCCATTAGAAAATTTCTTTGATATATGAAACTTCACACTATACCATTATTGTTTTAATCGCACAGGATAGTGTCGGGATATACGCATAAAAAAAGAGTACAATAGGAATTAAATTTTCCGATATTCGAATATTTGTTAATCCGAACAGGTTCCGGCCGCAAAGCTCCTTTTGCAGCGTCTTAAATTTGACACGGAGAAAGCTTAAATTTAAGTTAGACTATATAAAACCCGGGGATTTTTAAACTTTATTTGTATTAAGAAATGCGTTTGTTTTCATCTACATAATATCATAAGGAAGCAATGAATAGTTCTATCCTAAACAGACTCGTTTTTCGAAATATGCAAATTCAAGCTGCACGAAGGGGCAGATAATTCTTAATATAAATTTCTTTTTTTTAAAAATTTATTTAATTATGATTTTAGCCAAAAGTGGACCCAAGCATCGCATTCGCTGGTTTCGAAAAACCATTACTGTTTGTAAATAATGGTGATTTTCAACCCATCCATTAAGAGGTCGGCCCTCCCAAAAAATTTTGTTGCCTGGAAGCAGAAGTTTCGCATAAATCTTAACGCGAGCTAAGCTGTTGAAATTAGAAAATAAGTTGTTAATAGCCACACCTTTCATTCTAAACTAATTGCTTTTCTCTGAGAGCGTTAGGGAGAAGTCACGCAAGCGCCATTATGAAATAATAAACGCGTTGCAAATCTGGTGTTCAAGAGATGTTGGACGAAGGCCAAGTGCCGTTTAAATATGGGACCACGATACGGGAACATTAAACATAAATCATTCAAGCAAAGGGAGTGATTGGAGCGAGATAAGTAAATCACACCCACACTCCCCGCCATTCAGTTATTACAGTAGCAATGCTGAGAAGTCTTTGCAACCTTTGTGGGAAGGCATTCAACTCCTGGTCACATCAACAACGACCATTTTCGTTTGTAGCAAATGGATTTAATGGAATATTAAGGAGAGAAAAAAAAAACTTTACTCCTATTACTTTCCAATCTTTCGGCCACACTTGTTAGTGGCTCCGTGTCATGCAACATCTTTGGAAGTTTCCCCTCTTGGTTGGAAAGTGCACAACATCATGATCATCATCACGATCATCATCATCGATTAAGAGAAAGCTAAACGACAACGTGTGAAATGGCGTTGGCGGGAGGGTGGGACGCCTTGGAAATCGAATGATGACCTGTTGAAGCTCAGGCCACATAAAACATTCATTCGATGCGTGACATTAGGAAATATCAAAAATTTCCTTTTTGAACCAAGTGATCAGGAAAGGAAAAAGATAAGACTATGAAAGACCGTGAGTGATAAATTCTTATCCTCTGACACAAATAGTAAATTTATTGCAGAATAAAAGGTCGATTAAAGATCACTTGAAAGAATCTGTGTAAAAACAGCTGCTCTATTTAAACGGTACTCGCCACTGCAAATGCATGGAAGTCAATTATCTCATTTCCTCAAAATAACTGGCTTTGTTTTTTTTTTTATTATAAGATAATATTTAACCATTGGAATTCGTACATGAGTCACAATAATTTACTGACAGCTAACACTAATTATTCCTTTGATATTACAAATTAAAATCTTCATTATTATTAATATAATGTATATAAATAAAATTTTTGAATATTTTTCTCCACAAAAATTAGCATTAACTTAGTAATTAATGTTCACCAGATAATTAAGTTTCAATTGCTTGCTATTATAAGAAGCTTAACTGCTGTAAATTATAAATTTAATGTAATGACATTTTTAATTGGTGATAATTATTTTTAAATTACGAGATTATATTAGAGTTATACTAAAAGCAAAGGTTACCGTGTTTTATTACATTTACACTCCGTTCAAAGAGACTGAAAAGCGCTTTGCATTAATCGATTTATTTGTAAAACGTAGGATCCTGAATTTCTTACAGCTAAGCTCTAAAAGTGCTTGCGATACAAATACACAGAAGGCCACTTAACACTGATCTCTAGAAAGTGACTCAAACATTTCTTGGCGTTTGCTATGGAGCATGACAATAATGAAAGCTTATCTATCGCCTATTGTTCTTGCTGTCATTCGGGTTGTTCAGATTGAAGGACAGTAATAAGTTATGTGTTTATATACAATCGGCTTCAAATATTATTCTAGGGTTATATGTCTGAGTGCAGACCATTTTATTCTCGGAAATTTTCGAGATAATACGAATAAAGTAAAGCATTAATAACCGTTGTTTTTGTCCTCACGACGCAAGATATCGTCAGTGGATAGGCACGAATTTAACGCCAATGCGGTTATTACAGCGATTAATTTGGCCGAGTGCACTTATGCATCAAGATCATAATCGTCAAGTTTATGCGACTGTAATCTGACCTCATTCACTGAAAATTCATTTTTCTTGAGTTTAATTTTTGTGGGTTTTTTTCTCAAAATAAAACTAACGTTAAATGCTTTAAAATTTGATAACAATATCTAAAGGTTCATTTTCTAAGAAAATTTAATAATCAATATTGTTATTAACAAAACTAATTAATGTTTAATTACGTTAATTATTCCCCATGTAATTAAATTATTTAATGCTTGAATAATTAATGCATTTTTCTAAATTTAATGAAAATTTTAAAATATGTTTCTAAGTAAAAAAAGAACTACGGGCTTTTTCTTTAGATGTTTTTATCATATACAGGGTGAATCAAAAACCTCCATACAAATGCCTCAAAAGTTTCCCCTTTCAAAGTACTCCCGTTTGGGAATGGCGGACAGCTCAGCCGTTGTTTTCTGCATGTCTTCTCGTGACTGAAATCGGGTTCCTTTCAGCGGCATTGGGGAACCCGCTTGAGAAACAGCCAAAAGTCGCATGGGAGCCATGTCAGGGGAGTAAGGAGGCTGTTCGGCCAAAGGAGTGGTGTGTTTGGCCAGGAACTTCTGAATCAGATGCCATGAATGGGCAGGTGCTTTGTCGTGATGGAGCGAACAAGTTTCTGTTGCCCAAAAATCGGGTGGTTTCCTTCGTACAGCATCACGAAGGCGACGAAGGACCGTCAGATAGTACTCTTTGTTGATGGTTTGGCCTTTCGAGAAAATCGAAAAACCGGCAGGCGTTTACTACACTCACTCACTCTCACGATGCCAGGCAGCAACTCACGAGCTGGTCACCTACACTTCGTCGCCAGAGGACAGTGTTGCCAAGTGTAAAACGAGATTTGTCACTAAAACGGTCGCCAAAAGTCACTAAATATAAAATTTGTAAAATTCCCCGACTTTTCCCGGTTGATCACGTTATTTTCTCTGACCATAAGTAGCAAAAAAATCTATCTTGATAGAATATTATTGATATTTTTCAAATTTTTCGTTCCAGGTCACCCTGTTCATATTATTTTAGTATTTTTAATATCTTTATAGTTACAATTACAGGCGAAACATAAAAGAAAAAATAGACATTAAAACAACAGTCAAATAAAGTAGTTTTATTTAAACAAACATTGCAAAAATATTCGTTTCAAGCAAAAAATAATTATCCTATCCTATCGAAATAAGTAATTAAGTGAAAAAAAAACTGAGAGAGAAGATAACCTAAGAACTGTGATTATGAAAAAAGTCTACTTACAATTATGAAGTCTTCCAACGAACTGAAATTGTTCGACAATCGAACAGTGAAGTGAAAAGAAAGACGCGAGTGGTCCAGGAGCCAAGCTCACTTTGCATGCTCGCCCAAAGAGTAAACCAGAGGAGGTACACTGAACTGGGTGAGAAGCCTGATGAACCTCTTAAGTCCTCCAGAGAAGAAGTCCCCAGAAGGGACGAGAGTCAGATTGTAGATTGAAGAATAGAGTACCCAAAAATCAGCAGGATCTAAAAGATCCAATAGTTGGGGAAGGCGGCCTTGTTAACGTCATCAAAGCAGACATCCAGGATATGGCGCGGTCTTCGAAACCTGAGGGGATTCTTTACAACGAGTGGATGGTCCGGAATACCAGAAACCAGGGTGTTTTCATGATTCTCCATCTTGGATAGCATGTTCTTCATAAGTGTCTGGACAAAGGTGCCTATGTGGGTCATCCCCAAATCGTCATAGATAGAGTGGTTGTTGGCAACTCTTCTGTCAAGTTGGGCAATGGATCGGAGAGTAACATTTTGGAAGGTCTGGAGATCCTTCCACCTAGATTTGCAAATAGAAGCCCAAGCAGGCATTCCATTAAGCAAAATAGTACGAATCACAACCTTGTATATCAAGAGTTTATCTACACCAAGAGCGCTGTTTCGCCCCAGAAGTGCAATCAAACTGAACTTCGTCTTCTTTGCCTTGTTGAGCGCATATTGGACTTGGTCGTTCCAGTTTAGTTTGGAGTCGATCATGACACCAAGATATTTATAGCTTTTTACCCACTCAAGTTTCTTGCCAAATAAGAAGAGGGGCTTTGGAGGGTTTTTGCATTTGCGAGTGATAAACATGACCTTGCACTTTTTGACATTCAGCTTTAATCGCCACTTAGTGAACCAGCTCTCGCACTGATGTAAAGCTTTTTGTAGTCGAGTGATGACATGTGCTGGGTTTCGTGCCCAGGTCATGATGGACCCGTCGTCAGCAAACATGTAAAGATTACACTTTGCAAACTTGGGGAAGTCATGGATAAAGAAGTTGAATAAGGCTGGCCCCAAGACAGAGCCTTGGGGTACACCAGCATTAACATCGCAGGATTCAGACAAGGAGTCCCCAACTTACTGAAATTGTTCGACAATCGACAATCGAACAGTGAAGTGTACATTTGTTAGGATGGGACGAAAGCAGCGCTTTCACAAAGCTCATCCAACCAGAATAAACTCCAAATGAAATACACTGAGGTAGTCAAGAAGCCTAAACAACCCAAGCGGTCTTCCATATTATACAAAAAAGAAAATAAGATTGACGATTGTCAGAAACAAAAAAACAAACGAAATAAAAAAAAAATACAAGGAGAAATAAGATTATCACATCTTCCAGTAGTCTGGGAAAGAGACGTTGCTAATATCTTCAAAATTGATGTCAAGAACGTGCCTCGGTTTACGATACTTCGTATGCCAGTTCATATTCATTGAGTTCTTCAGTATCCCTTTCACAAGCTTATTGTCGTGAGTCTTCATCTTCTGTATCATAATCAAAAGGAGATCCTGTATAAACTTTCCGATATGGGCCATGTTTAAATCTAAGTGGATGGATTGGTTTTTCACCGTCCTTCTGTCCAGCTGAGCAATGGACCTCAGGGTAACATTCTGGAATGACTGTAGTTCACTCCATCTGGTTTTACAGATAGTCGCCCACGCAGGCATGCCATAGAGGAGTATGGTCCGGATAATCGATTTGTACAGAAGTAGCTTGTTGTCAATGCTGAGAGCGCTGTTGCGACCCATGAGAGCTATGA
>JAHWFO010071984.1:0-13648 GCA_023313115.1 Rhysida immarginata
CACAGTCAGCGGTGAAGAAATGTCAGATCAGACTATTGTATCATTTTCATTCTACTGCACAGGGCAAGTCAAAATGAATGCCCCAGTTTCATACTGTACTACGCAAAATGTAATCACTGAATTCATTCAAAACATACATAAATGCAGAGGTAATGTAATCACGTCTGTAATGTTATAGTCGCCAATAGATGGCCTCCAGGTCCAACGAATATGACTGATTTGAAAGCCCCTATCACAGTTGCTATCCCAGCATCAATACATTCATTATGACTAACCCTTATTTGCTTCTACTTTCGAAACTACGTATACATTTAAATTAGCGTGCAGTGTTCGTCTGGTTCGTGCAGTGCGTAATCGAACGCTTTCCAGTCTTGCTTCCCGTTGCTCGTCTGTTTCAGTCGAACGGGCTTTAGCAGTGCGTACTCGAACGGTTTGCAGTCTTGCTTCCCGTTGCTCGTGTGTTTCAGACGAACGGGCTTGAGCAATGCATACTCGAACGGTTTCCAGTCTTGCTTCTCGTTGCTCGTCTGTTTCTGAAGCTCGTGATGCCTTTCTTTTTCTTGCTTGAAGTGTAGATCGACCAATCGCTTTTCGTTTGGGTGGCATAATTGATTTGAAAGCGAAAGAAATGCTTTGTGGTGACTATTCTCTTCGAAAAAGCAAAAAAAATGCGTGTGATATGAGGCCAACGTTACAATAATCCGTCAAAAGCCAGGGATTAATGTGTGGCTGTTTCAACATCAGCCATCTATTGGGAGCATTTTAAAAGAAGTCTTTTCAAATTTTCAATATGAATTTTTACTTTTTTAATTCTAAGCTTTTTTCATGTGTTCACTTTGTCGGAATATTCACTTTCAGATGTTGCAAAATTTAATCCAAAAAGAGCTCGAGCAAGAGATCCGCTAGAAGATTTTAAAAAGATGGCGCCATCTATTGACCGAAATGAAAACATTCATTTTTATTTTCGAAAATAATTATTTTTTCGAAATTTCAGGTAAGCAGTGACCTTCCTCTTGCTTTGAAAATGAAGGGTGCAAAGTTTCATCGCAATCGGATGAATGGTATAGGAACGCATACGTAACAAACAAACAAACAAACAAACAAACATTCATTTTTATATATATAGATAAACTCACACCTGTTCAACAATTGCTTCCTGGAGATGAACGTACCCGCACTGACTTTTCGTTGAGATTTTTAGTACGTATGGAAGTGGATGATGCATGGCCATGACAAATTTTATGGAGTGATGAGGCACATTTTTATTTGAATGGTGATATCAATACCCACAACTGCCGTATTTGGGCTGCATCAAATCCACAAGTGTGTCTGCCAACTCCTATGCATTCACCGAAACTAACAGTATGGTGCGGCTTTACTGCTTCTTTCATCATCGGCCCGTACTTTTTTGATGAAATCCGTCCCCGTGGACCGGTGACTTGTTCCGTCAATTCTGCCAGGTATGCCGATATGCTTGAGAATTTTGTGATACCACGATCGCAGGAAAAGGGTTGTCTGGATTCTACCATTTTTATGCAGGATGGTGTGCCACCGCACATCGGACGTCAGGTGCAGCAGATCTTGCGAGAACGTTTTTCAGACAACAGAATAATTAGTCGTGCATTTCCCATGGTATGGCCACCCAGGCCGCCTGATCTCAACCCTTGTGATTTTTGGTTTTGGGGATATTTGAAAAGCCTTGTGTATCAAGCACATGTTCCTGACCTCTCAATCTTAAAGGATCAAATAACGTTACATATCAGACTAATTAATGCAGATATGCTGCGAGCTGCTATAGAAAATGTCGTGTACCGCATGCAGCTATTGGAACAGCACACTGGTGGTTATATTGAAACACATTTGTAATTAAAAATAAAACATTGTTTATTGTTGTTAGTAAAGTTGGTTTGTACGGTATTTGTTCATTTGACAATTAGGTATTCATTGTTTTCTTGAAATAAGCATCCCATATGGCGACTTTTGGTACTATTTTTTTTTTTTTGCAGAAATCGAGACCGCATGTTCCACTAAGTATATACACAAAATGTACTGCATTTGGCCTAATAGATTTCCCGCTAGCGAGCTCTGAACACCTCACGTTATTTCTTGCCCACCCGGTACATCATTGATATTTGCCATTTTTAACAAACGAAATGGCGTTGCCACATCAGGGAACGTACAACCGACGCGGAAGACTAAAACTAGGATATATCAAAACTTCAGCCACGTAGCAATATTCGTGTCGAAGAAATAAATACTTGTAAATTATTTTTGGAACCCAACTTGTATAACTAATCTGGACACGAACCTCGAAACTAGTTAGTTTGGTTAGGTTAGGTTAGGTTTCGAATTGACTACCAATGAAGTTTCAAAAATAACATTTCACGCGTATTCAGAAATCATCACTCTGTTCAAATATTCCAGTTTTATCAAAAGGAAAAGATAAGTGAATTCTAAGGATGCAGTAGACATTGATTACTGATTCTTTAACTATTTTCTTTGCCTTACTTTTACCGATAATGTTCGTCTCGAAGAAGAAAAAGAAACTGGACTTGTTGAATGCGTTGTCACATTTCAACTTTCTCAGATTTTGTTCTATCCAGAAATAACTATCCAGAAATTCATATTTTACTATCCTATGATAAAAAATAAATAGAAATTTCGTCTTCTCTTTGATATTAATGTCGATTAAAAAGTGCATCATATTCTATGGCGATAGGTTTTAAGTTTGCCACCAGGTATGCATAAGTCATTGCAGCCTTGAGTTTTATTACTTTTAACATTCTGGATATTCACATAAAGTTTCATTGCACAAACTCTACAAATGCGTTTATACTAATTGTTGCTGTTTATAGTTTTCCCTTTGTTATTTTTAATATTAAATTATTTAATAAGAGGCCAGATTAAATGCCAACTGCGCCCGACAAGAGGTGGACAAACGAATCACTTTAATTATACAAATTTTAAAATATTTAATATAGTTGCTTCTTGGACTTCAATGTTCCTATGTTTTTGGAATGCTGATGTATAGAAGAGGGGTAACCCACGGATATAATTCAAATGAACGAACGTGAAGTATGTGAAAATCTCTTGAAATAGCATAGAACACATCACTTGGCATGTTTATAATAAAACACTAACGGCCGGGTGCAACAACGTCAGTTAAAACGACCTAACTTTCGGTTAGTTAACGATCGGTTAAGTCCTTTAACCGGGAAATGTTGCACCAAGCCTAGTTAAGTCTCAGTTAGCTAACTGGATGGAATATGAGTAACGAGGACTGGGATTGGTTCTTTTTGCTCCAATTAAACTTCCGGTCAACATGGCTGATTGTTGTCAATGAGCTATTTGATAACTAGATTATCCAAATAGCGTATCAATTTAGCTGTTTGATAATTAGCTTATCCAACGAGTTATCCAATTAACATATCCATTTAACTTTTCCAATTAGCTGTTTGATAATATTAACTTACCCGTTTAGCTGTTCGATAATTAGCATATTCTGATTGCTGTTTGAAAACTAGCTTATCCATCTAGCTTACCCAATTAGCTTATCAAACTAGCTTATCCATTTAGCTTATCCAAATAGCTGTTTAATAATTAGCTTATCCCATTAGGTATCCAAACAGCTTATCCAAAGAGCTTATCCAAATAGCTATTTGATAATTAGTTTATCCAAACAGCTTATCCAAATTGCTATTCAAATCGCTTATCCATTTAGCTTATCCAATTAGCTTATCCAAATAGTTGTTTGATAATTAGCTTATCCAAATAGCTTATCCAGTTAGCTTTCCAATTAGCTTATCCATTTAGCATATCCAATTAGCTTATCCAAATAGTTTATCCATTTAGCTTATGCAACTAGCTTATTCAAATAGCTTATCCAATTAGCTTATCCATTTAGCATATCCAATTAGCTTATCCAAATAGCTTATCCATTTAGCTTATGCAATTAGCTTATCCATGTAGCATATCCACTTAGCTTATCCAAATCGTTTATACAATTATCTTATCCAAATAGCTTATCCAATCAGCTGCTTGATAATTAATTTTCCAAACGGCATATCCAAACAGCTTATCCAATTATCTTATCCTTTTAGCTTATCCAAACAACTGCTTGATAATTAGTTATCCAAATGGCCTATTCAAAAAGTGTATCCAAATTTATTTGCTATTAAATATTTCAAGTACATTAACTTATCCAAATAGCTTCCAATTAACTTATCCAAATAGTTTATCCATTTAGATTATCCAAATAATTTGCATAATTAGCTTATCCATTTATCTGTTTGATAATTAGTTTATCCAATTAGTTTAAAATCTATTTCTGTTTCGGAATGCCATTTTGCTTCACTAACCATGGACTTAAACCGTGGTCATCGAGCGTTTAAGTTAAACCGCCACTTAACGTCTGGTTAAGCCCTAATCTCTCTTGATGCAACGCAAAAAATTTTAAACGGGACTTTAACGAAGAGTTAGTTTTAACTGACCTTGTTGCAACCGGCCGTAAGTGCATTTAAAAAGTAAACTGTCGGAATTTTTTTTTAATTCTATTTTTCCATCTGTGATTTTACTTACTTTCAACTATTTCCTATGTTAACTGAAAAAATTGTAATGTCAGTTATTTATTTATTTTCTTATTTTGTTGAGATTAAATGACGTCTTCCGCCTGTCTTTTTAACCCTTAAAATTTGAGTTTTGAACATTTTGCATAAAGAAATTAAGTGTATCATCATCCAAAGGACCACTCAAGGCTCTTATTGTCCTTCCAGTTAGAGATACCCTGTATATACAATGTGTAAAAGTGGCTTATTCTGTGACTATTTCATCGGCCTCAGTGCCTCAGTGGTTGCGTGATCGACCCCGGCTGAGGACATCACGCACTTACTTCGGAAGAGATGTAAAGCCTTTGGTCCCGTGTAGTCGTTTGCCGGCTGCACGTTAAAGAACCCTTGCGAGGCAAAATTTGCGGCCCCTACAACGCCGTCCTGAAATGACCATAACAGTTATAAAGAACGTTAAAACCAAACAAACCAACCAACCAACTTCAACCATTTCTACTCTGTTTACCATTATTATAAATATTTTAAAAAAATATACAGGGTGTCTAAAAAGTCCAGTAACATGGCAGATATCTCAAAGCTGCCAGGTAGGCGAGATCTGATGGGTATGGTTTATAGGTAATAGGGGGATGAGGAATTCATTGCGGCACTCAAATTTGACCTTGACCCCCAAATTTAAGATCATCCGTTTGCTAACTCGAAAACTATTAAAGATAGATAAAAATTTCCGATTGCTACCCTGTAGAGCATCACCACATTAGTCAAAAAACATATTTTAATCACACCCTTCCCCTTGAAAGATTTTGAGAAAATGGGCGAGAAAATCACTCAAGGTCAGGTTGAGCCATCCAGGTTGGCTGAGTTTTCTAACACATTTGAATTGCAGTGAAGCACAACGTTGAGAAGGTGAAGGGGATGCACACACACACACACTGGAGTGACTTTCTAGGAGCTTTTTGTTGCCATGTTACCAGACTTTTTGGACACCCTGTATATTGTATTTCATCACTAGGTACAGGCGGGAGAAAATGACGGAGTGGTATATAGTGACTGCTTTGTTTAAATATATTCAATTTTCCATGGTGGCAAGTAAAGGATTTCCGAAAATGAATGATAACAGTTTGTGATTTTGTAACGTTTTATTGGTTGGCACAATGAGTTTGCTTTTTTGTTACAACGTACAGACATTGTCAATTTTATGATAGCAGTACTGATTATTACGCATAAAGCATTGCGGAAAGCATTTCGTAGTTTGATGTATACGAGGCCTCTTCAAAAAGTAACCGAACTTTTTTAATTGCGCTGCATCGGTTAGTCGTAGCGACGAGCGATTGGCAGCACTGCAATTGTTATATCCTTCCGCCTAACGGGCTATTTAGAGGTTTTGACATGTCGTTTAGTTTCCGAGTTATTACCATTTGTGGCAATTTTTGCGATGTCCGATTTGCAACAGCAACGATGCAACGTGAACTTTTGTGTAAAACTGGGGAAAATTCGCAAAAAGAGACCTGTCACGGAAATCGAATCCTAAGGTGATTTCCGGCGACACTGACTGCTATTACCGCTCACGCATATTCACCCGTTCGAAGGCGGGGGAGGAGCAGAGCAGACAGTGTCGTCATACCATTCAACACGGATTAACCAATGGAGTCACAGAGAAGCTTGGTGGCGGACGATCGAAGCTTTCTTGGCGGGAGGTTTCGTCGTGGAAGAAGAGAGTGACCCGGACGACGGAACCAAAAGGACTCAAAAAAGGCAGCTCGTGTCCAGAGGAAAAAGGACTCTACGTCGTCGCAAGTGAAAGACGGGAACGCACGGAGTCTCAGCCGGGCGGAGGCAACGAAACACCGAGTCGTCCGTTCGTTACGCCGAGACGAGGCGTGTTCGGCGGGGAAGCAGTACGAGACCGTATGAAGCAATCCCGAGAGCTACGTTGGGCAGAACGCTCTCCACTTCCACAACTTACTGTGTAAGTACTTTCACGTTAATGGGTTATGACCCCTGTGTCTGGTCAAAAGTGCTGAGCGACTTCTACGGCAGAGAGTTCGACGGGCGTTCGACGATACAAGGCCGTTTTCCAGCGGGTTTGAACGCCTATCTCTCGACTCAGTACGGGTTTGCTTACATAAGTTAAGTAAAATAAATGTATCTTGCGGAGCTTACGCTCATGTTAAAAGAAAAAGAGAAATAAATAAAGTTAGTGCCAAACGTTTGTGACCAAGAGTTGGATGGGAACCTTATCTTAGTGGTTTTAATTCTGGTCTGTTACATAATCTATTCTTTTCTTTTAGTGTCCGCCCCACAAGGCGAGTTCATGTTAGCAACGAATAGTGTAAGATTATTGGGATAAGACTTTTTCTCACGGAAAATATTTCGTGAAGACTCTGTACTAGTGTTAAGTTCCGAGTGGACTTTGACTTTGTGATTATTTTGCTTAACCCATGCTCTTCGGACTTATCCTATAATTCACCTAAGACTGACTGAACTTTATTTTATGTTGAAAGGCTGGTCATGTAACTCGTAACTAATTATTAGTGACATGTGTTTTGTTCTGAATTCCAGCCACTGTTTTGAACCTTGTTGAGTATTATGTCTATGTCCAGGCATAACCCTCGTAAGAGGCCATGCCAGGTGCTAAATGTAAATTTAGTTAATTGAAAAGTGCTCTGCTCCTTTTTTGTCTAATTAGTTGTACGTTTTAGACTAAGTGGTTTTGAGGCAAATTATGGATTTTTGGTAATATTTGCTATAGAGAATAAGAATTGTATTTATTAATCTTTTCTTGTTATATTGTGTAGTTAAGCAAGTATTAGCTAATAGTTTATCCGTTGAGATATTTAGATTTTGTGTATTTTTGTAAACGGCCGGTCTATCCGGTTAGTTATTGTATGATTATACTACATGCGGATGTTCTTTGGTTTTCGATTGTAGTAGGCCAACTCAAGTGATGATGATATCTCAGCCTGTAAGATTATTTTTGGTTTAGCTTAGTTGCTAGGTTGCAACTTGTTTGACTATTTAGTTTTTGGGGTTGTTCTTAAGTGTTGCAATTTATATCTGACAACCTTACATTTTTGAGCTGTATTCTAGCTCTTTATTTTATACTTTGACCATTTTAATTCCTCCATTTGTTTTGTTGTTTGATTTGTTAAATATTAAAGTTATTTTTACCTAACCTTACCCTGTTTACGCGAATTGCTTTAATTCCACTGCGTATCACATTTTACTCTGCATTTACACGTTACAAGACAACTCATGGTTGCATCATCATGACAATGCACCTGCCCCCTCAGCCTTGTTAATTCGCCAGTTTTTTGTTAAAAATCAGATGATTGTCCTCTCCCAGCCTCCATATTACACAGATCTAGATCCCTGTGACTTTCTTGTTTCCAAAATTCAAATCAGTGCTGAAAAGACGCCGCTGCAGATATTAAGAAAAAATCGTCACTGACATTGAAGGATATTCCAAAAGATTTCCACGCCATAGTTTTTGTTATTTTTTATAATTTCATACAGAAAAGCGAATAATAAAATACTTTGTATTTGATAAAATGCAGGGTGATTACAAAAGAACGTCACACTTTTAAAAAATTATTACATCAAAGCTATTCAGAATATAGACACACCACATCAAAGAAAAACTCTTGAAGTTTATTGTGACACAGTTAAAGATGTTCAATATGCCCCCCTGTAATCGAATTCGTCTCAAACCCGCATTAACATGTCTCCATCAATCCCACGTATCGCTGCCGTAATGCATTCTTTTAGCTCGTCTAGATCACGGGGAAGGAGTAGGGTGAAGACCTTGTCCTTTACACACCCCCATAAAAAGAAATCACGAGGTGTGAGGTCGGGGCTCCGCGGTGGCCACTTTGCAAGTTCCAGGTTATTGTTTGCTCGACCAATCACGAGCTGAAAGAACAATGACAAGAAAGTTTTGGTTATTGTTTGATGGAGACATGTTAATGCGGATTTGGGACGAATTCGACTACAGGGGGGGCGTATTAAACATCTTTAACTGTGTCACCATAAACTTCAATAGTTTTCTTTAAGAATCCGTATGTGGTGTGTCTATAATCTGAATAGCTTTGATGTAATAAATTTTTAAAAGTGTGAAGTTCTTTTGTAATCACCCTGTATATTGGTGCCCCTTAGACAATAATTTTGGTATAACTAGTTCCGGGAAAGGCAAAAACATAATTTGCTAATGTGACCATGAAATCTTTGAATGTAAACCTCGACAAGTAATATATTTATAATCGATATATAGTGTCCCCTAAATTGATGTATATACTCTTTGAAACGTTATAACTCAACAACGAAATGAGACAGAAATATAAGGTTTGTTGTATTTTATTCCTTAAATTTCTTAAGCCCGAACATGTACAAAATGTCCATCTTCTGCCATAATGCACTCCCAACACCGACGTCGAACAGAGCGACATACCTATTGGATTGTAGCTAATGAAATATCACTGATGGAATGTTCAATCTGATCTCTTAATTCGTCAGAGTTTGTATGTTTGTGGCGTACACCGTGTACTTTAAAGTTCCCCAAAGGTAGAATTCGAGAGGGGTTAAATCGGGAGATCGAGGCGGGAACTCCGTAGCACTTCCTCTTTGTTATATCCATCTGTGCTTGAATGTGTGATCGAGGAAAGTTCTCGCATCGATATGAAAGTTAGGTGGAGCCCCGTCTTGTTGTAAGTAAACCTCATATCTATTCTCGAAGAGGTCATTAAGACTTGGAATAACACTTCAGTATCCACTTAGGTTCTTCGAATGAAAGACTCACCGCCATTTTGGATTGAAAATATATGAACAACGTGTTGCTTTGCTTTTCCAGCGCCATCTGGATCATACACAACAAAAACTTATATTTCTTTTTCATTTCGTTGCTGAGCTATGACGTTTCAAAGAGTGTATACATCAACTTGGGACACTCTGTATTGTTGGATATAGGTGTTATTTACACATGTAACGCGAACGGAATTTTATTACTACTGCATTAGCTTCCCTAGTGAGAATAGAAGAATTCATGTTTAGAGCACGAAAGTGTAAATCCACCTATGTGGGTGCATGTCGGTGCAAATCTTGAAAGTTAGGCAAAATTTTATACCATCAGCCATGGCGAAGCTCCCAAGTTTTTTGATAGATGAAAAATTTTGATATCGGCTCCTAACTGTTTTCCAAAGCCGAAAGAGTAGATTGTGTTCTTGTTTGATGACTGCATTATCCAAGAAGACGTTAAATCAAACGTCACGCTCTCGAATCAAAATTGGTCATGCTTTCGATGAATGGGGACCAGTATCACCAATGAATTATCATCTTTCGTATTCCAGAACATGGATACGCAAAATATGTGTTATAGTATCTTGTGTAGTCACTGACTTTCAAAGTGGTTATCTGGGCTTGCAGGAAACCACGATACGAATGCCTATAAATAACAGAACCTCCACTAGAACTCACTCTTACAATAACCCTATTTAGGCATCTCTCCCAAACTAAACCGTCCCGTGATGGGAAATAGTATGAATGACGATACGTCGGACCATATGACATGATTTCACTCAACAGTCGGTCCATATATTCATGACGATACTATTCACTTTATCAGTCATGAATACATTGATTAAGAAGCCCCCTCCTTACGGTTTTGATAAAAAAAACAAGATTGCGAAGATTTATCTGCTGTTGATTTCTTAGCGGTTAATTTGCACAATCAATAACGAGTGTACAGCAATAATCCGGACAAGCCTATAATAATTGATGTTCTAAAGCAGATTAAATAATTTGACTAACCAGTAAATATCTTAGAACTCTAACAAATATCTCAGCTGATATTCCTAGTGAAAAAAGGATCACATTGGATCGGTTGCCGCGTTCATCTATTGCTTAACAAAATTTTACCAAAAAGTTCGCTCTTAGCGATACTCTATTATGCTAGCACTTCTACATGTGTGGAGAAATGATTGTCAAATCCCCGGAGGGGAGAAGAAGTAAAAAAAGAAGAGCTTCGAAGGTTTTACTCAAAGAAAAAAGAGGGAGCTGTTACCCCGACGTGGAATAAAACAACCGGAGAGGGAAAGAAGCAAAAGAAGAAAGACAATAGGCGGATCGAGTGCGCAGAATCTGCCCAGAATCCACCGAAGACAAATAAAAGGCGGGGTTCAAGGCATGGAAATCAGAGAGAAAGCGACAGCGACCGACAACAGTCCAGGAGCCGGATAGATGTCCCGAATGCTTCAAGGAATGGCTCTGATCGGAAGAGGAGAAGAAATAGCGGACTGAGGCCTTGGCAAAGTAAGGATTGGGACTTTGATAAATTTTCATGCTTTTCTTCCTTATTTAAACTCAAAGTGTCCGCCGACGGCGACCGAGGTCCTCGACAGAGACGGACTGCAAAGACGGCCGTTCAGGAGTCCCCCTCGCCACAGACAGCCACGGAGAAAGAGGCAGTACGAGCACGGGTCTCAGACCGAGCGTCCCCAAGGTGCTCATCGAAGGATTTCAAGAGGTCCTCGTCCTCCCCAGTCCGTTCACGCTGACCGACGCCGAGAAGCGCAGCAAGAAGAAGAAATTATATTCTGTAAATAACTTTCGAACTTTTCAAAATGAAGTGCTATCTCTCTTTAAACGAGCTAAACCCCTCTCCGCATTTATCGTCCGACATATGGTCTGCAAGGTCTTACAGATGACTCGACATCAGCCGACTCAGCGGGACCAGTGAGCAGCAGCCCAGATACAGTCTAGGCTGTCTAAGACGGTCTCCTCCAAGACGGACTAAAATTAAAACGGTCGAAAATTATGTCGCCCGGATTTGGGAATAGGCTTTCCCATGTTAAATTGTATGCCTATAACAGACTCCTTATAACAGTCACAACCTTATAAAGGACCAAAAAATGTGGTCCAAAGACAGCACAGTAATCTCCTTAACGGACTTTACGTTCGTTAATGGACCTTGTTCGTGAGTAACATACCCTCGATCAAGGCATCATTGCTCATTAATGAACTATTTTTACATATAATTTTTTCTTTTCGTACTGAAATTTTAAAGGCATTTTTATATTAAATTTTGGATTATGTTATAAATTTAACTTAATCCACAATTTAATATGAAAATGTTTTGTTTCTTTTTAAATAAACTCATTTTTCAGTATCTGCAATTTTATTCTCGTAGCCAGTGGCGGTATTGCAATTTTCCTTTTTTTCTTCTTCGAAAACATTTAGTAGCCATGTATTATAAAAGCAAGCGATGCTATTTATTGTAATCTTTAAATTTAAATTAATTATCATTCAAGAATTTAAAGTTTTAATGGAAAAAATATTAAAGATCATTTTATTTATGTTGGGGATTCCCCATTGGGATTCCCTATCGGGGATTTACCAATCCTTACGAGTGTCAGTAGCTCGTGATTATTTATAACAGTCTTGACTGATATACGTTATAACAGTCAAGACCGTTATACGTTATAACAACCATGACCGTTATAATTGATAACAGTCAAGACCGTTATTCCTAAAAAGGACTAATTTTATAACGGACCCTATTCATGTCGCCCTTGGAAGACCGTCTTAGACAGCCTGAACTGTACTATAAAGGCGGACAACGACTCCTCACTACTGGACGAAGCCCGACGTACGGCGACGTGCCATTCCTACCAAGCCACTACTAATGATCCTTTCCCATGGACGTTGGAGGCCAGCGAAGTGATCTTTCCGTTACATGACTTAGCCGGCATTTGCGTTGGGCGCCCTCGTGAATGTCCGCGCTTGGACATCGGATCGCCTTATTAAGCAATCAATTAAGTTGTAGTCACTTAACTCTTAAAACCTAAATCTTTGGCCTACTTACCTGTCCTCTTTTTATGCTAATGAATGGTTTTATTTGCTACAGCTTCTACATCCCAGTTGAAGTTGACTTACCTCGAGAGGTTGCCGCGCTCTGAAGTTGCAGTACAGTAACTGCCTTAGCTACTCATCATCGGTCCGACATCCCCAGTTCCGTAGATGCTACATCTCGTCTCCGACTTCAGACGCTTGAAACTGCCCTAGCTCGACCAGGAATTAACGTCCCATTGGAACCTTTACAATTGGATGATACATCTCTCGACTTGGACTAATTGATTTCAATGTTTCATTATTATTATCATGTGATTTCCTCCAGCCGAGGAAATTCCCCAATTCTTTGCTAAAGAATTATTAAAATTGTTTTATCCAATTTCACCTCGTTTTTCCTCTCTGTCATTCATTAAAAATCCTTGACAGTGATAAAACATTCTACCCAGAATGTTGTTTGGGTTTGTGGCTATTAGTAGGAGTTGTATAATTTAGGTGTGACGTTGAACCGTTTGATAGTTCCGGAAAGTATAACTTCCTTCTCAATCTTTGGATTTTCCGAGAGCTTCTTTGTCACGGCCTTAAGCTATATTTCGTATCAACCATCAGCTGTGCGGCTTCAAATTTGGCTTACGGCTATCCCTGAAACTTTCTTCTTCGGAAAAGAGAAATTCGATCACAGTACGCTGCTTGTAATAACTTCAAACTTTCTAAGATCTTGTTCTATCCAGGAATAACTACGATGTTGTTCAATAAAGACAAACATCAATAGACTTTGTTAAAAATCAATAGACAAATTCAAATTCGACTATCACATAATAATAAAAAAGATAAGTAGAAACTGACCTTCTGCTTGATAATACTGTGGATAAAAAGTGCATCAAATTCTGTGACGATAGATTTTAAATTATTCGCCTTTGCCACTAGGGATGCTTTAGTTATTGTAGTCTTGAGTTTTTACAGTTTTATTTCTAATATGTTTCTAATAAATGTATTCGGATATTCACATAAAGTCAAAGAAATAAATTCTATAAATGCGTTTACACTAATTGTTGCTGTTCATCACAGTTAGTTTCTCTTTTTTATTTTTAATGTTAATTTATTTAATAGGAGGCCAGATAAATTGCCGACTGCAGCCAACACGAGGCGGACAAACTAAAGCCCTTTTGTAAGAATGATGTTTCATTGATGATGATATTAAGATGAGTTAGCAGAACTTGGTTTTAAATTCTCTTCTGTTTTTGGAA
>JAHWFO010071988.1:0-17993 GCA_023313115.1 Rhysida immarginata
TTTGGATATACGAGGGGCGATAAATAAGCGTAAAATACGTCCATCTACTTCCAATAAGACATTTAATTAATAAAGCTTCTAATCCATTTTGGATAATAGACTCAATTAAAAAAGATATCTCTTCATTAACTAATATTAAGACACCGCCGCCTCTCCCTTGGCGGTCAGCTCTGTACACTTTGTAGCTAGGAATAGTAACTATTGCGTCATCACAGTCAGAAGACAACCAAGTTTCGGTAACAAAACACATGTCAGTCAGATGGGTTATTAACATGGCTTGTAGGTCATCAAGTTTTGGTAGCATTGCCCGGGCGTTCCGGTATGTAATTTTTAATTCGACTTGTTCCTCCTTCTTACTTTTCTTGGGGCATACCAGGCCTCCCTCCTGACTTTGACTCACACCATTAATCCTCATTAAATTGGGGGCTTGGGCCATAGAATGGTCGTATTGATACGCCTTTCGACCACATTGATTCTCTCAAACAGTCTTCCATTGTTCGATCTAAGACCCGGACAAATACATAGGGGGATATCTTACCCATGCAGGTTGTCCATGTGCCACACGCCGTAACATTCAGATTGTGGTCTCGCAATAGCGCAGCAAGTGTAACATAATTGCAGTCGTCACTAACATTTCCAAGCCTCAGTCGGGTTGTGCGTCTATTTTTAATTGGTATAGTCCAGGTTCCTGCTCCTCACAGCTGATCCACTCTGGTTTGGTTATTATAGACTATGGAGGAGTCGATGTTCTGGCTTTCCGTCGACCTCCCGTCGCTTTGCTCTGAAGTTTCACTACTTTTCAATGCTATTTTGTTATTAGGTTTAAAAGCTTTCCTGGGTGATATATGGGGGGCCCCCTTGTTTATGGGTTACAGTTCACAAATTATCTCTTTTTTGTCCTTTTCATCTGGTTTCACTCCTCCTTCACTTATCCTCATTTCAGGTTTTAATATCTCTCCGTTTTTACCTTTATTTTCATTACTTTGATTCGGTTCTTTACTTGCTTCAGATGATATTTTTACCATGCTATTGAGATATAGTACCATTAGGACACGTGCTAACTAAACCAATAAAAACTATCATTATGTAATCGTTATATTCACTCATGAGGCGTTGTTATGAGTTGTTTGGTATATTACATACCATATCTTAGCACTGAAAGTTCCAACAGTACCATATAGTATTATATGTTACTTTTAGAGCATGTGCTACAAAACGAACTCCTACTATCATTATTTACTCGCTATATTCACTCATAACAGGTTATTACGAATTCTTTGATATATTACGTGCACCATATCATACCATATAGTATAATTAGGGCACGTGGTACTAAACCAATTCCCACTATCATTATTTACTCGTTATATTCACTCATGACATGGTTCTACGAGTTGTTTGATATATTACATGCCATATCTTAGCATTGAAAGTGCGAACAGTACCATATGGTATCATATGGTACCATTAGGGCACGTGCTACTAAACCTATTCCCACTATCATTATTTACTCATTATATTCATCATAACACGTTGTTACGAGTTGTTTGATATATTACATGCCATATCTTTACATTGAAAGTTCCAAAGGTACCATTTGGTACCATTAAAACACGTACCATTAGGGCACGTGCTACTAAGCAATTCACACTAATATTATTTACGCGTTATATTCATTAATGAGACATACTTGCACGTACACTTGCCATTATACCAATATCTGCTATCACTAATTACTGTTATATATTCGTTCATTAGACGTCGTGACAATTTGTTTAATATACACACACTGGCCAATGAATTAGAAACCCGTGATAAATTACTGTACTGATATGTAAAACGGGGTCACAGGTCAGAAACGATTGTGATATGCAAATGAATACAATCATGTGACGTACATGCTCATTCCATGCTGCAGGTACAGGGTAGGAACAAGCTGCAGCTGCTCAAGTTGAGCAAAATGGGGAAAACAGCAGACCTGTCGGAGTTCCAAAAAGGAGTTATTGTGGGAGCCCGTCTAGCAGGAGCTACGATTTCCAGGACAGTACAACTGACTGGTATCTCAAAAGGTCAGGTTTCCAAGGTGTTCAATGCGTGGAAACGGAACCCACAAGAGTTGTCGAAACGGCAGAATTGTGGATCAAAAACAATCAACACAGACAGGGACCGACGGTTTACTGCGGAGCAACTGACGGCAGACTTCAATGAAGGATCATCGCAACCTATCTCCTCTAGAACAATGCGCTGCGCCGAGAGTTGAAGCGAATAGGGATGGGAAGTTGCATGCCAGTGAAGAAGCCCCTGGTGTCAGCAACAAATCGGAAAGTTCGCCTGCAGTGGTGTAAAGAACGGTGTGACTGGAAAAAGGTGATGTGGTCGGACGAGTCACTTTACACATTGTTTTGCACCGATGGTCGGCAGAGAATTTGGCGGCAGCCCCATGGAGTGATAGACCCCTCATGTGTTGTGAACACAGTTCAAGCTGCAGGAGGAGGTGTCATGGTAAGGGCCAAGGTTTTATGGCAAGGGTCCCCTGATATTCCTTGACAGTCGGGCGAAAGCCAAAGACTACCTGAACATTGTTGCAGATCAAGTCCATCCTGCAATGGTGCACTTGTACCCAAATGTTGACGGGTTCTTCATGGGCGACAATGCTACTGTCATCGAGCAAGAATTGTTCAGAAATGGTTTTCTGAACATGACACCGAGTTGCAACATCTGCCGTGGCCAGCGCAAAGTCCGGATTTGAATCCGATCGAGAATGTTTGGGACATGTTGGAAAGAGACATTCGTCGAAGGCATCCGCTTCCGTCTACTCTGCAGGACCTGAAGGTCTCTCTAACGAATGCATGGTCTGCGATTACCTTACCTGCATTGCAACACCTTGTAGAGTCCATGCCAAACCGCGCATGTTCTGTAATTACAGCCAAAGGAGGGTCAGTACCATATTGAACGAAGGTTTCTAATTCATTGGCCGGTGTGTGTATTGAGCATGGCATATCTGGTTTATAGGAAATTTTTAAGCTGGTATCATAATGGTACCATTAGAGCACGTGCCATTAGAGCACGTAACTATTCCGGCTATCTAACTATTCGTACTTGTGCGTGTTCTATGTCATATTAATGGATTGGTGAAAACGGAGTGTGAAAAAGTTAATTCGTTTTCAAATTATCGTAATAATTTATAAAATTCCTACGACTAAAATAAAGAAATCCGAGCTTTCCCGAGTTATACCGGAAAACGTTTCACTTCCGAGCGTGACGATCAGACACATTCACTCTTCAGCAAAATTTTGTATGCGATGCGCCTATAGAAGTTTTCACTTCAAAAATCAATAAGCAAATTTTAGTGGGTTTCTGTAGATATGGTCGTAATAATATTGGACTCGAATCTCGTATTTGAGATCGCCATTTTGTTGAATTCAACTGCAGCAGTTACAGCATATTTTATTGCTTTCACTGAGTGGACCGACCATATATAGAAGCAACAAATCTCTCATTCCATCCATGGTTTATCACTTACTTTTAAGATCATCATTCTTTACAAAAAATAATTATAGCGAAAAATATTTAAAAAATTGACAAGATCCTGTCTTAAGAAATGCATTGTAATGAGCGATTCTGTTTGGAGTGTGTCACATTTTCCATTTTCACTTTCAAAATACAGTACACCAATCTTGTTCTGCATTATGAATTACTCCTTAAAATCGCTTTTATCTCTTGCATTACTCTTTTAAAAATTTTGTTTGTTAACGTAGATGACATTTTAATTAAAGGATACAGATTTTTTTTTAATTATTGCTATCAATGCCTGTAAAATCCTTTTGATTAAAAAATCCCAAGTAGAGTCACATTTCCAAGATTGTTTTTAATTTTCTTTTTTATAAGCTGTCTTCGTTTTCTGGGCACTTCATTCTTTTTTTATTTCAACGCATCACTCGACGAAGATTTTTCATTTTGTTTGTCGAATTTTCTCCGATACTAGTTTCTTCAACAATTTGTCGCCGTTTGATTTAAAATCAATGAAAGTCAGCAAGATTGATGAGAAAAATAACCCTGAGGAATTGTTTCGGGCGAGAAATCTCCAAAACTTATTTCATAGAACATTTTTTTTTTAAATGCAAGGCGACTTTTTTCCCACTTTCTCTCCGCTCATCTTTATTGCCTTTTCTCGCACGGGAATGCTGACGAATCGTCGATATCACCGTTTCTCTTCAATACGTAAACCATATCAAAAGAAGTTCATACGTTTTCTTTGCAGATTTTTGAATTTTTAAAATGTTATAAACTTCGATAGTAAAATGGGTTTAAACATAAAAATATATTGTTTAACTTGAATAATGAAATATTTATTCGTTGTTGTTTCTTTTATTTAAACCAGATCGTAAATTGCGTTAATTGTTAAGCCATGGACATATTAAATATGTTTTATATTTATTAAGACAAAATAAAAGACAAAAAAAACTAAATAGTTACAAATGACCTACAAATACACGTTTCAGTTATAACTGCCGTTTTAAGGGTTCTTTATATGGATATTCATTTTCTATTTCAAGGGCTGGTTGGTTTCGGCTAAAACTGATTGGTTGCTTTCTTTATGTTATGTTTGTTGTTGGGGTTTATACCTAGGCTAGGCTTATAAATAAGGATGGTCGTTTATCGTTAATGACTCACTGATGAAGGGAGCATAGCCCCCGAAATGTACATCCGAGTCAATAAAAATGTTTTTGTGGATTAGTGTTTTCGTATTTTCTTCCTTTAGATAATGTTTTTGTGTTCACAGTTTTTGCCTTGCATAACTTATATGGGTCATTCTACGTCAATCCCGGCAAAAATTTTACAGTTTTGGCATTGACCTCTCGGATTTTAATGAAATTTGGTATATGCAATTGCCCTAGGGAGTTGTTAATAACGCCAAATAATATTATTTGTTTTTCATTTTTATGGAAGTTGCAGACATTTAAAATTTTCGGAATTTGAGTGGGGGGCTTATCTACGAAGTACTGTAACTTCGGTTGTATTTTACTTAGAAAGATGTGATTGATGGCATTTGAAAGTTCTTTAACTGTTGATTCTATATGAAATTTTTAAAATTATGTTACGCATGTGCAAATATTTGAATTTAACAAAAATATTTTATTTATGCAGATTTCTCAAAAGGTTGGTATTTTTTTTCGTTAAAAAATTATTAATATATTTCACATACTTTCATAATGTCATGAATATATTGTGATAGACTAAGTAGAGTGCACAGTGGAAAATAAATCATTCATGTACATAAGGCGTAAAATAAGTAACACAAAAAGTTTATTGAAAATATGAAAAATATATCAGGCAAAAATGGTAATAAATAAAATAAAGATCTTAAGCCTAATGAGAATACCTATTAATAAAATAGAAGCTAATCTAACTTACAATGAGCTCTAATAGAAATAATGCTGCTTGGGCTTGCACCACATTAAATCGTTAGGACAAAAATACATGAGTACTAAACAAGACATATGTAAAACAATCCGCTTCCAAACATAGGAAAATGCGTCACTGTTTCATTCGCAATACATATAACTGGTACAGAAACAAATTATATTAAAACAGATAGCCACACTCAAAAGTTAATTACATTTAAACAAAGTTGTAATAAAACTTAATAAAGCTTAAATCTAAATAGATTCACCAGAATGCCTCAACTAAAAAGAAGGTAGGATAAAATCCTCTTCTTTACCCTCGCCTTAACTCAAGGCGTAGAACTGAAGTATTTATCTATTAAATAAATATACGAACTAAACACTACAATTTTAACAGCGCTAGTTCATCTGAATTCTAATTCAGTAATCAAAATTAAATAATGTCTTGAATAAATAAGCCACAGTCCGACAGAACTAATATAACTCAGTACACAGCTCAAAAATGCACAATAAGTAATGTCATAAATCGGTAGCACAGTTCTTATCGTCACAGTCCAGTATCAAAGATTAAAATAAAAGTCAGTTCCAAATGAAGTCCGAGTCAGGCACAGGGTTAAACTAAAACAACAATAATTGAGAACGTTAATAAAAGGCACTTTAACAAGTATCAAGCTAACGGAAAATCTTCCGCATTGAAAACCCGTTGCCTAAGACGGATAGCGAGGAGTTTGAGACGAAAACTAGCCAAGCTAATTCAAACGGCTTGGCTAACTTTTACTGCCTTCTCAGCACGAGCACAAAGCCCATATCGTGCAAGACAAACGCTGATAAGCCGCACGGCCATAGCCCACTCACTACGGAGCGATAACGAAGCTCGTAGTAACGAAGCTCCGGGAAAACAGCTCGTGCCTGACGAGCGCACGAGCCCACATGAAAACTCACACTCACCAGGTAAATGATGCCTGTCGAGATGGTCCTCCACGGAAGCTTCGCACTACGAACGGCTTCAGCTGGCTCGGGATGCCCGGTGAAACGGCTGCTGGGTTCACACGCTGACAACCTCGTTAAAGCGGAGGTCGCTCCAGCCGACACGCCCGACGACGCTCGTTGCTCGTCGTCTTCGTCAACGGCCGTCGTTGCCGACGTTGCTTGGGTGCCTCCCTGGTCAATGCTCCGAGACGAGACTCCACTCTCCAGCCTTGAAATTGCGTTCACCGCTCTCCATGGATCCCTCGTTCGTGTCCTCTTTGTGCCGTGTCTCTTACGAAATTCCTCCCTTCGATGTCCTCCGTCACGACTTTTAAAATCGCCTCTCGAGCTCCTATTCGTCCTCTCCTGATGACGATCCTCTTGACGTTCATCACGACGGGTTTTACGTCGATCCTTCCTCCTCTCAGACGAATAGAAAACCCGAGAGGGAAAACGCTTGATTCCGTCACCGGAATTCGTGTTGATAACGGAATTCCGTGACACATAAAAACATTACAAAAAATTCAAAACTCTGTTTTCCTCCGTTTTGAAGATATTAATTTTTAAAGCTTGAGCTCCAAGCAGCGGGAATCAGGTAGTAGGGACTTGACTACTCCTACAGGGAAGGGAAGAGAAAGCGTGCAATCTTGAGACCATTCATTTATTTCCTATTTATTATTTATATAAATACACTACTGTTTATAAAAATCGCAACACCCTGATGGAATAGCCCAATCTGCATTAAATTTGGAGCATTTGCATATCATGGGTCAGAAAAGAAACCATTAGATTTTCAGGTCAATACAATGCGTTTTATTGTCACATTAGTATCGGGTGAAACACCGTGGGATGCAATTACAGCCTCTAAACGTCATGGCATTGAGTCAAACAAGCTCTGAATAAGGGCCTGGGGAATGTCCTGCCATGCTCTGTCTACACGGGTTTACAGTTCATCCACAGTTGCTGCTGCAGGAGTCTGACGAGCCAATCGATGAGCAACCCTGTCCCACACATGTTCGATTGGGGACATGTCTGGTGAACGAGCAGGCCAGGGGAACAAGGGCGTCTGATGTGCTTGGAAAAAGGCGAGGACATTTCTGGCCACATGCGGTCGGGCATTGTCCTGTTGGAATACAGCGCCTGGAAGGTTCTGCAGGAAGGGGATGACCTCGGGTTGCACAACTTCCCTGATGTACCGGTCACTGTTCAGATTGCCATGGACTCTGATCAGACGGGAACGGCCATGGTAACTGATTGCACCCCACACCATCACCCCTGGCGTTTGTCCTGAATGACGCTGCAGGATGCATTCTGGAAGGTCGCGCTCGCCACGATGTCTTCTGACTCGTATCCTGCCGTCATGGTGCTGCAAGTTAAACCTTGACTCATCCGAAAACACAACTTGTTGCCATTCAGCTTGCCACTGTTGGTGTTGATGGGCCCATTGCAACCTGAGGCGCCGGTGGTTTTGAGTCAAAGGAATCCGCAACAATGGTACTCGTGCCATCAATCCTCTGGAAATCAAACGGCGTCGTACAGTGCTAGCAGACATTGTCCTGCCTACTGTAGCACCCCACTGTTGTGCTAACACTGTGGAAGTGGCTGTACGATCTGCTACACACATGCGATAGAGGTGTCTGTCATCTCGCGGTGTCGTCGTGCTGGGTCTTCCTGAGCCTGGTCTTCGGTGTGCCCTGTTCTCTTCGCTCCACTGCCTCCATGCACGCATAATTGCCGTTGCATTACGTCCTACACGAGCAGCAATGTCACGATACGACCATCCCGCTTCACGCAGACCAATTATGCGTCCTCTTTCAAAGTCTGTCAGCTGTTGATATGGTACCCTTCGTCGTCGTCGAGGCATGGTGTTCTTTCAAGCAATTACTCTGAAAATCTAATCATTTATACTCTGACCCATTGTATGCAGATATTGCAAATTGCATATGGATTAGACCATTCCATCAGGGTGTTGCGATTTTTATAAACAGTAGTGTAGTATTATTAATTTTAATTACACGAAAAAATAAAATCAATAGTAGCATTACAATAATAATTATTTCAATAGGAAAAATGTTTCTTAGAACTTCAGATTTTTTTTTCAGAAGTCAGAAAAGTATTGAGCACCTGTTAAATAAGATAATTTAGTAAGAAAATATAAATTTGCATTATCATATCGAATTGTTAGTAATAAAGAAAGTATATTTACTTTACACTTCCTCAGAGTCAGTCACTTCTGAGTTACCCTGAAGGACGAGATGAATTGCAGATGCCTTCAACATGTAACGAGAAAAGTATGTATATCAATGATTTTTAGAAATTTATAGAGAATTAGTTAAATCCTTCAGAGTAGACAGCTAATCAGAGTTTTTTATATATTTTTTAAGTATTAGGAATCGCTGGATCTACAAGCCATTTATGTAATCAGTGGAGAAATACTTGTAAAAGAAATCTCGTTTGTAGCAATTTATAACCACAAGCTATTAAATAATAATGCTAGAGATTACGTTGATCACAGAGGTGGACAGGTGAGAGCAGACTACAATTATCAATTACCAACAAATGAACTTAACATAACTGTCGAAGATTGGAAAAGAATAAAAAAAAAGATGAACTATAATCGTGTATATTATAATGCACTGTATTATAATAAGTCTTTAAAGCGAATAATAATAATAAGTTAGATTAACCTAAAAGTGGGGTAGAGGTAGACATGACTTCAGATAAGGGATAGCTGCGAGCAAAAAGTATTTTTTGTTATTAACATAAAGAGGGTGGTGGTGGTTGTGGGGGTAATGGAATGCGAGACAGTCATTTGCAACCTTAGTCTTTAGTGTGTAGATGAGTGCGAGACAACAAGTAGCAACGAGCAAACAGCTTTCAGCGATAATGACTTCAACAAGTAACGATAAAAGTATGTATTTGAATGATTTTTAGAAAATTATAGAGAATTAGTTAGAACGCACAGAGTAATCGGAGTTTTATTATTTTAAAGTAATAGGAGTTGCTGTGGATCTAAATGCAATTTATCTGAGCAGTGGAGAAATCCTTGTAAAAACGATTTCAACATCATGTGTGTATAATCTTCGTTTAATGGAGAAAGAAGAGATATATGATTTAGATGTGAGACTGAAACGGGTTGGAGAGTACTATAAATTCTTATTACCAACAAATGAAATTAACATAACTTATGTAGACTGGCTAAAAATAAAATAAATGGGCTACACGATCCCCGGGATAAAATCAATCTTTGTTGGATACGTACCCTATTCGCTATTGGCATCATTGATTGAACTATGGAAAAAGGAATTTGAAACAATTTATGGTTATGGAACAGAGCAATGTGAAATGTTAAGTTGGCTATTTCACGTTACTATTCAGGATGCAGAAACATTGATTGACCCAATACCTTTAGAGGGATCGCATAACCCAATATTTAATAAACAAAGTGAAAATTATTGTACTCGCTCAGCTGTGAGTGTAGTAGCCCTACATTTGGAACTAGAATATTTTTCTGAATGTGTAATCGATGGATTCTATTTTTATTAAAATAAAATAAAGAATAAAATAAAACTTGTACCGTGTGTCAATGCGTATTTTTTAACATCTAATGACATTTGAATTAATTTTTAACTAAATTTGGAAAAAGAGAATGAAAAATTTTGGAATTAATAATAAAAATGTTTGAATTAATTTGGAAATGATGATAAATTATTTTGAAAAAAACTGGAGATGATACTATTTTTAAATGAAAAAAAATTAGCTTAAAATTAACTTAATTTTGAAAAAAACTGGACTTCTGAATAAAAATTTTTGAATAATTTTGGAACTGACAAAAAATTATTTAAAAAAAATTTGGAAATGGCTAAAAATTATTTTCAAAAAATTAATTTAAAAAATTGTGGATAATTTAATTAATGAGATAAAAGGGTAGGGTGGTAAGAAATATGGTGAGTAACTCTTGGCTAACTGGAAGAAAACAGCTGGAAGTAACACTTGTAACTCATTGGTCACTGACAATAAAAACCCTTTGGTTACCTGAACGGTAAGTACTGGCCAGCACCTTGATTCAATAATGTTAATTAGGAAGAGTATTTAACGAAAAAAATAAAAAAAGTCCGGTGATTCTAAACACAATAGAAAAATTAGTAATTAGGTAAAAAACGAATGTGATGGGCCAGATTTTTTTACCATCCCCTACCCAAATTACGATGGATAACCCTTTTTTGGTTACCTGGGCCGAATGCAACAAAAATCCATCCATCATTAACCACACCCACAATCCATCAAAAACCTGTCAACCCCTTTGGATACCAATCAACCCTTTGGTCACTCGGAATGAAATTCCAACCAACCCTTTGGGTACTTAGTATGTAACACCTGTCAATACCCGTCAATAAACTCAATCAATACGCATTAATATTCAATAAAATCAATCAATACTCATTCAATAAAATCAATCCATACCCATTAAAATACGTCAAAAAATCAAAAATCGATGGAAATTTAATCCTTTAGCACCTTTTAATCCTTTGAACACCAAGAAAAGGGTTGCACGCGCCTCCCCCCTTTCCGCCAGGAGTGGTGTCTTACTACTCACATGGTTGTCTCTCACAACATTAAAACAGATTATTGCTACTGCTAATACTTTTTGAAAAAAAAATTCTGTCTCATTCATTATTGAACAGCCCTCGTATAAAGGAGAGCTCTTACCAAAGGAATCAAACTGATTTGAGTAAGTGTGAATAGCTTTTCAGATTTCATTGTCGATGCGTTCGGACCAAAAAAAAGCGTTATCGGTTTTGCAATAATTTTAATTTTCGTCATACAAAATATACCAAATCTTTGTGAATTTAGATGCTGCGAAAAGCATGCACGTGCCGTGTTTGTGGTCCCACATTTGATTGTGAGCATATTCGTGATTAAGGAGGCGCCACTTTTGTGGTCCCACTTAAGCATAGACGTTTATATTTCATACTTCGGTTATTATAAGCCCTTATTCAGTATTATCGATGTAAATGATTCTGTATATTCGTCCATTGATATATAAATAAAAGGTTTATGTATTTGATAAAATATTTATTTGTTTATTGCACCTAAAAACATTTTCATGGTTGAATGTTTTGGACTGCAGATTCGAAACTAAGTCACCTTTTTGAGACGTTGACTCATTAAAAGAAGGATTACGGAACTGATCCATGAATAATAATATTAGGCTTACAGTTATTTAAAGGACAACTCTACGGTCATATACAACTTTATTTAAATCGAAGGTCTAATCTAACAATAACATCTTGGAATTTTAAAAAATTTAATTCGAACTCTAAACTTTTTGTTTTCAAGATGGCGGATAGAGACGGACGTGCATAATTTCGCTCTTTGAATATCGGAGCTCAGGAACATGATTCTCTCTAATTATCGATAATTTTCTTTATCATCAGTTGCTTATGTAATCTCTACCTAATTTTAATTCTGTCTCAACAACAAACACTCATTAATACGCCTAATTATGCCAAGAGAGAACAAAAAACAGCTTGCTCAAAAGCTGCCCCCCGCTCGTTCCACCGCAATGGACTCTCTTAGTGAAGTCGCATTAGACGATTCCATAAAACCGTCAGTGGAAAAAAGCATCCTTGCCTACTTCTCCGATCCTACGACTATAGATTACATTGTTTCGAGGATTATGGATACAATCTTGGAGAAAATGGATCAGAAATTACAGGACTTTTCTACCAAGCTCAATCAGCTTTCCGAAAAACTGGATTCTTCCTGCACTCGCCTCGACTCATTAGAATCTCAATTTAATTCACTTCAATTGAAACTGGAATTCTCTCGAATCTTCTCCCCGCCTGAACGAGTTGACTCGCTTTGACGATGTTATCAAACGCATGGATGAGCTAGAGCAACACTCCCGTCGCTCAAATATCAGGATCTTTAATTTCCCCGAGGAACCCAGGGAGCATCTACCTGACAAAGTTGCTGAATTAATCTCTTCTAAATTGAAGATTTCGCTTACCGGTTCTGACTTCGCCGCTATTCACCGTCTGGGTTCCCGGTCCAGCACTTCAATCCGACCTGTGATTGCCCAATTATCTTCTTCTATCATTAAAGACTCTATTATCAAAAATCGTCATCATCTCCGCGGTTCATCGATAGTGATTGTGGAAGACTTAACCGCTGTCAGATATAGACTACTACGTTCGGCTAAACAGAAGTTTGGGCCTAGAAATGCCTGGAGTTCTAACGGGCGCATATTCACCAAAGATTCGGCGGGCAGAGTGATGTCTCTAAGCTCAACTGATGATTTTCAACTTATCAAGTAGTTTATCTAATATTAAGTTATAGCTTATCCAGCTTTGTAAATAATTTATTTTATTTTTATGTATATATGTTCTCTAGTTAATTACTCTTACAAAGCTTAATATGTTATCACTTGGTTAGTTGTATTGTTTCCGTTGATATACTTTTTTTCTCACTTGTTTTTTTTCCGCTCCTTTCTTTAGTTTACTTGGCGCTGATTTACATTCCCTACTTTTTTGAGTGTTCTTCCTGTTCTTCCGCTATTCTCGCCTTATTTATATATATATTTTTTAATTTCTCTTCTTTGGTCTATTTCTTCATTTGCCTCCTTCCTTTTCTCCCCCCTAATTATTTATTTCCCTAATTCTTTTGTTTTTCTGTTGCATACTAATTTTAACTTTGATTTATTCAAGGTACGATTTTTCTTAAGTTCTGTCTTATCTATATTTTTCTGTAATCTTTAATTAATGTCTACTTACAAGTATCCGATTGATTTGAATACTCTTAATTCCTTTTTTAATTCTAGTCTGTTCACTTCGGATGAATTCCATTTGATCTTATTCTATACCAACATACGCAGTATCAAGGCCAATTTTTCTGCTGCTCTTTCTACTCTGTCTAATATTGATACTCCTCCTAATCTTATTATTTTCACAGAGTCTTGGTCATAAAGTGACGCGGATATACCCGAAATTGATAATTTTAACTCTATCTCAATCCACCGCTCCGATAAACGTGGTGGTGGGATTGCGATTTATATAGCTAAATTTTTACGTTATTCTAAATATTCAAAATATTCTAATATTACTAATGATTGGGAAATTTTAACCATTTGCATTAATGACAAATATTTTATTGTAACGGTTTATCGTCCCCCCTCTGGTCATTTTCGGATTTTTTCCTCTTATTTGGCCTCTTTGCTTTTGGATCTTCAATTTCAAAATAAATCAATTATTCTAATTGGCGATTTTAACATTGATTTCGCTAAACCCTCCACCAGTCTAGATACCATAATGGATTCGATAACTCGATCTGGTCTAATATCATCAATTCTATCTTTTACACATTTCTCCCTCCCTCATCGTTCTTATTCGGCCATTGATCATTGTTTTACAAACTTTAACACTAATCTATTCAGTTGTTCACTTGATGTTGCTATTTCCGACCATTTTCCTCTCTTCTGTGTTTTTAAGACCGCCATTTCAATTAATTCAGTGCATTCTTTCGTTAAATTTATTAGGAAAGTCTCAGCCCCCCGAATGGCAGTTTTTCGGTCATTCCTTAATTTAACAGATTGGACCACGATTTTTGCTAACTCAACTGATGTTAATTCATTATTCGATGCTTTTCTAGCACACTTATGTTTAGGCTACGATCGTTATTTTTCTCTGTCGATCTTTAGGCCTCCTCTTTCAAATACCATTATTCGTAAACCTTGGATCACCCCTTACTTGCTAGCTTTCTCTAAACGTAAAAACTCTCTTTATCGTCCATCGCGCAGTAACCCTAACCCAAAATTAACACGAAAATTCAAAACTCTTTCCAATAAAATTCGTCACTTGATAAACAATGCTAAAAAATTATATTACAAACACCTTTTTCATGAGATTTCGACTAATAAGTCAAAATGGAAAACCCTTAATAAACTCTTAAAAAAGTCCATTTCTCATAACTCCCCTTTTCAACAGTCTGATAATATAGACTCTTTATCTCTAACCAATTTTCTTAGTACCCTTCTTCCCTCCTCCTCTTCCTTACCTGTTTCAACTCTCGATTACCCTTATAGTGTTTCTTCTAATTCGCCATCATTTTTTGTGATTCCTACTACTCCTGAAGAGGTCGCTAAAGTTGCTGTACAATTAAAGTCTTCGTCTGCTCCTGACCCATTAGGCCTCCGACCGGACATTATAATTTCAGTTATCCAAAGTCTCGCTTCTTCACTTGCTGATATTTTTAACTACTCTATTTCAATTGGCTCATATCCTAGTGCCTTAAAGATAGCTAAAATTTCCCCAATTTTTAAAAAAGGTGATTCTAATGATTACTCGAACTATCGCCCTATTTCTACCTTGCCGATTTTCGCGAAAATTTTTGAGAAACTTTTCTATTCCCGCCTTTCTCAATTTATTTATATTAACAATTTCATCAATTCTTCGCAACATGGATTTATGCCGAATCGCAATGTCGATACAGCCTGCTTTGACCTCTTAGAGTTTTTATCAGCCGAAATGTCTGCAAACAAATACGTTGCTACGCTTTTTGTAGATTACTCTAAAGCCTTTGACTCTATCCCACTTTCTCTGTTGTTTTTCAAACTATCTGTTTTCTTCAATATTCGAGGCTTCCCCCTTAATTGGTTGACTGAATTGTTAACGGACCGTCGTTACTTCATGGTTCTCTTCGATAAGACTTCGACAACTTTAGTCAGGAATCAAGGCTTACCTCAGGGTTCTATTCTCTCTCCTCTTCTTTTCAATTTATTTATCAGTGATTTAATTACGGCTCTTTCCCCTATTCCTTCCATACTTTATGCTGATGATGTCACCTTTCTATTCTCTGACCTAAATATCACGAATCTTATTTCTTAAATTAACCACCTGCTAGTTAATTTGAAACTGTGGAATTCCGCCAACTCATTATTAGTTAACGTCGATAAATCTAAACTTATGTTCTTCTATCAACGCAACAAACGTAGCATTCCTATTAATCCTCCCGTTTACTATGGTCCTCATATCCTTCACACTACTAACTCATTTACATATCTAAGCCTCACTTTATCTCACGATTTATCTTGGGATAAGCATGTTGACATCTTACTCACTAAATTAAACAAAAATCAATGGATGATTTCAAGACTTCAATTCCTCCCACAACATATTCTATTAATCCTTTACTATTCTTTGATTCATTGTTCTTTATGTTTTGGCATCATTTTTTGGGGGTCCACTACCTCTTACAACTTTACTAGACTCCTTAAACTGCAGAAATGGTTTCTCCGTACCCTTTGAAACTCCCTAAACCTCATACTGTTTCACACTTTTTTTCTTCGGTAGGAATTTTGACTATTAGCCAAATTTATTTCATTCAAATATGTTCTTTTATATACAAATCTATTAATCAAATGCTAATCCTATCATCTCCCATTTCCATACGGAAACACTCAGATGTTCATAATTATACTACTCGTAACAAGACTGCGATCAGCCTGCCTTTAACTAAGAAGAACTTTGAGCGCAGATGTGTTTCATATTCCGGGGTCAGATGCTGGTCTCAGCTTCCTACTAATATATGTTCATTATTTCCTTATGTCGTATTTAGGAAAGCAATTCGAACTTTTTTAATGTCTAATAATCTACCTTCAACTTAAATCACATTTTTTTTCCTTCTTTTTTTCCCTGTTTGTTATTTCCATTTTTATTAACTACTAGCAAAGGTACCCGGCGTTGCCCGGGATAATTACACTTGTATGTAAACAGAACAATCTCAAAAAATTAAATTAAATTTTGCAATATCCTAAAAATAAACACATGAAAATTCTTAGAATTAATACAGTAAAAATTCTTAATGAAAATTCGAAAAAAATCTTTTTAAAGGCTCACAATGGCTGGACCTATCCAAGGATGCCACTGCTAGTCTAAATAATTTCTTACTCACGTAATCTTACCTCAGATGTATACTTAGTGTTGTTGCAATTTCCACTCTTCTCTCGATGTTTTGAAGCAAAACTCTATACATCACGGAGCTAAAGGAGTGCTTCCTCTGTCGTCTTTCCACTCTTTCTCAATAGTCTGCTAACTCTCCATTATCTCCAGTTACTGATCATTTTTAAAGATTTTCAAGAAATTGTTAAGTACTTAGAACTCTCTTATCTAAGAAAAGCCTGAATAACAGGAATTCTATGCATTGTTACAAATTGAAACTTATCCATATTACATCATCATTTTATGTTCATTGTTATAATTCTTGGAAAGATTGCTTTAACATTACATCATCATTCTGTGCTCATTGTTATTGGTGAATTGCGCGTTGAAACCATTGTTGATACCTATTGTTGCACAAACTTTTATTTGCATTGTTGGTCATGAGATATATATTGTTGGTCCGTGCAGAGTGTTTGTGAATTGCGTGTTGATACCATTGTTGCAAAAACTTTGTCTTGCATTGTTGGTCATGCGATATTTCTCATTAATATGCCCTGCTATAACCATGAATATCGATTTTTTGTCAATAATTATTATTTTTTCGAAATCTGAAGTAGACAGTGACCTTCCTCATGCTTTGAAGGTCATGTATGCGAAATTTCATCAAGATCGGAATAAAACTGTAGATTTGTATAAAACACATACAAACAAACAGACCCACAAACATCCTTCTTTATATATATAGAAGATAGAAGATTTTTTGTACTTAGCTTTATCGTGGTTACCTTCGGGGACCTACTTGTCGGCCTTATCCATATGGCCCCCGAAAGGTAAATTGTAAAAATTAAAAGTAAATAAATAAATAAATAAATAAATAAAATGTGTGAAAAAATGAAAATAATGAGCGGGATTTGAAATCGGGAGGCATCTGTGTTGGGTGAGGCGGCAACGTAGTTGGAGTCAAATCTTCTATATATATATAACTAGCAGAAGTACCCGGCGTTGCCTGGGATAATTACACTTGCACAATCTTTTCCTTTCATTGTTAGTCATGAGATATTGATTGTTTGTTCATGCAGAGCGTTTGTGAATTGCGTGTTGATACCATTGTTGATACCTATTGTTGTACAAACCTTGCCTTGCATTGTTGGTCATGAGATATTTCTCATTAAAATGCCTTGCCATAACCATGAATATCGATTTTTTATCGATATTTATTATTTTTCCGAAATCTGAGGTAGACAGTGACCTTCCTCATGCTTTGAGGGTCATGTATGCGAAATTTTATCAAGATCGGAATAAAACTGTAGATTTGTATAAAAAACAGACCCACAGACAGACCCACAGACAGACCCACAAACATCCTTCTTTATATATATAGAAGATAGAAGATTTTTTGTACTTAGCTTTATCGTGGTTACCTTCGGGGACCTACTTGTCGGCCTTATCCATATGGCCCCCGAAAGGTAAATTGTAAAAATTAAAAGTAAATAAATAAATAAATAAATAAATAAAATGTGTGAAAAAATGAAAATAATGAGCGGGATTTGAAATCGGGAGGCATCTGTGTTGGGTGAGGCGGCAACGTAGTTGGAGTCAAATCTTCTATATATATATAACTAGCAGAAGTACCCGGCGTTGCCTGGGATAATTACACTTGTACGTAAACAGAACAATCTCA
>JAHWFO010071993.1:0-26304 GCA_023313115.1 Rhysida immarginata
TACAGCAGCACAATAAGGGAATCTTTAGGTGTTGAGCCGCTACTTCTCCGCATTGAGAGATCTCAGTTGCGCTGGTATGGCCACATGATACGGATGCCGCAAACTAGTCTTCTTAGGCAGTTGTTATTTTCCAAGCCGGTGGGTAAGAGACCAAGGGGTCGGCCTAGAACCAGGTGGCTAGACTACATGGAGAATCTGGGTTCGAGTCGCTTGGATATTACCAGGGAGGACATGCGCCTGATGGCGGAAGATCGCGATCGCTGGAGATCCTCCATAGGGCTGCTGCCCCCGCGACCCTAACGGATAAGCGGGTTTGAAAAGTAAGTAAGTAAGTAAGTAAGTAAGTTAGTGTTCTTATTTGGACGAGAGAAAATAATCTTTCCTCCACTGCATATCAAGCTGGGCCTAATGAAGCAGTTTGTAAAGGCTCTTGATAAGAACGGATCATGCTTTACATACATATTGAAAAAATTAAAGCAGAAATATTTGACGACCCACAAGGAAGGCCTGGGTCACACAGGCGTACAACGCCGCGTAAATAAGCCGACGTAAGGACGCCAGTGATGTCACTTCCGCTAAATAGCTTGGCGCCGCGCTTTACGCCTAAGGCATGGGTCTCACTGGCGTAAAACGCCACGTAATTACGTCGACGTAAATACGTCGCATAAAAAACGTCGACGTTCAGCTGTTCACACTGACAGCGTATAACGTGGCGCAATTTGTGATGTCGTTTTGCTATTGCTTTAAAGCATGGCATCACTTGAAGTGGCTTCAGCATAAATGCCAACAGTATCGAGCTTTATTACAAAGTCTGGCAGTATTTTAATAGCCTGGACTTTTTTTTATCACAAAGTTAGCTAAACGTCCTCACTATTTCTACAAAGCATTCGCTATTGTACATCGCTCTTTTGTCGGCCTTCTTGATGGCGGGCCAATCGCTCTTCTGATTGACTGATGTTCGGCGTACGATCTAACGCGACGTAAAAAGTTGAACAAAATTCAACTTCGGCGTAAAGTGCGGCGCCAAGCTATTTAGCAGAAATGATATCACTGGCATCGTTACTTCGGCGTATTTACGCGGCGTTTTACGCCGGTGTGACCCGGGCCGAAGTTGAATTTTTACGTCGCATTAGATCGTACGCCGAACATCCAGCCAATCAGAAGAGCGATTGGCTCGCCATCAAGATGGCCGACAAGAGAGCGATGTACAATAGCGAATGCTTTGTAGAAATGGTGAGGAAGTTTAGCTCTCTGTATGATAAATGAAGTCCAGGCTATTAAAATACTGCTAGACTTTGTGATAAAGGTCGATACTGTTGGCATTCATGCTGAAGCTACTTCAAGTGATGTCGTGGTTCAAATTAAATTTTGAACAGTTGTTGAAGAAACATCTGTTTTATGAGGCCCCTAAGAACTATTTTGCGATAATTCTATCTGCATTTAGGCATAGGTCTGTCGCTTAGTCTGTGAAGAGAACACTGAGATGAAACCTGAATAACCTTCCAGCTGATTGAAAAGCTCAGTAGCTCAGGGGCCTAGTCAGATAAACGGAAGAGGAAAGTTTACCTAGCTTCCTCTGCCGGGACGAACTGACAATGATCCTGTTTCTTCAAATTTCGTTATCATTTTCCGAAATTATTCACATTCATGGGAACTTTTCGCAGGAGCGTGTGTTAGGTTTTCTCAGTATGAAGCAAGTCTATGCAAATGCCACCAAATACCGCCCTCCTTATGCTTATGTCACCCCCTTACAGTGCTGCCTGATGCGCCTGCATTTCTGCATCATAGCACGCCACCGCCCTGCCTTTTCACATCCCCTTCAAAGTCCGAAAATTCCGTAGAGCAGCCACTGCGAAATTATTGTTTTGGTATAACAATTTCATTAACAGTGCGCGATCTCGTAAATATAACGTCATTGTGAGCGTCGTATTAATGAATTTTGAATCTCCAGTATTAACGTCGGTTGATTTCGCCGTGCTCGTTCTACAAAGACTCTCCTCAACCGAGACGACAGCGTAATATTGCAGAAAGCATCGTAAATGCGGAATGTTTAAAGATTGGCAATACCACCATCAACCTTTGCCATGCTGACCCTGGCCACCTCATGTCAGGGGGATTTTGCTACTCCTCTCCATAGGGTAGATTTGGAATTTCATGTCCGAGTTAGGGGAAGTGCTCGGTATGTTTCGTCCCGAGCACGCAGACACCTAATCCCCGGCTCCAGAATGGGGGCATATATTTCGACATGTGATTGGAGAGGGACATTCCGGACTCCCTTACATCGCATGGAGAGCATGTCTTCGCATCGTATAAGGGGATGAGTCCTTACAAGTCAGGAGAGACTGTCCTCTTTTGAAGAAGTGCGAGACTTGCTCTTGTATTGTGGGCAAATACTACTGTTGCCCAGAGAAACCTTACAACTCACCAGCAGCAGTTACGTATCGCCTCAGCCACTGCCAGCTCAGCCACCACCAATGATGACATCGTCACTTCGGCCAGCTAAGCCCAGAGAGAGGATTTCACCTCCACCTCGTGAGCTGTGATGCCACACCGCCTGCAACTTTACCTCGGGAGCTGAAGGATGCCATGCAGCCTCCACCTCGAGAGCCATGGGATTCTACTCCATCTCCACCTCTGGTTTCAGAGTCTTTAGATGGCATCCCTCTTCTACAGCCATCAAGCGACATCCTGATGGTAGCGGATGCAAGCTCTGCAGAGGATGTCGTATATGCCTCCATGTGCTTCAAGACAGCGATTTCCAAAGAGGAATTCCCACATTTTTCCTCGCCATCGCATTCATCATCGCAGCCACTGAGGGTTATCTGCCCGCCTCCTCTGGTCCTGGTGTCTTCATCGGTTCTGGCCAGTTGGCAAAATGGAATCCTTTGCCGGATCTGCCTAGCTGGACTGCTAAAAGCCCTCATAAAAATAGCAGAGCCATCGTTGCAGAAACGATGGCAAGGCATCATCTTCCGAGCATGAAAGCAGTGCAAGTCACCATCAAAGCTGCTCTTCACATTAGACTGTTCACTGATCCATAGGACTTCTAAGCCTCCATCTACAGCCATGAAGCTCCAGTCCCCATTGGATCCAAGTCAGCCTCAGGTATATTAGAAATCCTCCAATAAAGATCCTCTCTTTGAATATTCGATCCCTTGGTTCATCGTTTAAGCAGTCGGCATTGTCAACATTCATCACTCTGTATGTGCTAGATATTTTTCTTTTCAGGAGGTAAAATTGGCTCCAACACAAAGTATTATAACCTCCCTGGCTTCCGCAGTCATTACCCACATGGACAACTTTTTATAAACTCTTCCTCTCTGAATGGTTGCTATTATCAACTTAAACCCCTCCATTCAGATGACGAACTTCATCTGCAGCTGCAGAGTGATTTCATTGGGCATTGCAACATCATTTGTCAATTTCCGACTGCTTAAAGTGTATGCCCCTTGGGCTGCAGTAGAGAAACAAACATTTTAGTGACATTGACAATTTTCTGTGCTCATCTCTTCCTGTAGCGATTGCTGGTAACTTTAACTGCCATCCAGATGACAATAACATCTTCTCATCTGGACATGTGCACCGTTTATGCCTGCAAAACGTATTATTTGATTTATGGAAATGCTCTCTCCGAAGTAACCACCGTGGGTCCACCTATCATCAAGGCCCACTGTGTCCTTAAGCCTCGACCTATTTCTTGTCGATAATGCATTTGTTGGCTCACCTGATTCAATGGAGGTCATTTCATGTTCCTTCTCCGACCACAATGCCATCATGTAGTCATGGAATCCCCCATTTCCAGCATCAGCTATAGGTAATGTGTCCCTCAGAACTGCTTTATGAATGTTTCTCTATTTGACGACGAGGAATCATGGGATCGTTCGTTCAATTTCTTATAAGACATCTTCACAATGTGCCTCCTACTTTAGCTTCATGGTTGATTTTTAAAACTAAAGTTCAACGATTCTTTAAGAAGATTGGGATCGATGCTGCACGACGCCGTCATCATCATCTCCTCATGCTACAAGAAATCTTACCACTCCTCCGCCATTCTACTGCTAAGGAGGCCAACATCAGACAGGTAAAGAGCAAAATCAATGCTCAAATGATCCGCAGAGCAGCCAGTGAAGCGCTCAGGGTCAAACTTATCTGGGCAGCTTATATCAGGCACAGTCATCGGCAGCATCTGCAGAGGGGAGACATCGAGCCAACTTCAAGCGATGCCACTGCCTGGTGGTGTAAGGTGGGGAAGTGGTTTCTGATTCAGACATCTTATCAGCTTTTCACTTCCACTTTTCATCATTCTTACAGTCACCCAATCTTCCCATTGGATGTCACGAAGAGTTGTATAGAGGCACTTCGACCTTTCGCAGAGGATTTAGACGCCTTCATTACATGTCCTTTCACCGAAGATGAAGCAAAGAAGTTTCTAACAGCGGATGGTTGTCTACAGTCCAGCCCATGCTTATATAGCTTTCCGTATGCATTCTACACTGACGCAGAAACTTCTTGGATCTTTTCTGATGCAAGTGTTTATCTCTGTCTTGATTGATCTTTCCTCCATCACGCCAGAATTCACGATGGGGAAGATTATCTTTCTCCCCAAGGTTCCGGATCATGTAACTCAGTGGAGGCCGATAACCCTTCTCAACACAGAATATAAGGTCTTCACTGGTGTCTTACAGCAACGACTTAACATCCGACTTAGCAGGATCTCCGATAACATAGTAAGTATTTGGTGTGTTGTGGAGAAAGCCCGTGTTCTTCAAAAGACTTATGCTGTGCTAAGTTATGACCAGGAAAAGGCATTTGACTAAGTGAATCACGTTTTTCTCTTCGATATCTTTCGTTATTTTCATCTTCGGATATTTGCTACGATTATTTTCGCACGGTATTCTTCGAACTGTTAAAGGTGATTAATGGTGCTTTGTCATCCTCCTTTAAACTATTAAAGGGTGTCAAGCTGGGGTGCCCTTTATCCCTCCTCCTGTACATTTTTTACTTGCCTATTGCAACATCTAAATCGCCAGCCAAATATTCGGGGTTATGATCTCCCAGCAGCGTCAATTAACATCAGGATCCTTGCTTACGTGTTTGAGCTGGATCCAAATACTCTGACATTTATAAAAGAGCTTTCGACCAATTCACTGCTTCGAGGGGGAGTTTCATCAGGCATAGCCATTGGAAATTGGATGAATGACTATCTGAAAGCATTCCCTATATCATGGTGTGGCCAAATAGCAGTGCTAGGTTACGTTTTTTCTTTTCTACCGGACATGGACTCTCCTCGCTGGCAATAAGTAATTGTTAAATGTGTCGCTCGCCTTGACAGGAACTTTCGGATTTCTACCACGATGCTTGTCAAGGTGAGGTCTATCAAGACCCATGTGATACCACTTCTGAGTGGTAAGTGCGTATTCATCTTACCAACTTTCAAAGATCTCCAAAAAGTGCGTAGTGCAATTGTAAACGGTGTGTGCGGGATTAACATCAAGCACCACCCACTCCGTTCATAGTATCTTTTCACCCCTTTTAAGAGAGGAGGGTTTGGTTTGCCTGGTCTTCGATCTTATCTCATCGCAGTCAGGTTAGCTGTGTTGATTCATGGTTTTCTTCGTCCTCCTGCTATCTGGGCGAACTTTGTATTTTTGCATCTTCGTTTCTTTTTTTAAGTTGAACAGGCTGTCATTACATCTTTATTCCAGTGAATGAATTTTTATCATCCAGAATTTTATAAGACTCTACAGTTTAATTTAGTGACTTTCATTCCTGCACTATGCGAGACTGATCCAATATATTGGGGTTACTTGCGTTCTTCATGGTTCTTCCAGCAGACCAATTTGAATGCGACCACTGACAGCTTTCGTCTGCAATCAGATTATCTGTGGGCAGCCATTTTAAAGGCAAATAAAACAATTGCCTTCGAATGTACCGTTTTTAAATTTCAATCGCTGCTACTGCATCACGGCTTCCACACTTTCCAGCGTCTTTATCAATGGAAGGTGATTGGCTCTGCTGGACATCTTGTTTGCGGCATAGTAGAGACAATCAAGCACTACTTTATGAGTGCCCGTTCATTCAGTTCATCTGGGATCGTTTTAAGCAGTACAGGTTGGTTAGTTTTTCCTACCAATCTGTACGTTTTCTAATTGACGATTTCACTGGCGAACTATGTAAATTGGACTTAGCCGTACCAATTATATTCTTTAACAGGGAGGTATCTTGTGCTCGCGTAGAGAAATATATGGGGCAAAATCCATTGCCTTCCATTGTCTGGAGGAAAGTAGCCTTTCAACTTAGGTCTTTTTTCCAACTCGAATGGACACGGTTGGGTCCTTTAGTTTTCAAATGTCACTTTTCGTCATCCAATCGTCTATGCTCGGTCATCGAAACCGTACCTTCCCAAGCGATTTTTAATGGTTCGTGGGTTTATCGAATGGAAAAATGGAAAAGTGCCACTTAGGGAAACCAAAGCTTCGAGCGGAAGATATATAATAATATTACAAAACAAAATATTATTATTTCAGCCCTCGAGCTTCTGGTGGGCGTTACACGACTTCAGTAACAGGAGTCCAAGTCACAGAAGATCTCCTAGTAAAGTGTCCGCCTTCCAGACCAGCTCGTCAGACAAGGAATACGTACACCTCTTGTGACCCACGTCTTTTACCGCAGTGACAGATAAGCATTTGCAGGTAACCCACACTGTAAGTCATTGCAATGAATTTTATGAGACAGCTAATTCGAACTCTACTAATATTGAGGAGCAGTCCGCTCGCTCCGTCAGTGAGTTACACGCACTAAGCACTCTCGCCAACCTGGACTTTAATTGTATGGACAATATCGACGGCGATGATAATATTTCTGGACCTGTAGGTTTTCTAAGTGATAAGTCAGGAACAGAGACATTAAGAGGGTCGACATCTTCCCCATCCAGCGAGGCATCCTCAATGACATCAAAGGTCACTTCAACGCCCTATACTTGAAGTCACTATCTTGTCATCAGGACGCATATTCCTTCTTCCTTCATCAACGATCAGCGCAAGCGTACAAACCATCGATGGCGTGAGCGTTGTGTGGTGCGAGTTAGAGTTGGACAATGCCGAGCGTAAACATGTTTTTCCTCATGACTTGAGATTTATTTTATGGTTACTTTAGAATTGTTCTCATACAAATTTTTCTATTCCACTTATTCAAATTCAGGTTTTTGTCTCGCCTCTTTCCTGACGCCACTGACCACAGCTTTAAGGGTTCCGGTCTTCCTCTCTACAAAAGGAAAACGCGACACTTTCCGTGCGCCAAAAAGTCTACAAGCGTGAAATGATACCGTCATTGTAACTTAAAAGATAATCCTAATTATTAGCTTTGTGAAAAGAAAAGTTAAATTATTTTTCAGTTCGTTAATTAATTTAAAGATTGATGATTCTATTACCTTTACTCACACTTCTCTATGACAGTGAGAAATAAAAGCATCGCATTAACATAATCCAGATTGAAACAAAGTCAAAATCATTGGTAAAGAAATAAATTATAAAAAAAGACTAATAAAAAACCATCAACATTATTTCGAATGAAAACAATTTAGCCAAACCTTCTACAGAAATTAATAACAAATGGAAATTACTACTAAAAATATAACATAACCCAGACAATAACACTTCCCTTGCCCTCAACAATCCAATACCATTATCCTGTTCACAACAATCAAACTAATATCACGACTTTTAAGAAAAATTTAAGTTAATTATTTAGTCGAAATCGAGAACGGTCGTGAGTAGAGAAAGGAGGAGGACGACACAATTTATGATTTAAATCAATAAGTTTAATTTTCTTTGCTCAAAATAATATAATGTCACATATTATTTAAGTCAATTTGAAGAATGCAAACAGTTAATCAGAAAGTCACATGTCTGAATGAACGTCTGTGGAGTGAGGGAACGAATCGGGATGCTGGCCTCTATACACCACTGCTGGGAAATCCAATGTTGGCGGGATCCTTGGAGAACTATCACCGCTGTCTCGGAAGGCAGCAACCCGAAGGGTTTCGAGGAGCGTTGCCCAATGCTAGGAGTAGAGGCAAGAAATAAAATATTAGCCTTTGTTGCTAAATACTCAAGATTGGAGAGAAGGAAGAATATTCAGGTTTTCTTTAACAAGAACAGTTTGAAGCAATTCGAAGAAAGATTTGGATAGGCACCTAACGTCTGCATAGTCTTATCTTAGTTAATCTAATACTATTAATATAATTTAGAATGAATACCCCTTGTCGGAGACGATATAGCCAAGCGCGGCTGGGGCACTCAGTAGAGTGAAGGCGTCAATTTCAGACGTCTGTTTGGCGAATAGGGCTATGGTCGGAGGGGGGGGGGGTAGGCTTCCTCCTCATCAAAAACAGGTACGGGCGGCTCGGCGGTTGCTTTTCCCTCGGGCACTGCTAAGCTTGAGGCGGCTGAGGCATCGTTTGCATTCCCATTAATGTCGACGTCGTCGTCGGTCGGCGGCAATGCTTGGCTCGCTTTCGTGGCTCGTGCCGAGTAGTCAGCTCGTTTCTCTGATGGCCCAACGTCCCTGGGTGTCGTTGAGATCCGTCTATCGTTTGGGCGGTTAGTGGAGCAAGCAACCTCGATACAGGCGGGAGCGACAAGATTGGCAGCCGGCAGAATCGTCGTTTCCACACGGGTTCCCCCTCCCGCTGGTCAAGGCACTGCGAGATGAATTCGAAAAAGTTCTATTAACAAAAATTCGATACCGGGCACTTGCCTGAGCAGAGGGGCGGCCACTCCACAATTTCCGTGCCTTGCTCCGTAGTCTGCTCTTCGGATGCCCTCACGCCGGTCAGGCTGATGCCGCTTGCTCGATTGCTGAAGCGACGAGAGGTCCGCTGTCGGCTTCGCTTGTCCTTGCTCGTGGTAAACTCTCGGTCGCCGAATTCTATTCCCCTGGTCGCATCGTCGGCGGTCCTCGTGCTGTTGGAGCTAAGGCTGATGTTATTGCCTCAGCAGATGCCTAAACTTGGAATCTTCATGGCAGGCCTGGCGCCCATGCTGTAAAAGATCGTGCAGCCCTTAACGGACTGTTACACTTTTAAAAACACATCAAAATGAGGTCCATTCGTAAATCCGACGAACCATCGAAGCTCGACCGGGAAGGTAAAGAGGAAAGAACGGTCCCCTCCGACGACCGAGCATAAACGCTTAGATGTTGCAAATTTACGCTTAAATACCAGAGGACCTAGCCATAGCCACTCGATCTGTAGAAAGGATCTTAGATGGAAAGCTGCCTTTCCCAGACTGCAGAAGGTGCAATTACTGATGATGATGATACCATGTGCCCCATGGATCTCTCCATGCGGGCACATCACATGGACAAAAACAAAAACAAAATAAACACGGCTACGTCTCCAGTTTATATGGTTCGCCGGTAGGACCGTCAAGCAGAAATCGCACAGAACAATAAGAAAATTTCATTAGGCCAAAATACTGCTTGAAGCCATCCCAGATGGACTGAGCGAATGGGCACTCATAGAATATGTGTTGGACGGATTCTTCAACACCACACACCAAGCATCCAGCAGACTTCACCACTTTCCACAGATGTAAACGTTGAAGAGTGATGAACCCGTAGTGCAGCAATCTCCATTGGAAACTGAATACAGTTCATTTATACAGGGTGTGCCAAAAGAAGCGGGACGGTCGAATATTTCGCGAAATTTACATCGGATCGAAAAACTGAAAAACACGTGTTCAATATTTTTCAAAAATCTATCGAATGACACCAAACACGACCCCCCACTCACACCCCCGGGGGTGGAGCGGGGGGCAACTTTGAAATCTTAAATAGAAACCCCCATTTTTTATTGCAGATTCAGATTCTACGTGTAAAACTGTATTCAGTACCATAAAAATTTCCACCCCCCCCCCCAGGGGTATAATTAAGAGGAAATCAATTTTTTCAATGAAAATATTTAAAACAATTAAAATAGTTAACATACTCAATACAGTATTTTAACGCAATATTGTAGCATTGTTCAATTCTTGATGGATGGTTTTGTTATCATGGAAAATAAGATTTGTGAAAAAAAATCTAACAATGATAGTACGTATTTTCATTTTACAAATGCAAATATCATCGTTTAAATTAACATAATGAAATCCTTCAAATTACTCTTTCTTATTCTTTCCGCTTGTAAACAAATTCTTTTCTTTATTAATAAATACGTAAACAAAAAGTGGACTATTTTAGTTGTGATTTTTTGTGCTTCATCCATTTGATAGGTACTTTTTAAATGACACATTAGTTCAACTGTTTAAGTTGATTCAAGCAGATGAACCTTCATCTGTAAAGAAAAACTTGACTTGAAAAAGTGTTTTTTCTTTCAGAATGGCTTATCTTAATGAACAAGAAAGAATATCATTACTAATGATGGTAGGCTGGGGTGATAGGAAAAGGTCATACTCGGAAGCAAGAGATATTTTCAATGATACTTTTCGAATTGGAATGGATCCTATCTCCAAATCGACTGTGGAGAGAACGGTTAGAAGATTTGAAGCTACAGGTCTGTGAAAGATCGAGCTAAATTAGGAAGATCAAAGTCAGCAACAAACGAAGAAGAAGCGTTGAATGTTTTATTATCATTTACGGAAAATCCTCACAGTACTCTTCGTAGAACTGCCCAAGCTCAAGAAATTGGTACATCTTCAGTCCGCAGGATTTTGAAAAGTAATAAATTGCATCCTTACAAAATGACACTTGTTCATGAGATAAATGAAGATGATCCCGACCGACGTTTAGAATTTTGTGAGGACATGATGCTTAGAATAGATCAAGATCCGGACTTTCTTTACAACATTGTATTCTCAGATGAAGCAACATGTCAATTGAATGGTACTTGTAATCGGCATAATTGCAGGTATTGGGCAGAAGAGAATCCTCATTGGATGCGAGAGAGCAAAACCCAATATCCACAGAAATTAAACGTTTGGGCAGGAATAATAAATAATCATTTGATTGGGCCACTCTTCATCGATGGTAATCTTACTGCTCAAAGGTATGAAAATGCTTGGAAATGAAATAATTCCAGCAATAAGGGAGATTGCTGGCGATAACTTGGAGCACGTTTGGTTTCAGCAAGATGGTGCTGCACCTCATTACGGAAGGAACGTTCGTAATTATTTAGATAAACATTTTCCTGATCGTTGGATTGGACGAAGAGGTCCGATCGAATGACCTGCCAGGTCACCAGATTTAACCCCACTTGATTTTTTCTTGTGGGGTTATTTAAAAAATCGGGTTTACGAAACGAAACCTCAAAATTTAGATGAATTGCGTCAGAGAATAATTGATGTAGCTGCCCAAATACCTGCAGAATAATTAAACAATTCCATCGATTAGCTTATTGCCAGGAAGTAAACGGTGCACAATTTGAGCATTTACTACAATAAAGTTATTGGCGCCAATCGTGAGAGGCAAGGGGACTCACCTGAAACAAGCACCCCGATAAGTGAGAGGCAAGGGGACTCACTAAAAACAAGCACCCTGAAGGGAACAAAAAACTACTACGTCCACGTCGTTGTTCCTGGGTTATGCTAAACGTAGTTTTTTACTAAAGTCAGATACAAAATCAACGAAAGACGTTAACCTCATATTAGCTGTAGAAATACTTTCACTTGCGAGAAAGAATTGTTTTTGCAATTAGAGCGCCATCAAGGTCGACTGTCATACAGTATCATTAGATAGCCTTTTCTAATATACTAATTTTGTGTTCCGAAGCGTATGTCCCGAGAAATTTGACCGTTTGCAGACTTCTGATCTGTATTTGTTTTTCTGCGATTACAGCGCCATCTATCGCGAACCAAAAAAAATTTTCAGCTAAAACTTGTTCACTTTTCAACGTAGAATCCGAATCTGCAATAAAAAAATGGGGGTTTCCATTTAAGATTTCAAAGTTGCCCCCGCTCCACCCCCGGGGGTGAGGGTGGGGGGTCGTGTTTGGTATCATTCGATAGATTTTTGAAAAATATTGAACACGTGTTTTTCAGTTTTTCGATCCGATGTAAATTTCGCGAAATATTCGACCGTCCCGCTTCTTTTGGCACACCCTGTATATATAAAAGAAGAAAGTGATTGAGTTATCAACGCACAGCCCAAACCATAAGGCCTAGAAACTTGAAATTTTGTACAGAGGTTCTTTACAAATTGTAAGTGAGCACTAAGAAAGGGTTTTTCGAAATTCAACCCCTAAGGGGGAGAAAGGGGAGTTGAAAGTTTAACACATTAACTGGTGTTGCACTGTATACTTAACACATTAACTGGTGTTGCAATGTATATTTAACACATTAACTGACGTGGCACTACATAATTAACCATATTAAGCTTTTTTAGGGAGGGGGGTAACGAATTATTAACAACGAGCATAAATGTGATTATGCAATGACAGGACATAGATAAGGCAATGTTTATCGAGGAAGCTAAGGAATCACACGGGTCTCCCTTGAGCTCCCTATAAACGTCCAGACGACTGGCGAAAATTTGTCTGTTTGGCAAAAAAAGAGAAAGAACGAGTATTGATCAGTGAAATTTGCAACAGAAAGATAAAAAACTATCCGGGCAGTGAACACAGAGCAGGAGGGTATAAGAGCTTCTACGTCAAGGGCAAGGGAAATTTTAAAAGATAGGTCTAAAGTAAAGCACTGTATAAAGAAAGTATGGACAATTTTTTATGATGATTGCTTTTTTATGGACAATTTTTTATAAATTAAAGCACTGTATAAATGACTCCTATTTCATTCCTATTTTTTATGATGATTGTTTCTTGTTTTGCGATAAAATAAAACTTGCAGATTGAACACTTCTTTTCGATAAAAGTTAGAGAGAAACGTGCCTCTAAAGTTTGAATTTGCTGCCAAACACGACCAATCATCATATGAAATAGGAGTCAAAATGGCTGCCTGCAACAATGAATTGTCCGTACTTTCTTTATACAGTGCTTTAGTCTAAAGTATCCACCGATGCTCCCTGGGGGTAAAGATGGATAACATTTTAATCTGAGACAGAACAACAAGAGGGTAAGTAAAGTCCCGGGCAAAGGTGCAATATAAGTAGGTTCATTAAGAATGATGGTTCCATCCCACCTCTGAGAATTATAAAACAAAATTGAATTTGTAACATTACGAAGAATTCCTGTTGTTCGGGCTTTTCTTAGAAGTTAACATTTTCTTGAAAATATTTAATGATGATCAGTAACTGGAGATAATGGAGAGTTAGCAGACTATTCAGAAAGAGTGAAAGATGACAGAGGACGCAGTCCCTTCGTTCGAGCTACAGTTGATGACATAACCGATAACAAAGAATACATGAACTCAACTCTTCAAACCTACAACCATATGGTGTTATGTCCTATAAAAATCTTTCGAATGATTAATTCATATCTATCGAAATGCCAGCGAAGAAATGAATGAGTATTTCGCAGAGATGACAAAAAGTTATCCGGGCATCGGAAACATCTGAACAACTGCTTCGTCTATAGACGGAAATTGTAGAATTACTGAAAACAAATTTATTATTTAACTTCATGAGGTTGTTCTGTTTAACCTACAACTGTAATTATCTCGGGCAACACCGGGTGCCTCTGCTAGTAATCAATAAGACGACAACCTCTTGTCCACAACTGGATTTTATTCCGCATATACGTATTTCGAACTCATTGAGTTCAGTATTCAATACCAAGTAAGTCATTGAAGAATTATCATGAATACAGTTGGTGCAAACGCAAACATTTTGATTGCTTTGAAAATGCTCGACATGGATAATCTCGGTGTAGACGAAAGATGTCAGTGGTCACACTCAGACTGGTCTGCTGGAAGAACCAAGAGAGTTTCAAGTGCCCCCAATCTTGAGAGTCTAATTGTCGTAGTCGTGGAATAAATGTCACTAAGTCTAATTGAAAGTTCTTTAGAAAGTCCGGTTGAAGAAAGGTCGTAACCACTGGCAGTGAAAGTAGATAACGGTAGCCTATTCACCTTAATAAAAAACGCAGATGAAGAAACACAAACTTCGCCCAAATCGGAGGAGGGAGAAGAAACACTCGAATCATAGCAGCCATTCTAGCTGCTAAAAGATAAGATGGTAGATCGGGTAATCCAAGTCCTCCTCCCTCAAATGGGGTAAAAAGGTAAGCAGAGCGAAGTGCGTGACAACGGATGTTGTTTCCCCACTCACAGTTCACTATTGCTCTGCGCACTTTTTCTAGGAGCCGATGGGATGGCAAGGTGAATAGGAACTTAGCAGTATGGAGAGGCAACACATGCGTTTTTATAAACCTCACCTTGACAAGCATTGAAGTAAGGAAACGAAAATTCTTGCCAAGGCGGGAGACACATTTATCTATCACTTGTTGCCAGTGGCTCGAATCACTATTCGGTAAAAAGGAGAAGACGTAGCCTAACACTGTCACTTGGCCACACCATATTATTGGGAAGGTCTTTAGATCGTCAACCGACCAATTCCAATAGCAATGCCCTTGAGCTTGACGAGGTTGATGGAGCTCCCCGTCGAAGCACTAAAGCATTTAAAGGTGGCATTAAAGATGTTCAAGGAATAAGCATCAGATGCGAAGAGAACCACATCGTCGGCATAGGCGAGCGTCCGGATGTTGATCGACGAAAAAGGTAATTCATATCCTCGAACATCTTTGTGGCGATTTAAATACTGAAGTAATGGCTCCAAATAGAAAATGCATAAAAGAGGGGACAAAGGACACCCTTGCCTAACCCCCTTTGAGAGTTCGAAGAAAGACGAAGTTGAACCATTAATCGCCACACATGTTGTGGCCAAAGCTTACAGTGCGGAGATTATCGTAGCAAATTTCTGAAGATGAAGCTGGTGAAACACTTGGAAAAGAAATTCATGATTCACTTTGTCGAAGGCATTTTTCTGGTCGAGACTTAACACTGCAAGAGTTTGATGACGAGCTTGCGCTTCTTCCATGACACACTGGATAGTGATAAGATTGTCCGACATCCTGCATGATGGTATCGAGCAGGATTGCCCTGGGTCGAAAAATTCATTGACAGAGTTTCAACCGTTGTTGAAAGACCCTAGTGAAGAACTTGTAATCCGTATTAAAAAGAGTTATCGGCCTCCACTGGGACACCAGTTCAGGGTCTTGCACTTTGGGGAGTAATACAGTTCTCCCCATGACGAATTCCGCTGTAATGGAAGACGGATCACTTATAACACTGGGCAACAAATTTTCAAAACTTTTTTGCTTCCGATATGAAAATAATCATTTTTTAATGAGCTCAATGTGCTGAACACGAATATGACTGTGAAAATGCAAAATTGGCTCTAGTTTTTTTGTAATCTGCAAAAACAATTATGTACATAATAAAATGGCTACCAATAGCTCTGGTCAACAACATTTTTGGTACCGGGGAAGATAGGTGTTCTGGACTAATTTCAGCGTGCTGATTCCAAATCTGAATTCCAAATTTCCCTTTCACGTCAAGATCTCTAGTTATAAAAATAGTTTAAATTTTAATAGTAGCCATTGTTTAAATTTGACATCATGAGACTGTTTTGCACCACTGAAACTTAACATCCTGACGTGATAGAAAAATTTGGAGTTCAGATATGGAATCAGCACACTCAAATTAGTCCAGAAAACCTACGTTTGCCAAAGTTGCAGTTCTACTGGATAAATATACACGTTGAAACGTAGAAAATGAACTATATTAAATATCTCAAAAACTAGAGCCAATTTGAAAAAACTGATCTCATATTCGGAATCAGTGCAACAAATTTACCATAAAATGACTTTTAAATGATTGGTAGCAAAATGTGTGTTGACCAGTGTAATTGAATTGAATACTCGCACCAGAAAAGGCCCAAGAAGTTTCCAGGTTGCGATGTAAAAGGAGTAAGGGATGCCGTCCAAGCCCGGACTGGGCCCATGAAGACCATCCTTTGCTAGAAACTTCCTTACTTCATCTTCAGTGAAAGGACGGGTAATAAACAGGTCAGTTTCCTCATAGAAAGGTCTTAGTGCCTCTATCCATTGCTTCGTAAGTCAGATGGAATAATTGCGTTGGCGAAAAAGGATGCGAAATGGGAACGGAAGGCTGACAAGATGTCGGAATCAGTCTCCGTTACTCTACCATCTACCTTCAAACGATAACAGCTGGTCGTCTCTCCTCAGAAAAAGCTGCTGATGACATATGCCTGACGTCAGCAGCCCAGGTAAGTTTGGCCCTGAGTGCCGCGCCAGCCGCTTTTCGGATCATTAGAGCATTGATTTCGCTCTTCACCTGATGAATGTCATCAACAAACACTTCCCTCGGGGTGGAACAGCGTAGAAGGCGCAAGATCTCTTGTAACATGACCAGGCGACGATGACGGCGTCTAGCAGCATCCAACCCCATTTTTCCGAAAGAAACGCTTTATTTTAATCTTAAACTCAGTCCATGAAGCTAACGTTGGAGGCAAATTGCAGAGATGTTTATCCACGAAGTGAACGAACATACCCTTGCATTCTTCTTTGTCGAGTAGAGAAATGTTCAGGAACCAGTTACGATGCGAAGCAATACCTGCAGCTGATGCCAGGATTGGAGGATCCCATGACCTCCTGATGGCACTGTGGTCAGAGAAAGAAACTAGAATGACCTCCATCATTCCAGGTGCCCCAGCAAATGCATTATCTGCGAGGAACAAGTCCAGCCTTGATGACACGTTGGGCCCTTGATGGAATGTACGTCCATGCTGATTTTTATTTGAAGTCTTTGTCCATAAATCAAACAATGCATTTTGCTGGCACAGTTGAAACACGTATCCAGACGAGAAGATGTTATGCTCGTCAGGGTGGCAGTTAAAGTCCCCAGCCATCACCACTCGTAATGATGTACACAAAAAACTGTCCATCTCGTTGAAAAAAGTTAGTTTCTCTACTGCGTCACATGATGCATACACATTAAGCAATCGGAATTCAACGCCAGAAGATGAAATGTCCGTTGAAATCACCCTGTACTCGCAATCATACGCACAATTCATCACCATAAGAGAAGGTTAAAAATGATGGTAACAACCCCCCTACCGTGGGGCGATGAAGAGTTGATGAAAAATTGTCCGTCAGGATATTGACTGCGAAGGCCAAGAAGATTGTAAAAACGCTGCGAAGCTTCTAATTTCACTTCTTGTAAAAGTAGAATATCTGGCCTGTACAGGGCAATAAAGGTTGTCACTACCGATTGCTTAAAAGAAGAACCAAGGGATCGAACGTTCAGAGATATAACCTTCATTGAGGAATAAGATGTTTACGGCTGACCTGTATCTGATAGTGACTTCAGCCTTTCAGGTGTGGAGTTAGGCTCTAATGTCTTCCGCCTCGGCGATCTTGCTCGGCCCGAGGAAGAACGGTTACGCCGATGGTCCGCGCAGCTGTCACGCTCCGTAAAAGAGGAACCAGTAAACCCGTCTTTTCTGCTACGATGTCTTCTCGGTTTTTGCGTGGGCTCTTCCCGGTCGTAGGGTGATCCCACTGCCTTTGCGCTGATGGCTTCGACGTCCCAGTTGATGCTAGCCTAGCTGGAGAAGATGAACCAGTTATCCGCAGTGGTTGCGACATCGATGCTTGCGCTGGCGCTGCAAACACCGATCCGGAACCCAGTGACACGTTGACATCATCTTTTGCAGAGTTTTCCTCTCCCACCATCAAAATATCGCTCGATGGCTGAGGAAGGGGGGGGACAACCTCTCGAACCTTTGGGGGCGGTGGAAGAGGTGGCATTTCATTCCTTGGTTCTGCAGGAAGAGGCGCTTGCAGGTTCTGCAGGAAGAGAATGAGGCGCTTGCAGCCTTCGAGGTGGTGGTGAAGGCGGCGAAGCTCTGCGTGGCACAGGTGGCTTGTCAGATGGTGCTACATAAGTCCTCTCCGGACAGCAATGAAATTTGCCTACTATATGCTGACATGTATCGCATTTCTTGAGAAGAGGATGGTGACATGTATCGCATTTCTTCCTGATAGATATGTTGACATGTATCTCTATGTACTTCCTACTAATACATGTGTACCCTTCTTGCTGACATGTATTTCTAAAGGCTGACATGTATCGCATTTCTTCCTGACGTGGGATGGTTTCTTGCAGTACCAGCAGCACTGCCTTTGCCCTTGTAAGGTATGGCGACACGTTCCTCGTACATCACAAGCTGTTGCGGGATGTCCTTATGAAGAATCATGTTGACTACGATATCGCCGGTTTCCTGCAGGGAAGTTATGAAGAATCATGTTGACTACGATATCGCCAGTTTCCACATGTATTCCTTCGTATATTTTTCTGCCATCAGCGGCAAAACGCCCTGGATAAGAATGGGAAGATATCCGGATTCCGCATAAACCAGGTGGATGGTGGTTTGTCCAACCTTAACGAATTCGGCAGACACGATCCTATCTGCCACATTACGTTGTCGACTAAACATCCTCGTCTCAGTCGGGAATAAACGTTGGACGACTTTGACAGCAGGATCACCTGAAGGAAGAAAAGAGGTATACGCGTTTTTGCGTATAACGCCTTCATAAACTCCCCTACAGAGAAGGGGCCATCAGAAATCATCACCACCATGTTTTCCATGATGATGAGATTTAAAAGTTTGTAAAGTTGGGGGAGGGGTGAAAAGTCAGTTACACACACGCGCTGATTAGTTACTGTGTGGAAGAAATTCAAAGTCCAAATATCACACAATCAAGGGCGCTATTCTTTAACGCTGTCTTCAGTTAGTCAACGGTCCTCGTCCTTCTTCCACTCGCCATCGAATCTGAAATCTCTCTCCTTCTCCTTCTCTGGCCCCACCTTTTATTTTCCTTCTTAATGAGCCGCTCTTGCATATTCTCACTCTTGCCCAATGAGTGACTCAATTCGCCTTTCTCGATTCTTCCGATTCTTCTATTGTCTTCTCGAGGTGGCGGGTACCTGAATTTATTCTTTCTTTCCTGTTTTCTTCGCTTGCTTCTTTCTCTCCCTTTTCTCTGTTTATGAGTTAGATCGTCGAATTTGTTTATTTTATTTTCTCTTCCAATTCGGCGATTCGACAACTAATAACAATATCTCCTCAGTTTTAAAATCACACATTGTTTTTGATTTCATTGTTTTGTTTTATTATTATATCTTCTATTATTATGTTTTAACTGAAATTTCATTCAAAAAGTTTATAAACTGAAGATGGGATAAAAATCCCGAAAACGTATTTTAAATACATTCCAATTTTGTCATCTACGTTTCTACGCATCATCGGACTTTCATCATAGATCTTTTTCTCCTGTTACTGTGTTTCTTCCTGTGTTTCGTGTAACATTTCTCCATAAGACCTTCTTTTCATCTGTGTTTAATCTACATAAGCTCCACAAGACCTTTGTTTCATCTGTATTTCGTCCACTTCAACTTTTGTATTTCCCCACTGGGTGACTTTTATTCAATTGTTTTTATTATATATTTTTATTTCTATTTCTTTTAATTAAATGGAGTTCTTATTTTTTAATTAATATACTTTAACATAGTAATCTCCAGAATATAGAGAAAACAAAGTTCAACAATTCATAATCAATATGCAATTAGGCTTCTTATAAAATAACACCAAATGAAGATATTAAGAATACAGGATGCAATCCCCCACTATTTGCGAGGAAATATGCGCTTAACGAGAATGGGAATACTCCACAGACTTCTGAAGGGAATGAATCATATATTTGTAATTCCGGGAAAATACTGGTTAACTTTTGTTGATTGAGAATTTCCGATTCAAATGTAGACAAATATTTTTGCATGTTCATTGATATAGAATTAATTAACAAGTAGAAAGCCGTTACCAATATTAAATTCGTGCTTGATTCCCGTTCAAAACTTTCTTCATCTGTGGAGGGGGGGGGTCCATTCTCCTTATGTAACCTTACATTAATGGCTTCCAACGAGGGATGAAATAAATTACATATCCTACTTTGGCAGTTATTATGGAGATTGAGTTTGGATTAGACATAAGACTATTACTGAAGGAAGCTTTTACGGGCTTAATTAACTTAACGTTTAAATTTTTATAAGTATTGGTAACGTTAGCATTGAGAGTCCATTAGCTGAGAATGTAACTGTTCTTTGCAGTATCCTAAATGGGTTAATTCCTCTTGCTTCAAATTAGATGAGGATAATGAATTAATATAAGTTTGTCCTCAGAGTTCTCGTCCCGTATTTCTGTTGCTGGCTTCCTTATCCATCTCGCTGGGATGGAGGTTCCCTCTACTTCTCTTGCTAGTGAGCTTTTCCCCGAGGGCTTATCTTTGTCTGGCTGAGATGGAACTAGACTAGATCTAGCCTCTTTTATGTGCCAGCTCCACTTACTTCGGATTTGGCTATGGCGCTGCGAAAATACATTAGACGCTTTTTAATTTTTTCGCCTCAGAATTTCCATGAACCTCTTCGGTGGGGGAAAGCTTTCACTTTTGCTAGATAGCCCCATGACACAAGCCCTGGTAAACAAAGCATTCCAGAGGTCCGAAGGAAATAAATACATCAGGTTCAGCTGCCATCATAGGAATTCTAAGACAACGAAACCAGCAGAAGAAACCGATCCTGCTTTCACGGAAATTCGTCACAAGCGATTTATCAACCTCAGGATGTTGAAGATATAGCAGTAATGGCCAGCTGGTTCAAAATCCAGTCAGCACTACCCGCCAAGAGATTCCAACCGTGTCCAAAGAACAGTGCAGCGATATTCAAGCGAGTAGCGGGGGTTCTTCATGCTTTGAGCGCCGCGTGCCAAGAGGCTGCTCTAATGCATTCGTCAGTAACTGTTTTTTTTGGTGAGCAACTAATCGGATGTTTTGCCTATTATCTCTTGAAGTTGTAGATTTCGGTCGGCCAGAATGTCGTTTTTTTTAGACAAAGAAAGATCTTTTCCTAAGATTGAATAGAACAGCAACACTTCTACCAATTTTCTTTGCAGTTTCTACATTTAGTCCTTCATTTTTGCATTTTCAAATTTCTGCTACCTGAATATCAATTATCTGTTTTTAACGTGGCAGTTTTGGTTGGCAATAGCAAAACATTTTTAATCAATTTTAAACACCCCGAATTGCATAGTTGACATGTGATTATGCTATATGTGACAGCAGAGTAGGGAGGAATGACGTATTTTAATGATTTCAAACAACAACTTAATAAATCTTAATAAAGTAGATTAATTATTAGCAATGTTGGAAATTAACGATAGTCTGAAATATTCTTGAATAAAAATTGGACTAATGTAATTATACAGTAAATTAATAATAACAATAGCTTCCATTCGTGTTGATAGAAGACGCTGACTTCAGTAGACCCAGAATGGTCCTGGCCCCACTATGAGGAGAGTGGGGTGCTTCAATCTGCTTGAAGAAGTAAGCATGAGAATTAGAGTTATGAATTAATTCACATAGAAAAATACAATAGTTCTTTGCTTACTATATTAACGTCAATTTAAAATGGGAGCATTAACTTTATAGAAATACACTTACAAATAAATTAATGTGTAGAGGCATCGGACGTTTGTCTTACAGAATCAGGTGGCCTAATTGGGCTGGGTACGGTGAGTTTTAGTCCGATTGGTAACGGCACTGACATTCGATTCCACAATGAAATTTTGGATAGTTCCGCTTCTCAGAACGAGACGATATGCGTGCAAAAATCGAAACAAATTAAATATTAGTAATAATTACTTAACACATTTATAAGTTTGCTGAGGATCGGCCACAACTTGCATAGAAAAATTTCTATCAATAACCATGCAAAGTTTCATGTGGATGTATGTATATATACAGGGTAGTAGATAAGGACTTGAGCGGGTCGTATATTACTGAGGTGGGCGTGGCCAAATTCAGCCAATCAGCGTGCAGTATTCGCGTCACGTGACCACCCACCTTCCTGATGTCACAGGCGGCCATTTTGGGGTCACGTGATGGGTTTTTCCCGTGACGTCACAGCTGATAGGATTATTTTTAAAATTTATTTTTCATTTTAATTTTTAATCTTAATTTTATACTTGACATTTTTCTAAGTTTTGGGTATTGTCATTTCAGGTGTGGTCTTTATTTTTGGTGGTGGTGGTCCTTGTTTTGGGTGTTGGCCCTCGGTTTTGGGTGTTGGTCCTTTTTTGTGTGTGCTCCTCTTTTTTTTGGGTGTTGGCCCTTGTTTTGGGTGTGGTCCTTTTTTTAGGTGTTGGTCCTTGTTTCGGGGTGTGGTTAATTTTTTGGCTGTTGGTCGTTGGTTTTGGGTGTTGGTCCTTGTTTCGGGGTGTGGTTAATTTTTTGGCTGTTGGTCGTTGGTTTTGGGTGTTGGCCCTCTGTTTTGGGCGTTGGTCCTTGTTTTGGGCGTTGGTCCTTGTTTTTTGGCGTGGTCCTTCTTTTGGGTGTGTTCACTCATCTGAGTATGACCGTCTCCTTGTTTAATCACGTGATTGTGACCATGTTCTGATTCCTTAAGGCTGATGATGATTATAAAATTAATTTTATATTCTTAGTTATGCACAGGGTTTGGGGCTTCACTGCAAAAGGGGCTTTTTTGTGATTTTTATCTCACAATTTAAGTTACTCACGGTGTGGTATATATACCTACTAAAGTGATGCGTGTTATACATACTGCCACCTCAAGTTGTTTTTACCTAATTACTAATTATCATTTTGTTTTCTACCACAACCAAATTTTTCCCGTATTACTTTACACTCTCTTCAAATTAACTACTTCTGTTTCAAGGGACTCAGTTTGTTTTTTAAGTTTCAATTAATTTTTAAAAATTGTATTCTATTGTCTCGTTTGAATGGTTGTTTGTTTGCTCCCACAGCCTGTTGCATTGTTTGACAGGTGTCTGAATTCGCATATACATGCTTATAAATACAACTAGGTCACACAACCTGATGAAATGATCATATTCACTAACTTTTTAGCTTATTTTAAAGCTGGGCTGTTTGAAATTTGTTTTATTTTCATTTTGACTCTCTCACTGATTGCCTTTACTTGCATGAAGGGTTGTTTTTTCTTCTCAGGGTTGAACATGGTTGAAATGTTAAATAAAAATACAAATTTCACATTTCTCAATGTTGCTGAGGCGTACTTGACTCTCTCTCTATACAAATTTGCACAACTTTGGCTCACAGAGGTTGATAAACGTGTTGTTTGTTTCCCCAACCTCGCAATATTCAGTCACCTACCCCCCCTCTCTCTCTCTCTCTCTCTCTCTTTCTCTCTCTCATACAGTATACAACTTTTCTGTTCCCTTATGGTATTAGGATGTGGAGTGATATGCTTCGTACTCTTTATAGTGCAAAAAGTCTGTATTCAATTTAAGGCTGTGGTCACATGCGTTGATTTAACATCATTCGTCACAAGTCGTTAAGTTCTCAAAGTCGCGCACTTTTTGGTTTGTTTTACAGTTTTAATTTTATAATTTTTACTTAATAAAGGCTGTACGTGGACTGTGCTTTCGTTTTGCGTCACTCTACAATTCACGAGTTGATGACATTCGCGTGTGATACCGGGGTAGGCAATCATGTCCACGTTGCTTCTCGGGCATGCTTTCTCAATGGCGTGCCCTCGATGGCTTGTTTTTCTGTCTAATTACACTGATTTTTACTTTTAAAGGTTTGGCATGGGGGTGTATGTTCGTTTCACTGCCCTTTTATGATGTGTTGCAAGGTGATAGATGTAGCGCCTGTGTGTGCTCAAGCATGGGTGGTGGTTGCTGCTAGGCCACGGACGCTAGGGCGTTGTTGTTAAGCGCATTCGTTCATGGTTGCATTGTTCACGTGTTTGTGTTTGCTAAAAACACTGTGTCTTCAGCCAAAGATATATTTGATATGTTTTTCTGTATTTTGTTAGGGTTACCCTGCTCTTTCATCGTTATGGTTTTGTTTTTTATCCTAATTAAATTCTCTCCCGCTATCATATTTGCACAGAGTTGATGTCGAGGTGTTCGCATGAGGCCTAATAGCCGTGTACACCGACGCCAGTCGCTACTTTCGACGCACAGGCTAATTCAAGCTAAAAAATCTACGTATCTGACAATTCAGGGTATTTGAAATACGTTTGTTTGTGCTGTATTGACGTTTTCACATTACTTTCAGAGTTTTTTTTCATCTAATTAAAATCTTTCGTATTAACAAAAAAAAAAGTACATACTTGTTATCACACAGTTCGGCGGGCTACGCTTAGCGTATTCGCGAGAGTACAGCCACCATTTGACACTACGGTCAGTGTTCAAGCTATTCCGGGCTAAAATTCCTTGCATTTTCTAGCACAGGTATGTGATATATGTTTTGCTTAATATGCATTGGTGTTCCCCCATTCGTTTTGTGCTTTTCCGGCTAAATTAAAGCTTTCCTATTTACTAAAAGTGTATGTAATTGTTATCCCACAGGCCGTACGAAGCCTTGCGTGTATCCGAGCCGTGAACAGCGGCGACAACAGCTGTATTCAAGGCTCATGCTAATCTAAGCTAAAAATCATTGTCTCGGCCGTAGGGTTGCAGAATTTTGCTAATGTAAAATGCAGTGTTTCAATTTTAATACAATAGCATTATTGTTTCACATGTGCGGTAGGACTCACATACAATTCTTAGTTCTCGCGGTCATTCGTTACCTTGGAAAATTTATCTCCACATTTCCATATCTCTGTTTTTTCTGTTTTGCATTGATTTCTTATAAAATTAATTACAAATAATATTGATGATGATGGTGAAAAGTTTACAGGTTTTCACTTTTTAGTTACTATTTACTGACTGTTTTTTATTCCCTATAATTTTAACTGACGTAATAAAAATAAAATAAAATAAAATAAAATAAAACAAAATTCTGACTTTACTTTTAATGTATTTAGGCTCGTGCAAATGTTAAATTTTCTAAGTTAATCTGCATTACATAATAAACGTTTAAGAGCAAATTTCGCTTTTAGGTTGTTACTAAGGTCACATTTTTGAGGGGCATAGGTCAATATTGTTACTTATTAAAGCAGACTTCATTACTCTTTTTCTATTGTTTGGTTATTTTGGGCTGTTTTGTTAGAAGGCAAGACAGCGAAATTGTAAAATAGGTGAGAGTTTCAGGTCTTCTCTTTCCTCGTTTGGTTTTAGTGGCTCATTCCTCATTACACATTCCTCCTCCTAATTTCTGCCCACACTTGGCGTGGCAAACGCATTGTGAACTGACTCAAACAATGCCAGCGTGCAACTGTGAAATCCGAAGGTTGCTTTTAGCAACACACTGCTTTGTTGACTAAGAAGGGCTCATATAATGATAGGCTCGCTATTATCTGTCTATTGGTGCTATCTATCCATTGGTGACCCCTATCTGACTAGATGCAGTTGCATTCGTTTTGGGCCTTGTTACTCTTTCGACTGAAATTTTGTTTTAATCAAATTTTTTCGTACTCTTTAACATCAATTTACTGTTTGTTATTCTTTAGTTTCTGTTCACGTGAGTCTGTTTGAAAAAAGAAAAATTGTCTTTCAAGGGTTCCTTTGTTAGCCAACAAGCCCTACCTCTTACTGAGTTGTTGCTTTTATGTGAATTTAAGCTAAAATTGTGTATATAACAAAATAAAAAACCAAATTACCTTAACTGTGGATAAATAACATCAATGGTAACACAATGAGCCAAAACCGCTTTTCCACAACAAAATATTTATTACGCCTGGATACGTATTTCGGATGCTACGCGTCCATTTTTCAACAAGACTGAATGATACAGACAATCGACAATTGAACAGTGAAGTGTACATTTGTTAGGATGGGACGAAAGCAGCGCTTTCACAAAGCTCATCTAACCAGAATAAACTCCAAATGAAATACACTGAGGTAGTCAAGAAGCCTAACCAACCCAAGCGGTCTTCCATATTATACAAAAAAGAAAATAAGATTGACGATTGTCAGAAACAAAAAACAAACGAAATAAAAAAGTACAAGGAGAAAGAATATTATCACATCTTCCAGTAGTCTGGGAAAGAGACGTTGCTAATATCTTCAAAATTGATGTCAAGAACGTGCCTCGGTTTACGATACTTCGTATGCCAGTTCATATTCATTGATACAGTGTGCCTTAAGGCTATTTATATATTATAGGGACCAATCAGGTTCCTTTACAAGTGGATAAACATTTTCGCAAAGCCAATCAGGTAAATTACAGCCAAGAATACAGAATAAATTTGAAACAAAAAATAAGCCAATCAATTGCGAGCAGGACACAAGTACACCAAAGAATAAATAAAAATAAAAAGAAGGTGAATTAGCCAATAAACGAGCGCGGGGGGG
>JAHWFO010071995.1:0-10264 GCA_023313115.1 Rhysida immarginata
CTGTTTTTAATGTTTATAATGAAAATTAATTCTAGAATAGCACAGAGTGGCGCAACATAACAGGAGATATCAGAAAGTAATGCCATTTTTTTCAAAGAAAATTACCAAACATACAGGCAAGCAAATAAGTGCAACTGAAACTATACATCTTTATGTACTTTTTCACATAGGCACCTTGACGATTTATGCTATATCCCAACGCTGCACCAATTTCAGAATACCCCGATCATAGAACTCCGTCGGCTGTGAATACAGCCAATGGCGCTCGGCAGAATTGAGTTCCTCGTCGTTGATTTATCGGAACATAGGAATAACCTTTATCTGCATCTTAACATCAGGGACTCATCCAACCTCGGATATTTTGAGAGCGAAACAGTCTCGATAGGTTCTTATTAGCTGTAAAATTTGCTTTCTTTCTTCTTCATAACCCCAACAATCTGAATGGAGTTATTCACTACCTGGTAAACTGTTGTTGCAATCGCACTTTGTTCTCGATGTTTTGAAGCAAAACTTGACCATTCATCACTTTGTATGGTCTAACAGTCGCATTTTCTTCTGTTAACACGCTCATCATTGCTCAGTTGCCTTTCCGCTCTTTCTCAATAGTCTGCTAACTCTTCATCGTCGCCGGGGAATTTATTTAATCTCTTATTGACCTCCTTAAGATTAAAATGATATCCATCTTTACCACTGGGAGACATCACTGGCTACTTTAGACCCATCTTTCCTTCGCAGCTTCCCTTGCCCTTAAAGAAGAAGCTCTTAAACCCTCCTGCTCTAGACGAAGCTCCCGTTTTTCAGATGTTTCCAACTCCCGGATAGCTTTTTGTCTTTTAATTGCAGAGTTTTTCAGATCAATACTCGTTCTTTCTGTTTTCCTTCCAAACACACAAATTTTTGCCAGTCGTCTGGACGCTTGATAGGGAGCTCATGGGAGACACGTGTAACTCCTTAGCATCCTCGATAAACACTGCCTTATCTATGTCCTATCATTGCATCATCATTTTATGCTCATTGTTAATTTTAATTTTGATTCAGCAGTTACAATTAATCTCTAATTCCGAGTTGTATCAGCTATTTTATATGCCTTTTTTTGTTAACTCGCCCCTCGAGGCCCGCCTTAGATTGTAATCTAATTTGTATGTTATATTAATCTTTCTTACCTCAATTGTTTTGTTATTCGTAATTTGTTATGCCCTCTGGGACCTAACTCGTCGGTCAAAGACATACCGGTCCCAGTTGGGCTTACTGTTTTTTTCTAATTATTAACTATTAATAATAATAATAATAATAATAATAATAATAATAATAATGTAACAACAACGGGAGTATCCCACTAGATAAACCAGATGGGGGAAAACCCCAATGTTGTCCCCCAACAGGTCGAAGCCCAAAAACGGGGTTAATGAAAAAACAGAGAAAAGAGAAAAAAGGGACAAAAAAGCTGCATGTAAAAATAATCTAACAAAAAACATTAGGAAAATAAGAAATAATTAATATGATAAAGGAGAAGAGAAAAGAAAAAAAATATAAACAAGAAAAATCAGGCAAACAAAAGAACTTGCTCATCTTTCAACCATCAAGGTTGGCGTCTTTAAAATTATCCATAAAATTTTTTAAAAGTTTTTCAAGTGGATCAATCTCGGAGATGCTAGTCCTCCATTTATAGGATGGCTTAAAAACAAATCCAGTACGGGTTTTGGTAAATTCAAGGGAATTGAGATTGTCTAAGATCTCAGGTGCCCTAATCTTTTCATGGTATAGGTTAAGAAGAATCTTAAATACACATTTATTAAGAATGATCTTAAAAAATGATATTAAAAAGATTATCATTATCGTTAATAAGATCATGACCTTTACACCTTTTCTGAATAAACTTTATAAAGCTGTCAAATTTGCGTTGTACAAAGGATAGAGCTTGCCAATTGTTGCCATGCCAAATCCACACGTAATACAGTCATTTCGGGAGAACAAAGGCTTTAAACAGAGTGATAAGAACTCGGTAATTATTTAAAAAAACACCGTAAGTCGTTTGAGCATTCCAGGTCTACGAATTGTCACAATAGAGCAGCTCCAAATGACTCAAGAAGGAGCAGTTATCAGAAAACACAACACCCAAATCCTTCACCACACTCGTCCGAGATAATAAACCATCCTTCGTATAATATTTATACACGAAAGAGGCGGTTTTACGGTTAAACGACATAATAAAAGATTTGAGTACATTAAGTATAAGACCATTACGAGTCGCCCACTGCGACACGACTGAAAGACTATCGTATTGGAGTATTTCGCAGGCATTCCCACTATCAATCACATGGAAGAGTTTAATATAGTCTGCGTAAATTAATACTTTACTAGGAAGGCCTTCCAGGGCACAAGTGAGATCAGTGTCACGTATTTTGGAGCATATGCGCAATGAAAATGTTAAGAATAAGAGTACGAACAACAGAGTATAGCTTTTGACTTAATTAATTTATTTAACAACAAAAATTATTCAATTGGGTACAATTAAACTATGTATAGACGGGCGACGATCTTGCTTACACGCAAGAAACGCATGAGGACAGTGCCTTGCCCGATCTGAGAAAAGAATCTCAGATGTACAACAAAAATATTCGAGCTGCTGAACCAAAGCTTTGCAAAGTAAAGGCTACTAAGAGTTAGCAGTTCTAATGGCGCGGTCGTAAAGACAGAGTCTCGGGAACAATTTAATTAAAATAAACTCCCCTTAAATTGAGCCACTTTAACTTATGTTTAAAGTTCAAAAATATTATGCTTATGCACTGGGGACATCGCTTGAGCCGTGTTCTTTCCTAGGAGAGAAGAAACGCGGAAATGACATAGTCTCTTCAGGTAAATTGCACGCTGCGTGTCCTCATTCGTACCGTACGAAAACGGCGACGCAAAAGCGTTTATTGTCCGGCTTGAAGCCGTCGATAACTAGAACAGACAAAAAATATATAGGGGGTGAGATACGAGAGAATAATCTTCTTGCCTTAAATCTACCTAAGTGAATTGAGAGTGGTGCTCAGCCTGTCTGATAAAAAAACACAGAACTTTAATTAACGCTCGCATAAGCAGCTAATTATCAGCATGAATTGAAACTAAGCAACGCGCTCGAGCGGGAAGATTAAGGTTAAGCATTACGAGGGAGACTATGAGACTAAATGTGTGTGCAAAAATACTAGACAAATATGACCCACCTTAGGTATGGAACCAGGTCGCCCAATCCGTGTTGCCAGAAAGCCTCGTGTGTCCAAGGAGTGATCCAGGTACAGATTCCGCTGGGGATCCGGGCCGGATCGAAGGAATTGAGGTCCAAGAGAGAGGAGGAATGAATGCCAGCTGCGATGACCAACGTGCGCAATGGGTTCACCTCACTCGGGGTGCTACGATTCTAAAGAGGGCGGTGGGAAAGTCCGGCAGTGGGACCACTGCTTGGTCCTCCGACGGGAACGTGCTGTCTTCGGAAACCTCGCTGTTTTCGTCGCTAGGCAATTCGACGATACGGGGCTTTCCCGTTGTAACTGCAAAGTTCATAGGTCGAGGGAATGAAACAAGAATAGTCCAACTTGTATTGCTACGAGTCGCTCGCGGTGCTCGTCGCTTGATACGGGCTGAATCGTCGCGCTCGCGTTCAGTAACAGTCGGCGAGCTCGTGGGCTTTTTCCAGCCGCTGTTCCAAAAACTTCGGTCGTGATACTGGTGGGGTACTCGATTTCCGTGACCTTTTCCAATGGTTTCAAGTCTCCTCTCCTCGATTTGAATCTTCCCGTTCAAAACCTCGCGCTCGCGCCGTTTTCTGTGCCTCTTCCGCTTTGAACGCCTACGACACTTTTTCCTGCGGTCGCCATCTGTGGAGGTGGATATCTTGGCTATATTCTCGAGAGATGGCGACACGGTTTCTCCAAGCTTGCTCCCCGATCGAGAGGAGCGATCGGGAGCCTTGGTCGAAGCGCCGGTCACCACATTTGGTGACAATCAGCAATAAAGATGTTAAAAAGAACGGGGCCCAACGGGTACCCCTGCGGAACCCCACTTTTAATTGAAAATCCAGAATATAGAGGGTCCTGCGATCTAATTCTGAAAGTCCTGTCCAAAAGCATTGGAGGTAAACCATTGTATAACATTGTCCGGGAGACATAAGAAGCTGAGTTTGGTTAGTAAAAGTCTGATATTGACAACGCTTTGGAGAAATAAATATATAAAGTGTCCACCTGCAATCTTCGGTCAATTTGATGGGTAATAAAATGTACAAAAATAGCTAAATTGGATTGAGTAGAATACGCGGGGCGGAAGTCATGTTGAGCTTGGGACCGATACGGGTCAATGTGCTCAGAGTCCCGGAAAAGAAATCAGAATAATAGGTCTAAAAGCTCTAATATCTTTAGACTTTCCCTTTTTAGGGATGGGATGAATAACCACCTGTTTCCAATCATCAGGGTATATCCCACTTTCAATAGACATGTTAAACAGATGTAGTAAGGGAAATGATAGAGCAGAGATACAACCCTTAAAAATGAAATTTTTGAAAATTTGAAAATATTATTATTATGTATCAACCCGGTAGAAGAACCATGGCTATTACAGACAATGGTACCGCACCAGAGGTTGACCCCCACAGGCAAAAAATTGCCCAAAAACGGGGTTAATGAGGAGAAAAAAGAGAAAAAGAACATATGAAAATGAAAAAGGAAAGAGGACAAACTAAATTGACTAAAAAAAATTTACATACTTACTGTTACTATTAAAACTTGAAGCCATTTTGGCTCTTAAGTCACAAAATTTCAAATTTGTTCTGTAAAATCTATTTGATAATGTTAAACCAGAACGGTTAGTAATACTAGCGGTAGATAAGCCAATGCTCTCCAAGAAAAATGGAGCCTCAAAATTACCACTAAGAATATTAATTAAAAAACTTTAAAAAATTCAGCTTTAAGTCTTAAAGAGAAGAGAATCAAATTATTAGATGATGAAGAACGCGATAATGAATTAATAATATTAATTATGGATAAAATTTTATGTTCGAGTCTTAACGAGAGATGATCCATATCAGTGAACCAAATCTCCAGACCGTATGTCAATTTACTTAAGATAATTGAGTTAAAGACAGCGTTATAAAAAGTAAACGAAGGTAAAATTTTGCTCAATCTTCTAACAATACCCCGCATGCGTGAGATCCAATGGGTAAGAGTGCGAATATGTTTTTTAAAAGAGCACTTAAAAGAATACGAGATACCAAGGTCAGTCACTTCCTGCACTCTGATAATATCTGTGGAATTGATTTTATAATTATATAAAAACGGAGAACTCGATCTATAACAGGAGAGTACAAGTGTTTTCGCTGCGTTTAACTTCATACCATTATGGGCAGACCATGTCGACATCTTATCGATTTCTTCCTGAAGGATCCTACAATCAGTGAAATCATTAATACGGTGGGATATTTTAATATCATCAGCATAGGCTAGTAAGGTAACATTCTCTAAGTTCAAGTAATAATCCAGATCAATAAAATAAATAATAAAAAATAAAGGGCCCAGCGGGGAACCTTGAGGAATACCACTGGTGATTTTTTTTTTCCGAGGAAGATTTATCCTTATATTTTATCCTAATTGACCTACTATCAAGCATACTGCGAATTACATTTAACAGTGGAACAGCGAAACCTAAATAAGGCAACTTCTGTAGTAGACGGTTATGCGAAACACTGTCAAAGGCCTTACTAAAATCAAAGAAAACTAGATCTATTTGCTGTTTCTTATCCAAAGTTTCGGCAATCGTAGATACAGTAATGCCCACGTTTAAAATTGTGGATTTACGCTTAATGAATCCAAACTGCCAGCCAGGGAGAACCGGTGAGAGATAAGAATATATATGTTTGGCGATTAACGACTCAAAAACTTTCGCTAGGAAACAAATTAAAGAGATAGGTCTGAAGTCTGAGGTTTCCTTAGGGCGAGCGCATTTAGGAATAGGGACGCAGTATACTTTCTTCCATGATTCCGGATACAAACCGGTCTATAAAATTAAGTTAAAAATATGAGTAATCGGATTTAAGAGGATAGCAAAGCATCCCTTATATACAAAGCCAGGTATGCCAGAAATCTCCAGTCCACGATGGCATTTAGTAGAGTAAGCAACAGATAATATTTCTGAGTGAGTAAAGGAGGGTAAGTGCAATTTCCCAGGAATCACTCGAGCTCTTTCTTCCAGGAAAGTTGCAGAAGAGACGTTCTGTTCAATAGGAGAAGAATTAGACATGGTCTCTTGAAAGAAACAGGCAATTTGTTCAATTTTGTCATGGTCTGTTAAAAAATGCTCAGCACTACTAACTTTATTGTTTCTATTCAAGATGTTATTTGCATGATGCCAGAAAAACTTGTTATTTGAAGCTACTGAATCCTCTAAATTGCGTAGATAAGCATGCCAGTCTTTTCTTTTCGCCGTCTTAAACTGCGACCTCAATGTTGAAAATTTATTAAAAAATAATTGCCGATGCGTAGTTTTCCATTTCTTATGGATGTACTGTTTCTTAAACCATAAGGAAATTGTAACTCTGGAGAACCAACTGGGAAAACTACGCTTACTATGTTTACTATTGTTGGACACTTTTTCGGGTACATACTTGTATACCGCCAATTTAACTATCGAATCTAACTGGTTAGTAGCTAAATTCACGTCTTCTTGGATGTTGACTTCTGTATAAGATAATCCATCAAGATAGCAGTATAGTCCAAAATAATCTCCTTTAGTCAAATCTAATGAATATGTAGGAGAAGGTAAATTATTTTTGCAAACTTCCACGATAGTTTCTATAGATAAAGCAGGGTGGTAATTATCTTCCCTAACCAATGGATGAGAGGCGTGAGCTATGGATAGAGGTAAATTTGAAGCAACTTTATCTAAAATTTGACCACTAGAGTTTTTAATTTTATTCTCGCTTGTCACTCCAATACTGTGGAAAAGTTCTGAGAACAACTCAGCACGAAGTTGATGTAACCGGTTGGGAACATATGAGTCCGAAGAGTCATGATAATTGAAATCACCAATAAAAAGAAAATTTCCATCAGTCTCCGAACAGAAATCGGATAACTTTTGAACGAATTCATCCACCGCACTGATAGGTGAATGAGGAGGAATATATATATTGAAAATAAAAATATTATTGTGAGGTTGCCTGCAGGGAAAGTCAATTTTTATGGCCACGCAATCTATATCATCCTCCGACCACTCTACTGGTATTTCTTGTGCTCTAAAGTCTTTTCTAACTAGAGTAAGAACTCCACCACCGCGATTCGGTCGACTGCGATCTTTACGAAAGACCGAGAAATAATCTAGGGCTAATGAGAAGTTCAGAAAAGAGTCATTGAGCCATGTTTCTGTGATACAGAAGACATCATACTCCAGATTAGTTATTTCTTCGTTTAAAGATGTAAGTTTAGTTCTGAGGCCACGAACATTCTGATAATATAAATTCAACTTAAATTTACGTGGAGATGTTTGATGCTGAAGATTCATTTTTTGAACTTCTCAAATGAGATGAATCTTGTGAATCTATATTTAAAGAAGTTTGAGAACCTCCGTTAGTCGGCAGATTAGGAGTTGCAGTATCCGGAATGCCAGTTATCATACAGGATTTTGAGGCTGACAAGCGCCTGGCGTAGTCAAAGATTTGTTTGGCAGTAAGAGGCTGCCACAAAAACGGAGCGTCAATTTTTCTCCAACATTCCTCAAGAAGAGTAAAGTCGCCATTCAAATTTACATCATTGTTCATTGTGAAAGCAAAGGATTTCTCAATCTCTTCAAGATCATCTCGGTCTATGGGATCAGAATTTTTCGTATTAACATTAAGTAAATTCTTTGCTAGGACCAAAAACCATTAGGATTTACCCATAGATGTTTGCCAAGAGCATTAAAATGAGCAGTACGATCATGTCGCCAGCTAGCTTTAAAATCAGCTTCGGCGAACCTATTATAATCCTCTTGTGAATTGGAAGCTTTAGATTTTTTGTGTAAGATTTTCTTTTGTTTCCAAAGCAAACGAGTATTACTGGAAGCCCAAATCGGAAAATACTGTGTTGTATGGGTTGAGTGAATAGAATCCTTGCGATAGGTTTTGGCGATACACATTGGAATAAAAATTGATATAACAATTCGTACAACATTTGTAATAGCACTCTAGATAATAATTTTTCGATTGAAAAATGGAAGGAAAAATTCTGCGACCTGGATTCGAACCAGGAACCTCGACTATCATGGCCGACGCCTCTACCAATTGGGCTATCGCAGACACCCGGACAGCCAAGCTGTCACAAGGTGTCTTAAAGACAACCAAGTTGTCACGGTTGAAAGCCCAATATGAAGCGGGCTCCTGGCTCTCAGATCGAGAATTCCTCCTATCCAAACCATCATAAAGTTTGATGAACTCACAGATAATAATAATAATTATAAACTGGAGATTGTCTCCAAACACAGGTAATAATTTTTCGATTGAAAAATGAAAGGAAAAATTCTGCGACCTGGATTTTTTCAATCAAAAAATTATTACCTGGATTTTCCTTCCATTTTTCAATCGAAAAATTATTACCTGTGTTTGGAAACAATCTCCAGTTTATAATTATTATTATTATCACTCCAGATAAAGCTGACATTATTGCTCAGTGCAATCTCGTGCCCCCAATCCTGATTATTCAAAAACTGAAAAAGACCAGTGTAGTCACCCCTATTAAGGAGAAATTGCGATTCGCTATTTCTCTGATATTTAATCATTAGGGACTTGATAGAAACTACCAGTGGCGGATGATAAACATCCGGTTGTATTAGAACATTAGCAGCTCTACTTGCAGCAATATCGATATTTATAAACACTTTATATAGATTGTATCCGAAATTATTTCTAATTAGATTGCAATCTTTAAATTTACATTGCAGAGCCAGCAATTGGTAATTGCTTTGCGTTTTTTGGCATAAGAGTAGCCGTAGGTATAATTCTTTAAGTCGGAGAAATTAAAATCGCCAAAGATCACACTTTCCATCCCCTGAGAGGAGATGAAACTTGAAAGATCTTCTAAAAAAGCTTCATAACTGGACGTCGATAGTGCAGGCGGATTGTAAATGTTGATTAGACACAATTTGAAACATATGCTCGCTAAATCTTTCTTGTAGACAATGCCTCCAGTAACATCAATTCCAGGAACAGAGGTTTCAATCCCACATTCAACTGATCTAATAGTAATAGGAACAGCTATAAGGACTCCACACCCCCCCCCACCCGCCGTTGGGCCACACGATCACTCCTAAAAATTTTAAACTGTCCTCCAAAGAGCATGTAATCAGTAATGGTGTCGTTCAGCCACGTTTCTGTCAGGCAATAAATATCTTGATTATTCTCAGTAAAGAAATCAAAAATGTGAGAAAGCTTCTATCGCTGGCCACGTACGTTTTGACAATAGATATTAATCATCATGATTGGTCAAAACACTCTCCTCTGGGAGCGAAGAGGTAATTTGGTTTTCATAAATTTTTCCGAAAAAAGCAGACAAAAGCGTCCCAGCTGGCCATAAGGAAGGTTGAAACAACGCGTCAAAATCATTATTATTGACATATACAACAAATGAAGCATAGCTTTGATGTTTAACTTTCAGTTTGATGCATTTCCGTATCTCAATGGAGGGCGTAACAGAGGAGATAAACCCTCTAATCACCCGAGATATAAATAATCTTTTCTCAAATAACTTGGAATTACGTGTCACAAGAGGTCCATTGCAATTGACATTGGTGCCTAAACAGATCGGCTTGTTCGCATGCTTCTTAACATTAGCGGACATGTGTTGCGGCTTTCCTACATCGCCCTGAATAAAGGAAACGCTGCCAACATTCTCCAATCTTTGCTGCAAAGCATTATTACTTTTCATCTTATTGCTTGTTATAGTAGCAGATTCATCATTTTCAAACGGGGGAGTTCCTCCGCTCGAATTAAGCATAGTTATGACCTTATCAAGCTTGGCATTAATTGCTCTGTTCTCCTCTTGTAATTTTTTAGCAGTATTTATAAAATCTTTCACTACATTAATAAGATATCTAATAGCGCGAAAAGTTGATGTTAGATTACTCGACTTATCTTCAAGATGTGAAGCTTAAGTTGAATTAAGCTCAGCCATGGCTTGGATTCGTTGAGATCATAACCCACGACGATAAATACAATTAAATAATATTGTATACTTTAGAAATTTTCCTTTCCTATACCGTCTTATTTCGC
>JAHWFO010071995.1:10274-30754 GCA_023313115.1 Rhysida immarginata
TTATGTGGAAATGAAATACCTGATGTATATTTTTAGAAATTGTACTTTTAAAAAAATCCTTACTGTAATTTTTGTGCTTTTCATTGTTTTCATTACATGCTAATTATATGAAGCAAATATAATTGTATAAGCTTTGATATAAAAATAAAATACTTTTTTTAATGGACTAAAATAAAATTTTGTTTATTCTTATTTTTGAAATATAAAATATTAATAATAATAAATAATTGCGAGAAATATAAAATTTAATCTAAAAAATGAATTTAATCAGATATATAAATTTGGAAAAATTATAACAGAATTTCATTTAAAAGCAAATCTATAGTTTAAAAACATTAAATTAAAATTGTAGCCGATGTAAATAACGGAGTGATGACGTAATCATCCAAGGTAGCGCCCTCTATCTAACGGGTGTGCTCATCCGTCATTTTCGTTCCTCGTGGTCTCAAGTTTCGTTCAGCAGCATTGGTTTCGCATAGCAGCGCTAAATTTAAACATTAAATTGTGAGCACTTTTTGATTTCTAAGGAAAAATGATCATTTTCTTCAATGGGAGGATTGCATTATGCTACAAATAATGCTTATGCATTAATTACAGCTGCAGAAAAGATGTTTAATGCTAATAGGGAAAATATTATATGTGGTAAAATAATTTTAAATAGAGATTTTATTAGAAATGTAATAGAATTTTCTGAATTAATTAAGTGAATTAACTAAGTTATGGCATTTCCACTCATTTAATCCAACATTATCTTAATGTAAGAGCCTTTAAAATTTCAGATGCTCTTAAAGGAAAACATTCGAAATCATCTTTTGCTTCTAAGAGTTGTTTTTCTAAATAAACCTTTTGATTTTATAAGATATCTGTAAAATTTTCTTGTAATTTTTTAATACAAAATAAAAATGGCAAATTTGAGATTTTAATGTCTAAGTTATTTAATTTTTAGAGAAAAAACATGTATTTGTTTTAAAATGACAAATTTAAAAATAAAGTTACAAGTTATTAACGAATAATTTTGATGGTAAATTATACTGGGGAACAATGATTTTGGTGCCTAACAATTTTGACTTATTCCTAGGTATATGTCGGACACTGATTCCAAAAATGCGTTCAGTTTTGCCCCATCAGCTCTAGTTTTTTAGCTTATTCACATTATATGTCAAACTAACCATACCTCCTGGCCCGCATATACAACTACCTACAATTATAATTAAAAACAGAAAACATTTGCATATATCAAGCACTTTCTTTTTTATTTAGCAATCGTATCAATGTAATCATCTTTATTTATTCATAAGTCGCATTTGGTTTATTAAGTTTCTTCCATTAGGTCACTGAATCCTCGTTTCTGTGATTTCCTCAAATGCACTGATCTTGGACATTCACGCTGGATGCTCCAACAGTAGTCCGTCATCATATGTATATCCCATCGTCCACGATACCGTTCTTCCATTGAACTTATTTCCTGGTGAAAACGTTCACCCTGTTTCTCGCTAACATCACCAAGACAATGTGGAAATCGGTCCAAATGACTGTGCAGATAGTGTAATTTTATGCTCATGTTACAACCAAGTGCACAAAAAGTAATGAGCATATTCTCCACTAGTTCTTCATAATTAGGAGCCTTATAGTTTCCAAGAAAATTCTTTACTACCATACAGAATGGCGACCACGCAGCTGCCTCAATATCATTCATCGAGTCTTGAAATTTCTGGTCATTTATGAGTTTGCGGATTTGTGGTCCATCAAATATACCTGCTTTTATTTTCTCCATACCCAATGCAGAAAATTTTGTACATATATAGCCAAAACATGTTCCATCTCTATTCAAAGCCTTGATTAACTGCTTCATTAATCCAAGTTTAATATGCAATGGTGGCAATATGATGCTGTTTCTGTCAACCAAATGTTCTGTGATTATGTTTTTTTCTCCATCGATCATGCTTTCTCTAAGAGGCCACTGTCTTGTCACCCAATGTTGATCTTTAGCTCTAGAGTCCCATAGACATATAAAGCATGGGTATTTGATGAACCCCTCTTGTTGTCCTAGAAGAAAATTCACCATCTTGAGATCGACACAGATAGCCCATTGATGGTTGCGATATGAGATCTTCTCGAGGGTTGTGGCTATTGTAGCTTGATTTTCACGCATAGCAACTGAGTGACCAATTGGAATTGACTTATATTTGTTCCCATTATGCAAAAGAACACATTTTAGGCTGCGTTTGGAGCTATCTATAAATAACCGCCATTCACTTGGTGTGTATTTTCTTATACCTAGTTTGATTAACAGTCCTTCAACAGTGGTGCAAAAAACAAATTGGTTTTCTTCTGTGAAGAATGGCAGGAAGCACGTTTCCCTTTTGCGATAGAATGTGACTTTTGCTCCTGGTAACAGACAGTGTTTCTCTGCCAGCCTGGAAGCTAACAATTCCGACGACTTCTTTGGAAGACTTAGATCTCTAATGAGGTCGTTCAATTCCATTTCATTAAAGCCGTTTGCAACTGATGAAGATCCTTCAAAATCACTGTCAGTTTGCTCAGCATAGATTTCGGCTGATTCGTCCTCTTCTTCTGATAACTCTGGAAAACTGGTAAATATAGGAACAGGTATCTCCTCTGAATGTGGAACGGGGCGTCTGCGGAGGGTATATCGGGATATATCCACCTTTTCCGGTTTTTGCAATTGATGCCCTTTACATTCACTGAACAAAAGTAACAGTCATCACTGTGGTTTATTTGTTCTCGCCATACCATTGGTATCCCAAATTTCAAGCACTTCCGTTTCCCATTTGTCCACTGTCGCAAATGCTCTGTGCACGTTTTACATACAATATGAGGTTCCCATGCCTTATCTTGGTCTCCCAGTTTTACCTTGAAATATGCCAAATAAGCTTGTTTTATAAAGTCAGTTATGGGTTTTCTTTGTTGAATGAATGTGTACTCCTCACAGACGAAACAAAATACATCAGGATTATTTAAACATTTTCTTTTTGACGAAGCCATGTTGTACTGAGTTATAACAAGTAGTAACCATGACTACGGATTTTGAGGATAGCGCTATTGTGGCATTCATGTGAAACTAGGGCATAAGGCAGTGCACCGAGTGTGTCAAATAGATGGGAAACTGATGACGGTTTGCAAATGGCGTGAACAGGCCTTGTCTATATAGGGAGCTATGACTATACATATGCAGAAACAATAGATCTTGGATGTATTTTGCATACAATCGATAATATGTAACCACATATCGATGCAAAATTTATGATACTGATGGTTATAGCTCAGAATTCGGATTTCTTCGCCTTCAGCGAAATGCTCCAAACAGATTTCACACGTCTCGTCTTTATTCCCGTCTTGGAAGTAATAAACGATGGTGTTCTTGAACTTATCCGGAGTATTTGGAGGATCCGGAGGAACAAAAAACCCGGGCCGGGATGGAAGAAACTTAATCAATATTATGTATTATGCAAACAATCAATTTACAAATGGTGGGATACAAACAAAGTAGCAATAAAAGCAAATTATAATGATTTCAACAATTCTCATAAACTAGAGCTGCTAGAACAAAATGAATGGCATTTTCGGAATCAGCAACCTCAAAATACCCAGAGTTAATTCAAAAATTTCAGGCACCACGAAAAAAAATTATTTTTGTTCTGCAGTGTTATTCAAACATTGATTCACATTATTCAAACAAAATTATTATTTTAAATCTTAAAATGTTAATATTTAAAATAAAAATAAAAATTAAAATAATTTCTTGTTCTAAAAATAATAATAAAATATTCTTAATAAATATAAATAGTTTAAAAAAATTTAGTATTTATCATTTATTAAAAAAGGTTAATTATATTGCAGCTAGAAACTAAATTTAGCTAAGCTGTAACTAGCGTCAGCAGATAGAGCGCAGGAACGAAAATGGCGGATGAGCACTTAACTTTGTCTAGACTGGCTGAGTTGTATGACGTCACATCGAAACATTTAACATTGTGGAATAGTAAGTTTCCTATCTGTGTGTTTTTAATCTGTGAATGTAACCTTCAATTTTTCTAACAAACGAAAAAATACTGATTGCTAAAATCGTGCTCTTGTTCCCGTGGATGGATACTGCCAACGAGCGATCTTCAACTGCGCCCTGTGTTTTTTCTGGTGGGACACCGGCCTATTACTTGTGGACTCGTGAATGGTAGTGCGCTCATCTTTGCTGTGGAGTGGTAGCCCGTCGGCAGTAAATCTTTCGTCTGTCAGTTGATAGGAACTCTCATATATTCTTACATAGAACTGTTTAGTTTGGCTACGGCTTTATATGTATCGTTAATTCTTGTGTATATTCAAACCTGTTGTTTATTATTTAGTTTTGTCATGATAGCTGAGGTGGGAGGCTTAGCGTATTTTGTTGTTTAGAGAACGGCAGCCTCGCTTATTTGTAGTGAATGCCATGATGCTAATTGTTATTTGTTATTAAGATTTTTTGTAAGAGTGTTTATTCCTTTCTTAGGCACGCATATGAATTCTGAGGTGAGAGACTCATGTTATTTGTGGTTGGAAATAGGCTTACGTTAAGTTATTTTGAAGACCTTCATTTGGGAAGGCTTATTTATTGGTATGGCACTTTACGAAGCAGATTTTTGGTTACTCGTTGCGTTCTTGTTAACATTGAGTCATTTGGGACTCAATGGGAATCCGTGTCAATTCCAAGCGGACATAGGAAGATGTCCAGGGAGCGCAACGTAGTTTATCATCACATTATTTATTGAGTTTGGTGATTTGTTCACCCAGCTGCTTCAGTGCCTGTGCGTTTTTTTGTAAGCCTATTTATTTACTTGGAGCATTTTGTGTTAAGTTTCATTTTGTTCGTTGTTTCTTATAGAATTTCGATGCGTTGCTTAGTATTTTCTGGGGTAGTACTTTATTTATTTATTCATGTATGTTTTTATCTCGTTTTAGCACGCTTGATATTCGTTTGTGGGAGGCAAGTGTTACTATGGTTGGTAGGCTTATTTTGTGGAGACCTTCATATGAGAAGGTTTGCTCTTTTCGTGGCACTTTTTATGAAAACAATTCTAGTTTTCACTGCGTTCTGTCTTTATCTACTACTCCCGCTACCAGCTCAACCTTCCATATTCCCAGCCACTGGACAACAATCCTGAACTTGAGGTTTACATCAAGTCCATACAAAATGACATCCTCTCCATTACTAAAAATATTAAAACACCTCTTCCTAACCTCACCAATAACGAATTTCTTTGTATCAAACGCCTTAGTAATAACCCTGATATAACAATTAAGCCCGCAGACAAAGGGGGCGCCATTGTTGTTATGAACACCTCTGACTACATTAACGAAGCTAATAGACAACTCTCTGATATCACGTTCTAAAAGAAACTAACCTCCGACCCTACTGACACGTTCAACACCGAACTTAAAGATATCCTCTTTCGGTTTGAATCCTCTTCCCAAATCGATAAAAAAACCTGCCTCTTCCTCCTTCCTACATTCGGTTCCCCTGGTCGTTTCTACCTTCTTCCCAAGATTCATAAACCTGGCAACCCCGGCCGTCCAATCATCTCTTGTAACAACACTCTCTGTGAGCCACTTTTTGCTTATGTCGACGACCACATACGCCGCATCCCATCCAGTCTTTCTTCCTATATCAATGACACTAATGATTTTCTCTCCCATATCCAGCGCCTTAACGAATGTAATTACGATTTTAAGAACGTCTTCCTCTGCGCGCTTGATGTCTCTTCTCTCTACACTAAAATTCCTCATGATGATGGGATTGAAGCTGTTCGCAACAGTCTCAAGGCTAACAAATGTTTCTGTTGGTGAAAATTAGCATTAATTTTTTTCCATGGTCTGAATAGCCACCATTTCAATTTGCATCACAATCTGTTCATTAGATTGGGCTCTAGAGGGCTCTGAGTAGGCGAACACTGAAAACAAGCGTGCGAGCATAGAGTGGCGACACACTGACTCACCACAACCCAAGAAATTCAAGATGACACAGTCAGCAATGAAAGTGATGGCGACTGTATTCTGAGACATTAAGGGTATCATTCATGTCGATTTTCTGAAAGAATGTTGAACCATAAATGCACCCAACTACTTTAACATCATTTCAGGGCGTCCCTGAAGCCGGCACTAAGAACAAAGCGACCAGGATTCCTTACTAGTCGTGTTTGTTTCCTGCAAGACAATGCCAGACCACACACAGTCAAACTGACTAAGGACACACTGACGGAACTCAAATGGCACATCTTACCAATCCTCCATACAGCCTGGATCTCTCCCCTTGCGACTGTCACCTTTTGGAGCATGGAAAGAGCTCTTGGAAGGGCAGAGATTCGGCTTCAATGAGGAAGTGAAAAAGGCTGTCCCGACGTGGTTTCGAGATCAACTTGAAGATTTCTAAAGAACCGGTATCCAGATGCTCCCAGAAGGCTGGAAAAATGTGTAGAGAAGCAAGTAGAGTCCTATGAGAAATAAGTGGGCCCCTATAACGCCGTCCTGAAATGATCATGGCAGTTGAAAAGGACATTAATACCAAACAAACCAATTAAGTGGTGTGTGTGATTTTTTGTAGTTTCCCGATTTAATTAAAAATATAGTCAAATTTTAACGCCTCTCTTAGTTGGCCATGCTTTTGAGGCGGAGTTGACCAATGCCCAATTCCATAAAAGTTGGGACAATATAAAAAATGCAAATAAAACATGATTGACTAAATATATATTAGCAAAATTAAAAATAACAAGTCAGGCAACCGAAATGCCCAGGACCGATATGATTTTAAGGCATTCGAGAATAAAAAGGAAAGCAATTGATTTCTAAAGAAGTGTTTGCTTGTTAAGATTACATGAGGTTGCTAAGCAAGGCATACTTCTAAGAAAAATGCATAGTTCAAATTGATTGAAATACCTGAAAAGTTAAATGGAGAAAGCAGCAATTCTCTAAAGATTAGAACATATAAGAATCCTTTAACTTGTAAGCATTCCAGTTTAATGAAATAAGCGTTCATTGTTGAAGCGTTCTGTGTAAGGATGAATTCTTTCTTGCAAACGCTTTTCTACGTAACCATGTAGTATTGAAGTGAACAATTAGTTAATAGTTATTGTTAAAATTTGCCTAACACAAATTAACTGTTGGTAATATAAGGCGTAAGTAATTACAGGCCTTATCTTAGTAATGAAAGTTTCCAATACTTCAATAATGGTATCATTAAAACACGAATCATGGAACCAATTTCGACTATCATTAATTTTACGTTATATTCATTCATGAAACGTCAGTCAAGTTGTTTGATATATTACATGCCAAATCTAAGCTTTGAAAGTTTCCCCTGAACCATACTGGTTCCATAAAACCACATACCATTGATTCTATTTCGACTATCATTAATTTTACGTTAATATTCAATCGTGACATGTTATCCCAAGGTGTTTGATATAATACATGTCATATCATATAGCATTGAAAGTTTCCAGTGAACCATTATGATACCACTAATCCATATACCCTTGAACCAGTTTTGACTGATATTGACCATCAAGGAAGACCATCACGTGTCTTCACTTAATTCACAAGCCTTTTCTCTGCTTTAGCTATGGAATGCCAAAGAGAGAACAACATTTGGCACTGCACATGCCGTTTATACATTGAATTGTATAGTAAAGAACGTCGTCCCCTATGTTATTTGTGACCTTTTGAACCGGAAGTCGTTCACAGATTTTTTCCACCAACAAACCCAGTCTTCCAATTTCCCTAGGTTGTCGAATGGCGAAAACAGAAGTCGAAAATTCGGAAGCGTTCGAAAGCTAGAGCACCAACAGGCAGACGGACAGACGGACGGACGCACATTGTGAAAACATAAGTACCTATCGGTCCTAATAAATGCGTTTTGAAGTGACCGAAGTAAAATATATGCAATTTATAAATGCCGATCTCCTTTTTTGGTCTTATATAATTTTTAATGAAATTGCCATTGGCAATATGCACCATAATAGTTGGGACAGAACGAAAATACTGCACTAGAAGCCATAGAAATGATGTGAATATTCTCGAAACTTCTGGAGTACATAACGTCATAACTTTTTCCTCTTTAAATGGAAACTGCAATGTGCGGCTAGCCATTTACACGACAATATGGGTCAAGATATGCACACGCAATAGAATAACCCAACAATTTAGTAGCAATGTATCTCAGTGAGAAATAGCCAGGAATCTTGGACTTCCGTCATCTACAGTTCATAATATTATTTATAGGTACAGGACAAGCGGAAATACCGCCTTTGTTCGTAAAGGGCAAGGACGAAGACTAATTCTGACTGCTCGTCATGTTCCAGTTTTCAGGCGTCACTGCATTATAAATAGGCATTCAACAGAGACAGAAATTGCGGATTGGGCTCGATTATTCTATCAAAAACGTTTATCGTTGAATACCATTCGCCACTACATCACAAAATATAAGTTGGAGCTCTTGTTATGCAAAACGAAAGGTGTTCGTAAACACGCTGCAGAAAAGTAGGTCCGTGGCTTGGGCAGCACCTACCTGAAGTGGACTGATGACCAGTGGCGACGTGTTTTGTAATCTAATAGCGACCCTTAGTGCCAATGTCTTTTGTGGTCCGATTAATCTACATTTACGGTTGTTGTTGGCCACAATCGTCCGCATGTACTTAGGATCAAAGCGGAAAAGGACAATCCTGCCTGATACTGATGTGCTGTACAAAAGCCAGCTTCAATAATGGTCTGGGGCTGCATGACTGCCAATGGATTGGGAAACTTGCACGTCTGCAACGCCACCGTTAATGCACAAGCCTATATTGGAATTTTAGGAGAACATATGTTGCCTTCTTGGGAACGTCTTTTCGAACCCGCCCCTTTCTATTTCAACAAGATAATACTAAACCCTACACAGCTCGCATTTCAGGAAGTGGCTACACAATAGACAAATTCGTGTGTTAAATTGGCCTGCCAGTACTGATTTGCCCCCAATAGAGAATATATGGCGAATTATTAAGAGGAAATTAAGTCAACGACGACCCTGAACATTTTAACAGCTGAAAACCTTCGTGTACAGCAGAAATGGCAAGAAATTCCCGTTGCAACGGTACAGAAATTTGTATTATCGGTTCCTCGAAGGCTACAAAGCGTGACCAGAAGGAAGGGAGATGTCACCCAATAAAAATTCGCCCACTGTCCCAACATATCTAGAGTGTGTTGCAACCGCCAGTTCGCAAAAAAGCCTAATATTTATTACATTATTATTAGGACCGAAAGGTACATATGTTTCCACAATGTGCGTCCATCCGTCCGTCTGTCTGTCTGTCTGTTGGTGCTCTAGCCTTCGAACGCTTCCGAATTTTCGACTTCCGTTTTCGCCATTCGACAACGTAGGGAAAACCAAAGACTGAGTTCGTTGGTGGCGAACTACTTCCGGTTCAAAAGGTCAAAAATATTATAGGGGACCACGTTTTTCACTATAGAATTCCATGTATAAATGGCCCATGCACTGCCAAATGCTGTTCTCTCTTTGGCATTCCATAGCTAAAGCAGAGAAAAGGCTTGTGAATTAAGTGAAGACACGTGATGGTCTTCCTTGATGGTCAATATCAGTCAAAACTGGTTCAATATCTGTAGTTTAGTGGTACCATTATATGGTCCACTGGAAACTTTCAAAGCTAAGATATGGCATGTATCATATCAAACAGCTTGGAATAACATGTCATGGTTGAATATTAATGTAAAATTAATGATAGTCGAAATAGGTATAATTGTATGTGTGTTCATGGGACCATTATGGTTCAGTGGAAACTTTAAAAGCTCAGATATGGCATGTAATATATCAAAGAACTTGGAATGACGCATTATGAATGAATATAACATAAAATTAATGATAGCTGAAATTGGCTCAAATGCACCTGGTTTAGCAGAACCATTATGGCTCATTGTAAACTTTCAATGCTATGATACAGCATGTAATATATCAAACATCTTTGAATATATCCTTTTATGAATATATCGTAAAATTTAGTGATAATCGAAATTGGTTCAATGGTATGTGGTTTAATGAAACCATTATGGTCCATTGGATACTTTCAGTGCTAAGATATGACATGTAATATATCAAACGACTTGAAATGATGTGTCATCATAATATATCATAAAATTTATGATAGAGGATATTGGTCAAAGGTACGTGATTTAGGGGTATCATTTTGGCACATTGGAAATTTTCAATGCTAAAATATGGTAGGTAATATATAAAATAACTTGGAATGAGGTGTCATGAAAGAATAAATCGTCAAATTAATGATAATCAAAATTAGTTCAAAGGTACGTGGTTTAGTGGAATCATTATGGTCCATTTGATACTTTCTAATCTAAGATATGCCATGTAATAACGTGTCATGAATGAATATAACGTAAAATAATGATAATCGAAATTGGTTCCATGGTTCGTGTTTTAATGGTACCATTATGAAACCAATGGAAACTTTCAATGCCAAGATATTCCATGTAATCATTTATGCCTTAAATTACACTGGACAACAATGAAATTGCTTCTTAGGTGAAAGTAACCAATGCTGCATAACTTTAACGTGCTGAACACGAATATCACATTGAAAAACGTTGATTGGCTCTTGTTGCAGAGATATCGATGCATTGTCATTTTTATAGATTCTATTGGAGAGTATTAACTACAGCAAGTAGAGCTGGCAGATCTGTGCTGACCTAAACGTAGTGTCTTTATTGACGGGTTTACAGCACTGATATACAAAATACTGCTGTTTTCTTTGTCTATGGGACAGCAGAGCAATCGATTTGCACTATATCAAGAGAGACTGGTCTCCGAGAGCATCTTTTAAGCCCGGAGAAACGAATGTACAGCACCCACCAATAGCAGAACCACACTAAATCAACATTCCTCCTTTACACATCAAGCTCGGCCTTGCAAAAACGTTAGGATAAGAATAGAGCATCATTCAAGTACCTGCATTCAACTACACATTACTAAGAAACTGTAGCCAATTTAGCCTTTTCTTATTCGTATTCGTGTTCAGCACATTGAATTCATTAAGAAATGACTATTTTCGTCTCAGAAGCATGCACGTTTTGAAATTTTGTTGCCCGGTGTTATCAATAGTAAGCTTGTGTTAGGCAAATTTTAACAATAGTTAGTTGTTAAATATTCCATCAATGGTATACACTTACGTAGAAAATCGTTGACAATAGTTTCAACGATTAACGCTTATTTCATTAAATAAAGATGCTTACATGTTCTAATCTATAGAGAACTGCTACTTTCTCTAGTTAACTTTTCAAGTAGTTTTATTCAGTTTGAACTATACATTTGTCTTAGTAGTACGCCTTGCTTAGCAACCAGAGGCTTCCTTAGAAACCTCATCTAATTTTTAACAACGAAAGGCTTCTTTAGAAATCAAATGCTTTCCTTTTCATTCTCGAATGCTTTAAAATCCAATCAGTCCTGGCCATTTCGGTTGCCCGACTTGTTAGTTAAATTGTTGATTCCGAAATGTTAAATACCTACCCAACAAACTACCATGAACTAAAATGAATTAATACATCAGTGTATCAATATTTATGCTGTGTCGCATGCTTTTACAGTGTCCCATCCTTTATGGAAATGAGGTTTGTATTAACCATGGTTATGTCAAGGGGTTAAATTTATATTTGGTTTGCTTTTTATTATATACTTAAGAGTTACCTTCTCTGCCATGTCGTCCTTAAAACAAAGTGAATGTTTCCATTTTAATGCCAGAAGTAGAAGGATTATAAACGTAATAATTGGAATAATGATGACGTAGGATTTTCTGATACAGTTTTTTTCTTTGAATACTGGTTGATTACAAAGTTGTTCACTCTCTTTGTATATACAAAGCCAGGCATTAGCGTAATTTCCTTCGGTCATGTCATATGTTATAAATGTTTTGCAGCTGCATCCTCGTTAAATTCTGCAGGTTTGAGAATATCCTTTTTCCATGGACTTGCGAGTACCGGATAAAATATCCCGTTTCCCTTGGTAGATTGTAGTATTAATTTTGAAGTTCCCTTGTTATAAAATATTAACCTACTCTTGAAAAGAAAAGTTGGACCGTCGGTAGTAAATGTTAAGTTTGCACTTAATTTATATTTGATTTTAAGAAAACGTTCGCTTTTGTTGTATGTAATTTACTGAGATTTGAATATGTCTTTGATATCATATTCATCATGTTTAAAACTGCTTACAGTTTTACTTTTTTCATCTTTGTCATGTAATTCACAGGAATACATAGGAATAATTATACATTTGGCATCGTTTTGATCGGACGCTATTTCACGTAAATTATCAATCACGTTCCTGGTTTAATTTTTCGAATGACATTAATCGATTTGGACTTTCTCCAATAAAAAAATACAATTGATCTCGTAACAAATTCTGCATGTCAAGAAACTTGAATCTGGCAAATTTGCTGTAACCAAGCAGTAGAGATTGAATGTTATTTTTAATTCCAATGTCAGTGATAATGTCATCAGATGAACTGGCGTACAGCTTCAAAGTGGAAGTAGATTCTCTGAATTTTAGACACAAACCTGTGTAATCAGTAAACGTTTCGGGCACACCAATCGAATCTTTCCAACATAGACGTGAATCTAATCTGCACGCATAAACGGCATCTTCAGATTTATGCTTTATATCACAATCCACTGACCCCTCGTTAACAAACGATGAAAATTTTTTTTCAAATTCCGGGACACAATCTGTTGGTTCCTCATAAGCAATTTGGTTCTTCAGAGCCTCATCTTCGCAATGACATTGAAAAGTCATATTGGCGGTTCGCGCAAGGAATTTCAGTTGGTATGAGATATCGTATTTAATTACTGCTCCACTGTAAGTCACATTTAAATATGAATCTCTATTATCACTGTCGCAGATATGAATCTCACCAATTTCATTGATTAATCGATCAGGGAAGGCAACTGATTATGAGGATCAGAAAAAGAATTATCATATGAATATTTCAAAGGCCAAAGCCGATAATGTTTTTGCTTTTAATTACAACACTGACAGTTGTGACTGTTAAATCTGACTCCATAAAGATCTTAGGGGTAACTGTTGATAGAAACTTAAGTTGGAATAAACATGTTGAAGCATCGGTAAAGCAAATAAAGCACTTTACTTGTTTCGCTCAATATCAAATGGTCTAAGTATGAAAGTCAAATTAGTCCTTTACAAATCTTTAGTTAGATCCATTCTTGACTATTGTGCTATTTGCTGGGACCCTTACTGTGAAAGTTTAATTGTTAAGCTCGAAAAAATTCAAAACAGGGCTGTTCGTATTATTTTCAACAATTTTGATAGACATTCTTGTGTAACAAAATTAAGAAATAGCCTAAATTTACCTGAATTGCAGATTAGAAGGAAAGAATTAAAGTTAAAAACCCTTTATAAAATCTTTAATAACATGAATAATCTTAAAAAAGAAAATTTCCCAGAATCTCCAAACTATATCTCCAATAGAATCGATAATAAAAATAAGATCAAAAAATAGCTTGTAGATGTCAGTTTTTTGCAGTCTTTTTTCCAGATATAATTAGTTTATGGAATTTACTGCCAAATGATATTGTCATGGCAAGTAGTTATAGTAATTTTAATCACAAGTTAAAACAACTTCGTCAAACAGAAACTTGTAATTATCACGATACTACAAAATAGGAATTGGGTTGTTATGTAATTTGTTACTGGATATGTACTTAATTGTTTTGTTACCCTGTACATTATATTTAATAAATAAATAAAATAAATAAATTATGCTCGTCTGTGCTATCTTCAGTGCCAAACATGTGAAATCTAAAAAAAAAGCAAAAAAAAATTAATTAACTCTTGGGAAATATAATAAAACGGGATACCAGTCATTAACATTTTTTACAAGATTACCTAACATATAACGTACTAATACATTACGAATTCTTAAATATGTAATTCCTACCACCAGTAAAATGCTCCTGTCAGAGCACAAAAAAGGCGGATATGTCCTTAAGGTAAAAGACCATGATCGATAAGGGGGGGGGGGGTACCAGCTCTCTCATTCCATATTCCCCTCCGCACCTTAAAAATTTCTCTCTTCAAAAATTCGCGCTTTTTTTTTTAAGATGCATCGCACTTCTGCAATCCACTTGCTCACTCCCAGTCCATATCTGACTCACACAATATTCCTCACTGTCAAATAGCTCGGCTACAAATTATTATTATTATTATTATTATTATTATTATTATTCCTATGGACTTTACCAAGGCGTTCGACAAGGTAAATATTTCCTTGTTGATTGCTAAGTTAAAACATATCGGTTTTTCCGATATTGCTCTGGAGTGGTTTAGTTCCATGTTAAAGGGAAGAAGTTTTAAAATACGATTTCTTGATCAGCCTGGCTGTATATTTCCCATCAAAAGTGGGGTACCGCAGGGTTCCCCGCTTGGTCCTTTACTATTTAATATTTTTGTTGCGGATCTTCCGCATGTACTTGCACCATTCCGATCTCAAATACTGATGTACGCAGATGACGTTAAATTATTTCATGCTGTTAATGGTTGGGACGCTTGTAAAGAATTACACGAGGCATTGTTGCGTGTACACCGATGGGCTAAAGACAACGGTCTTGAATTAAATGCTCAAAAATCTTTCGTTGTCTCGTTCGGACGGTCCGTAACTCCTTTTTTATATAATTATCACGTTAATAATGTCGTCCTCACCAGAACTAACACTATTAGAGATCTGGGTGTGATGCTGGCTGACAATTGCTCTTTTGTTAGCCACATGAACCAGATATATCTGGATATTTCTAGACGTATTGGGATGATAAAGCGATCTATACATTTTTTTCTAGCCCAAAAACTCTGAGTATTTTATTTAAAGCTTTTGTTAGTCCCAAAATTCTATATTGTGCTTGGATTTGGTTCGGTGGCAATTCGCAGGTCCTGAACAAAATCCAACGTAAATGTGTCAGTTTTAATTCCTTTGTGGCAACTCGTATGAAAAACATTAACTCGTTATCTCACCAATATAAAGATTTTAATTTAAACCGCATTATAAGCAACAATCTTTTTAATATTTTATTAAGTGTTTTTCACCACAGAATTGCGGTATTTTCTTTACTTTCTGATTTTAACTTTCCTTCATTAAAGTCGACTCGTAGAGGTTATATTATCAAACCTGCTATTCGTTGGAATTCGCATATTGCACGGATCAATCCTATTAACAAATTAATTAAAAATTATTACGAGAATTTCAAAGATGTCAGCTTATCAGACTCTAACGATCTTCATATTTATTTATTCTCTTAACTTGTTTTAGTTATTTTAATTATTATTATTTTTATTTTTCTTTTCTTTATTAGTTATTTTATATGTCTCATTAACCCCGTTTTGGGCTTTGGCCTGTTGGGGGGCAACAAACGGATTCATCTTCCGGTTTATCTGGCGGATTGTATCCCTGTAGTTGCTACATTATTATTATTATTATTATTATTATTATTTTAATAATGCACTCACAATAGAGTAACAAGAATGATTTTACCGCCAAAGCGGATAAAAGGAGCACATTTTCGTGTTATAGCTCCGAGATATCGTACATAGATACTTTGAATTAACCTAACATGTTAAAACACTTTAGAGAAAATATATAAATATGAAAACTGAATTGTAAATTACTATTTAAGTAAACTAACGTAAAGAGAGAATTAAAACGAACAAACTGAAAGACTAAATAGAGAGAATTCTTTATATATTTCAACAAATAAAAATTCTTTAATTTGTAAGCATTGCTACATAATTTTAAACGAAGTGAGCCTCAATTGCTGAACAGTTCTTTAATAGCGCCTATTATTTCTTCATATTCTATTACTAAAGCATTTCTACAATAACATCTACGTGTTGAAGTAAGGATATACTAGAAATTACCAAATTGTCTGTTGGCCGGTTCGACCAACCTCGGTTAAATCCTCAGATAGCTATCCAAGTTTTAAACTTAAACCCGGTATATCGCTTAAGTTGCGTTCTACCAATATTTTTTTATCCCTCGGATAACTTTATCTGAAGTATAGAGCACAAGCAATGTAAGGCGCACTGTGATTAGTCAGTTTGATGTTTACTGCTTCCACCTATCGTGAAAAAAAAACAAAAGTATTCATTCCAGTCAGTGCATAGCCTACAATGATAAGAGAAAGCCCTCTATCGTGGAAAAAAACAACAGTTTTCCAGTCAGTGTTGATGTTAAAATGCGGCACGGCAGAAAACACAAACGCGAAAAACAAATTTAGCTGGAGAACTCGGACTTCAGAGACGCAAAACTTCCATTTCGTTTCTCCTTTTGAGACTCTGTTGTCGATCATTGAAAATGAAATACACCCAGGTAAGCTAGATCTAATCTGCTGTTCAACTGCACCCTGAAACTTATGCCTACCGTCGTAGTTTAAAATGGTAATTATATAACACGAAATACGGCGCATTTCTTTTCTGTTTTTTAATTAAAATTTGTTATAGCTGGATACATGGTAGAGGCGAAGGAGCTGAAGATAAAAGCGAAGATTGTTTTATATTTTTTATTTTTTAAGATTGTTTTTTATGGTTTTGAAGGCATTTTCAAATCGAAGCAGACCGGAAATACCGCCATTAACGCTCATAAATTTGAGCGAAACGATTCACTATCCGAGGAATAAAGTGGCTATCCGACCTCTAGAGGACTGTATAACTTTATCAGGATATCTTTGGTTTATTATGGTATTTATCGGAGGATTTATCCTATCTGAGGATGGTAGTACACCGTTTTGACTTATCTGAGCTTTATTCCAGTACTTATTCTATCTGAGGATTTATGCGAGGTTGGTTGAACCGGCCCCAAGATAAATAGTTATGAATATTGTTAGGATTAACAGCAATATGCTGTTGATAACAGTAAGCAATGGATAACCATAGGTCTAACAACTCGCAAGGAGTTGGTTTATATTATACAAGCTATATCTTAGCTTGAAAGTTTCTAAGGTAACATATCAAAAAGGAGGGAACTTCTAATCCACAAGGAGATTTTAAATACCGATTATGTATTTCGGCTACCAAGTAGCCATCTTCAGCGATGAGAGACAAAAGTCAGTGTAACGTGTAAGACTCAAAACACGCAACAGTGAACGGAGTAAAATAAAAGATAAGAGCTGTAATTTTTCTTTCCTATTTTTCATCATAAAATAAAAGAAAAAATTTATTGCACTAAACATGACTAAAAACTTAAATAAAAGCAAATGGATAACAAAAGCTTATAGCTAGCACTCCTAACTATTGTAATAGAACAGAAACAGATTTAGCAATAATTAGCATTAACTACTGGGGAACAATGCAAATATTAATCCTAAGCATAAATTTCATAAACACAATTTCCGTATCACTAAATTGTATGAATATCAACAATCAATTCTATACATTTACTAGCACAAGTAATCAAATGGTAGCATTAAATAATACTGGTTAAGCATATACATAACATTTAAACCTTGAATTAGCAAAACGCCTAACAACAACGAACACCATTTCGTTCATAAATATTCTACACTACACTCGTCCTTGAAACACCGACAGTTTCACAATTTTCAAATTTCTAAATAAGCTTCTTGCACAGAACGCCAATTGAGTTCAGAGTCACAAACACTATAACATAAAGTCCACGTTCCATTGCAGCCTCGAAAAGCTGTTACACAATAAAATCCATAAACATAAATAAATAAAGTCAAGCCCGGTATAAGTCTTTAAAGTGTTAAGGGAAATCGTTATTCAATTCGCGCACTAGAATTGGAGAACAAAGGGAACAATTATAATAAACGATAAACTAATTAACCAAATCACTCTTCCCTTATCTTTTTTCCCCCCACTAAAACGTTTCAACAAACGCTTGTCACAAAATTATTCACACAAGAAAAACGGAAGGTTAAGGTAACGGACCGGTTTCTCAGTTTAGTAGCTAGGCTACCGTGAACCCCAGCTCATGAAGAAAATACGCCGCCATGCTGAATGGCCATAACCCACGGACGCACGTAACATATCGTAACTCTCGATAATACAGTTCTTTGAATGACGCCTTATATAACTTGGCATTTCTGCTTACAATGAAATGGGCACTTACGAGTGTATAAGTTGGCAAAACGCTGGCTTCGTTTCCTCTTTGCCATGTCGGCAAAATCTCCGCCGGGCTCACTTCGCTGCACGGCGTGTTCTCTGCTCCAGACGAACTCACGTAAGGCGACGAGCTTGTTATGCTGGGTGCCCACTTAGCGCGACGATAGTGCGATTCTATCGCTTTGAGTCATATGCGCATGCGCAACAAACGCCAGGCGATCAATTCGCTTCTCGGTGCCCACTTGGCACGACGGCCGCGTGACTGAATGCGCATGCGCAATCTACGCGATCATTTCGCTTCCCACTTCAAGATTTCTTGCTTCCACAATCGACATGGACGAGAATGAGTTATTTATTTTTGGAATGCTTAGCTATTTGCATATTTTGCAAGGGTTAGCCAAAAAAATGAAGTCTTGTCGCAAAAAAAGAAAAAAAAAAAGAGGTTTGGAACGTTACTGGGTTCATCCTATTTTGAGAAGAAGGTCAGAACTTGGTTTATCTACTATCCTAGTATCTGAATGGTCTCTTGACGGCGAACTATATCAGAAGTAAGTACAATTTTCTACTCTCTAGATTATATATACTATACACATTACATATCATATGCACCTGTTTATTATTTTGAAGTTTTTTGCGGATCTCGCCAACATTGTTTGAATTTTTGTTGGCCAAACTTGGACCCTTCATTGCCAAACAAGACACAAGAATGCGATGTGCAATTCCAGCGGCCACTAGACTTCATCTCACATTACGGCAGGTCTATATACCTGTTCCTTTCTATGAATAAGTTGATTGTTATTATACGAGGTGCATTCAAGTTCTAAGGCCTCCGATTTTTTTTCTAATTAACTACTCACCCGAAATCGATGAAACTGGCGTTACTTCTCGACGTAATCGCCCTGCAGACGTACACATTTTTCACAACGCTGACGCCATGATTCCATGGCAGCGGCGAAGGCTTCTTTAGGAGTCTGTTTTGACCACTGGAAAATCGCTGAGGCAATAGCAGCACGGCTGGTGAATGTGCGGCCACGGAGAGTGTCTTTCATTGTTGGAAAAAGCCAAAAGTCACTAGGAGCCAGATCAGGTGAGTAGGGAGCATGAGGAATCACTTGAAAGTTGTTATCACGAAGAAACTGTTGCGTAACATTAGCTCGATGTGCGGGTGCGTTGTCTTGGTGAAACAGCACACGCGCAGCCCTTCCCGGATGTTTTTGTTGCAGTGCAGGAAGGAATTTGTTCTTCAAAACATTTTCGTAGGATGCACCTGTTACCGTGGTGCCCTTTGGAACGCAATGGGTAAGGATTACGCCCTCGCTGTCCCAGAACATGGACACCATCATTTTTTCAGCACTGGCAGTTACCCGAAATTTTTTTGGTGGCGGTGAATCTGTGTGCTTCCATTGAGCTGACTGGCGCTTTGTTTCTGGATTGAAAAATGGTATCCACGTCTCATCCATTGTCACAACCGACGAAAAGAAAGTCCCATTCATGCTGTCGTTGCTCATCAACATTGCTTGGCAACATGCCACACGGGCAGCCTTGTGGTCGTCCGTCAGCATTCGTGGCACCCACCTGGATGACACTTTTCGCATTTTCAGGTCGTCATGCAGGATTGTGTGCACAGAACCCACACAAATGCCAACTCTGGAGGCGATCTGTTCAACAGTCATTCGGCGATCCCCCAAAACAATTCTCTCCACTTTCTCGATCATGTCGTCAGACCGGCTTGTGCGAGCCCGAGGTTGTTTCGGTTTGTTGTCACACGATGTTCTGCCTTCATTAAACTGTCGCACCCAAGAACGCACTTTCGACACATCCATAACTCCATCACCACATGTCTCCTTCAACTGTCGATGAATTTCAATTGGTTTCACACCACGCAAATTCAGAAAACGAATGATTGCACGCTGTTCAAGTAAGGAAAACGTCGCCATTTTAAGTATCTAAAACAGTTCTCATTCTCGCCGCTGGCGGTAAAATTCCATCTGCCATACGGTGCTGCCATCTCTGGGATGTATTGACAATGAACGCGGCCTCATTTTAAAACAATGCGCATGTTTCTATCTCTTTCCAATCCGGAGAAAAAAAATCGGAGGCCTTAGAACTTGAATGCACCTCGTATTGAAACAACCTTTCCTTTCCGTTAAAGGTTTCTTGCTACAGGAGAGGACTTCAACTCCTTACATTTCCAATTTAAAATAGAAAGAACAACAGTTGGAAAAATCATTAAGGAAACATGCATGATGATTTGGAAAATCTTAGGTTCTTTTACATGTGAGGTTTCCTCATAATAACATTGAATGGTTGAAAATTG
>JAHWFO010071997.1:0-18389 GCA_023313115.1 Rhysida immarginata
TTTTTTTTTTTCTTTTTTTCTTTTTTAAATAAAATTAACTTTTATTTTATATTCCTGATCTCTAAAAAACTATAGATGGCACTCTAAAAAAAAAAAGTAAAGCTCTGGATGTAAAAAAGTTTACACCCAGAGCTTTAAAAAAAAGTTGATGTTGCTGCCATCTAACGGGAGAAGTTTTCATTAGCCAGAGAGAACAATATAAAACCCTCAGATTGAAGTAGGCTACTCCCTACTTTCCCGCCCTTTAGGAGGGTTAGAAAAGAATTTCACACCTGGCTGCCTGGCAACCCTATTAGAAGACAGGAGAAAAAGACCCGTCTTCAATGAAGGCTCGCCAGTACGGATAGTAAACGTAGGGAGAGTCTCACTTGTGGAATTTAACATGTTCAGAAATACCAGGTAATTAATAAACTTTGTTTATGCTATATTATGCACTATTTGTATTTTTCTAATTAGATTTTACTGTGTCTTGCGATCAGTTTTCTGCTATGATCAATAGAAAAGGGGGAATGCATCGTCTTTGTGCAACTAAGAAAGGGTTAATTTCGCCACAACTTTGCGCGACAATTTATCGCAGCTCTATTGAAAAGCGTGTAACAACTGTAACAGAGCTCTAGAAATTATCACACTAGCCGGCACTCGCAACAGGCTCCATACTCCTATTACAAGCTGTTGATAATGATGTACATCTTACATTATTTTAGCCAAAAATATTAAAACAGTATATTACCTTTGCTACAAAAAAGTAATTAATATTTTAATCATTTAAATTATGTAATTCCATGTTATGGTTACACATTAAAAGTGCTACAAAAATAAAACTTAATATTTTATTAGGCAACAAATATAATTTTCTGCAATTGTTTTTCCACAAAAATATCAGTGTTTCTTGACAATGGCTTATCTAAAAATTTATTTCTGGCTAATTTTTCTTTTTCATTCTCGTAAACGTTAGCTAATAAAATGTGATACAAATAGTTACAATTATAACTTTGCAGGTTTCTAAATTATGGCATCCACAATGAAGCCGGTTTAAGAACAATTGTATGTTTCATCCCCTCCCCCCCCCGCCTTTTTTTAAGATTTGAAATAAAATCGGGAGTGTTCTTCCCTCGTCTTTTTCGTATTGTTTGATATCGAATTCTCCAGGTCAATTTTTTTGACGATTACAATACCTTTATGTTTGGCGTAAACAATTAATTTTTTTAAGCGTTTGGTGACATTTGAATGCAACTTTACAATATCTGTATTTGAATATACAGTAAAAGTGAACACAAATTACTACAGTAAAAATTTATGGAAATATAAATTGCGTTAACGATAATTGTAAATCTTGTTTTGTGATTATAATAACTCACATCTATCTTTATTTAAAATTGTAAGTACAGTATAAAAATAATTTATTTATTTATTACCTCTTATACTGTGATTGTAAGCAACAGGTTAAGTGCCCAGTGACAGGTTACAGCTAAGTAATTATAATGGCAGAGAATTAAAAATTACATAAAAATAAAAATACCAGTAAGAAAAAATTGCAATTAGATAAAAAATAATTGAGAATTAGAGAACGAGTGAAATACCATATGGTAATACTCATATTATTGATATCAATCAGATTGGGTGAAATATTGCGTAATTTAAAATAGAAAGGTAGAAAATTTATAAATGTTTTCTTTAGTAAGGGCAAATAATAAATTTTATTGTTTCGGGAATTGATACCTTAATTAATAAATTTTCTTTGACGCTTATATTAAATTTCTTTATATAATACCTAGCTAAACCCGCATATTTTTGAAGTTTTGCCTATCTGTCTTAAAATTATGAATCATTCGGTCATTTTGCCCTTTGTTTAGCTCGCTGAGAGAGTCGCTTTTCTCTGTCTTCGGGAATTTCATTTAATCTACTGCATTTCATCTACTGCATGTCAAATTGAACAAAATCGGGTGATAATTGACCTTAGGATCGGCGATTTTTCTCAAACTTTATCAGTGTATTCTAGTGGATAAACTATAAGGCATGCATAGTTTCGTTTGCAAGATAAAAATATATTTTGGTTATAATTAATTATCAAAGTTATCAAAATTTGGCGCATCTCATCACATAAAAAGAAGCATATCTCTGGTTATATTTGTCGTAGGGAATTGTCGTATATGTCAAATTGAAACTAAAATGAATCACTTATTTAATTTACTTTATGGACTTCAAAACAAATATGAGGGGGAAAATGCATTTTAATTATATAAAACCATATATTAACCTGAAAACGATGCTCTAAAATTATTTTAAAAAAGTAGAGTTTAATTCCCTCATATCCATTGCATAACACTAGTAGTTTACGAAATTACAGGATGGTGTTCCAAATAGTTCAGTCAGTATTAAATTATAATTATTTATGAGGTCAGGTGCGCTGCTTTGATGTGTGAGCAGGAGCCAGAATACAACAATGGCTCAGGCGACGTCATGAGCAGTTAACATTTTTAACTAATTTACATCATTTCACATTTATTTTCTATACCTCTAAAAGGAATTCCACTTTGAAATTTGGGTGTCCATTAGAACAAACATCAAGAAATATGCTGTTTTTTTTTTTGTTTTTTTAAACAGATTTTTAATATGTCGTTTTAACTTAATACTTTCCAAATTAATGTTAAAAAACATGTTAAATAAATATGACCTTAATTTCAATTATATCTGAAAATATATATTTTAAAAGTCCACATTTAAGCTTTAAAATGAGTTATGAATGAAACCTGTACGACAACACCTTAACCGACTAATTTCTGCGAATATTTTTGTAAGAGATTATGTTAGATGAAAATTAATACCGTGGGGTTACTTACTTTGATATACGGAATGTATAAAAAAGTTTCAACCTTTTATAGAATGTAGTGTTTTTGAGGTGTTTCATTTCACGTAGAATAATCACTATTGTCTCATATAAAGAAGTCCTGAAGGGCCAGAAACTTCTGCATTTCTTTACGTAAAATAATTTGAATCGACTGCCATAATTTTTACTTGTCGTTCAGATTTGTCATCCTCACATGCAACTTGAGAAAGTTCGGGCCTAATTTCCATCATTTGTTTACGCCGGGACATTTTTATTAAGCTTTATCTAACCATAAAAACTATGATCTAATTGGCGTGTGTTTTTTTTTTTCTTCAAATATGCTTTAATTAAATTATTAAAAAACCTAAAAAGAACAGAATAATAATAATAATTAATAATAATGTAACAACAACGGCAGTGAGAGAACCAGACAGCCAGAATCGGCTGAGATATTAAACCCCTTGTTGTCCCCCAACAGGCGTAAGCCCAAAACGGGGTTAATGAAACACAAAAACGGCAAAATTACAAAGAAAAAGCGACACTAAAAGAAAGAAAAAATTAACAAGAGAACTTATAAAAAGTTCAAGGTCATAGACATAAACGAACACCAATTAATTACGAATTTAAGGTACATTTAATAAGATTATTACATTAGAAAAATAAATTAATTAATTAATCAACACGCATACGCGGCTTACCCTCAAAGGATAATAATCCAATGACGGAGTTAGCATAGACACTATCACAAGACTAATTAAAAATTTGAAAACTAGAATCGTTAAAAATGTCATGTCCATTCTTACTAAAAATGCCACCGTTAAAAGCTAAAACTAACTTATAAGCTGGATCAATTACAGAAATATTAGAGCGCCAACGAATTGTTTGAAGATAAATATTAACATCTCTATGATGTCTGGGGGCACGAACCCCTAGAAGTTGAAGGATGCTCGGGGCCCAGAGATGTCCGTTAAAAATACATTTAATAATATTAATAAAAATTTTGTTAATAATATTATGAATACTAAAAATGTTAAGTAAATCATTCATAAAATTGACTTCGTTAAGTTTATTACAAATAAATTTTAAAAAAGAGGTGATCTTTTTGGCTAAAAACTTGACATTTTGTGTAATACCTGGATACCATATCCAAACTGCGTATAATATTTTAGGAAAGACTATAGTTTTAAGAAGTAGAGTAAAGGTCGAACTTTTCGTAAAAAAAAAAAAAGTAGACAATCTTTTAAGAATGCCAATTCGACTTTCAGTTACGTGTTTTTGATTTATGCTTGTGGAAAATGATCCCTGATCCTTTTTCGTGTCTGTTTGTACAGTTGTACGCAAAACAACTTTGAGTAATGATTTGAATTAATTATTCCTCGGGCCCAAAATCGTCAAAAACAAAGCAGCCAGACAGCTAACTACACGGCTCACTCCTGACCAGCCTATCATGGCTTCAATTTGCTTTACTTTGGTGGCGCTGTTAACAATAGAGCTTTTTCACTACGCGTCATCGTGTCGTCATTGTGATGTCATCGACACGACGCCGCCATATTGGATAACAAGCAAACAGGTACCGGTACTCGCTTTCTTCGCTATCAGTTCGCTACTCGCACACGCTCTGGAATTCATTATACAATGTCTTTTTGCTGCATCTTAGGATATTCTAATTTCTAGAGATAGATTAAAATATTTTTACAGAATACCTATAGTTCAGAGGCACTAAGATAAGCTAATCTTCGAAATAACACAAGAGAAGAGCTTGGCTCGCCGCGATTAAAGAGTTGTACTCCACAACTGCGACAGTATAAAATACTGGCGTGTCTACTCCAATCATTTCTTAAAATGAAATTCAATCTGGATACTACATACAGAAAACGCTTGTTTAATTAAATAAAGGCTGTTCGTCGTAATTTTCCCAAAGGAGTCTGGTGTATCAGAAATTGATAAAGTTCAGATTAGCGGCCCCCAATTTTCTCGGCTGACACCGATCAGCCTCATCGCGTTTATGCTCTGAATTTATTATCGTAACATATCTAATTAATATGTAAATGATTTATCATATTATGGAAATTATATTTTAAGAAATTTATTTAGGAAAAAATCACGAAAATTCCATGAAGGTGTACGTTAAATGATGGGCGGCCATGCCGGCATAGCCCCCTAAATAGTAAATGGGGGCTATGCCAGTGGTCGCCCGTTAGCCGAAGTTCATCGCCACGGAACTTTCGTGATATTTTTCCTGCATATATTTCTTTAAATTTAATTTCTATAACACTATATATCATTTACATATTAATTAGATGTTCTACGATAATAAATTCAGAGCATAAACGCGACAGGGCTGATCGATGTTGGCCGAGAAAATTAGGGGATGCTGCGCTGAACTTTTATCCTGAAATTTTACTTTCGGTGTCTCATTTATTACATACCTTGCTATAAACGAGTGTATTAACATTAATTTGTTTGTAGCCGACTGTGCTTGAGGACCCAGCCACACAAAAAATTCTTGTATGCATCGAGTGATTTGTTTGCGTGTGATCCGGCTGTGCTTGTGGACGACGTAGCTTGAAATTAAGATGAGATCCAACGAAGGCAAACTTCTTTTCTCTAAAGTAAACTCCTGATTTAATAGGGTATAAGGATCAATACTATCAATATCAGCAAATTTTTTTTCATATCTCAGGTATGCATGGATTGGGAGATTCGTGTAATATGCTATCTTGCCATAGCGACTAGCGTGTGCGAAGCGTGCTTGTTATCCAAGATGGCTGACGTAGTTCTGCGTCCTGAGTTGCTAAGCAACCTAAACCCAGAATGCCTTACGCGGTCACGTGCTGTAAAAGCTCTATAGGATTCGGCAAAGATCCTGTTAGTATTAAGGATCTCTGGGATTCGGAGTCATTGGTAGAAATCAAAGCATTTTCTACTATAGGTTGGAAAATCCCGTGTTAGGAGCTTTGGACATTTTTTTACCTGGCCGACAGAGAGGCGTTGCGAACTCTGTGGTGGGGAGAAATTCTATCGCTCCCTATGGATTAGTATGGGTTTTCTACTTACCCACTGAACTTTTTTTCAAGTACAGGGTGGTTATAATTAAAGTGACACCATTTAGACCCTTCTAGCGGCCGTTCTGGTAATCAGACTTTGACCATGGGGAAGAGAATTTTGCAATAAAAAAAATTAGTTCACATTTTGACCGCTACGTCAAAATATGGCGCATGAATAATAGCATAAACAAGTTAGAAGCAGAGAAATTTATAAAATCAGAGCATTTGTTCAATGTGCATTCCATTTGTGTCGATGACATATTCAAAGCGCATTATTGCATGTTCCACATATGAGCGAAGGGTTTCCTGAGGAATCGCAGTGATATGGCGTGTTATGCTTAGGGACGTTGCGACACTACTGATATGAGTAAGTATCGATACTTTCGATTTATATGTAATATCGGTATCAATATCGTTTATTCGATAATATCGTGGTTTCGAAAAAAAATATGAGTATCGGTACTATTTTTTGAATTTTAGAAATATATTTTTTAAATTTTAGAAATATATATATAATGTTTCGTACCACTTTTTCCATCTGGCGAGCTCAATGACGATCCCACTCCTTATGCCACCATAACGCACCGCTAATATCGTTTACATTTTACTTTTGCGTATTTTATATACCATGTACAAAGTCTAATGAATTAAGAGGTTTAATTCATGTAGGCTTTGCCACTAATTTAAAAATTATACATTATATTCTTTGCAACAATAATAAAAAACAACAACTTTTCGCTGTTGTAAGCTATCGCTTGTAGAATATATAGGGTGTTTCTGAATGGTGTGTACAAACTTTTAGGATATGTTCCATTCCAGGGACCAAAGCAAGCAGAAAATGTCATATGATCATGAGGTCGAAGACGCCTCTTTCTATAATATAATGGTTTGAAGGTATCCTGTAGTAGAAGAAGAATTACGACAATTCAAAGAAACGTCTGAAGAAAATTGTGTTCTTCTGACGTGCACGACTTCCTTTTAATCTAACGGAGGCCATTTTGATCATTTACTATAGCAAATGTATTGTCTTGTTAAAACGCAGAAACAAGAAATTACCCCCCCTCCCCCAGGAGGGTATAGGAAAATAGCGGAAGCCCTGAGGTGGTGTGTTTTTATCCCTTTATCTTCATTTTTACATCTCCCAAATTTTTTAATCAGAAAATTGATTTTCTCGAACGGTTTACCCCACTTTGGCCCCGTGAAGTTGGCCCCTTCCACTTTGGCCCTGTCCACTATCGCCCCTTCTACTTTCACCCCTTCCACACTCGCCCCCTGCAAAAATACTTTTAGGACCCACTTTCATAAAAAAAGACCCTGCAGAGAGGTTAACAAGTCAAATAGAAAACTAAGAATTCAGTTATTTAGAATACTTACCTAACCTAGCCCATGAAATTCTCCTTTAATTAAGAACGATTTAAATTAAAGCTTTCCTAAAATCTAAATTGTTTTAAAAGAAATAATAGGGTTTAGAAAATAAAAAAAAAACGCAAACAATGTTTTAAAAACAAGAAACAGATGATTTATTAAAACATTTTCCCTAAACGTCTGTTATGTGTAACAAATGACTCGCTGCATCAATATATTCAATGAGGCTTTTTGTCCTAATATTTTGATATTCAAATTGGTTCCTAATATTTTGATGTCTTGTTTCAATGGCTCTGTACTTTTTCTTTTGCACTGGCGGATTTTGCCCAGCATTGGCCAACAACAACAAACCTTAAATAAAAGGTTAAAAAAAAGCATACGGTTTAGTTTTCTTATTGATGTTTGTTGCTGTGCTATTAATCCTTAATGTAATATTAATAATAATTTAAATAATAACCTTCGGGTTTGAGCTGTTCCTTTCGAACAAGCGCGATGAATTTGAAAATCGTGGGATTCAAACCCACGGCTTTGTTTAGTCCACTGTGCCACCCTTCCAAATGGTTATTGGTGGGAAAACCATCACCATCTGAATTTTTTTTAATTTTTAAATGTGTTAACTATATTTCGTTCTTCTTATTAATTTTTAATTATGAATCCATAGGATCACAAACCAGATTGTTACAATACAATACATCAGTACACTAAAACAATTACATCGATGGTTCTATTATTTTTTTATCTTATTATTATTTCCCTGATTTTTCTCGGTTATAAAAAATTCCCTGACTTTTCCCGGTATTTTAGTAATAATTTAATATAGTTGTTATTTTTAGTATAATAAGCATCATAATTATTACTCAAAACATAAGTACATTAACACATAATAATATTTATTAAATCATTTATGTTTCATTCATTTAAAATTCCATGGTTTGCACAATAGTCGTTAGCCTGATTATTATAAGCCCACGGTTTTCAAAAATTTTTGAACAAGTACCACCCCACGAGGACAGCAAACTGAAGTTTAATACCAAATAATCAATCAATCTAACTTTTTTAATCTGCTTCACAATACATCGTTATAATATTTCTGATTTGTTTGTTATTAAAAAAAATTCATGAATGGCTTCTTCTATGTGTTTATTTTGCCTCTCTTTTAACCATGGAAATAAATTACAATAAACAGATTTAATTTTAATATTTTTTAAAATAGATTCAATTTTTCACAATAATTGTGAAAAATAAATTGATTATTAAACGATTCAATTTTTCAGGGAATCGCCTACCACTAAAAACTACTTAAAACAATTGGGTGATTATTCGTGAAAAACATTGAAGTACCATCACAGTTTGAAACCCTGGCTATGTTGTATTCAAGTTACTTGCGTATAGCCTTAGCCTCTCCTCAGGGCCTCGATAAAATATATTGGCGATAAAATTACCATATAATGGCGCCGGGGCGAAAGTGGAACAGGCAAAAATTTAAGGGGCGAAAGTGGGGGACACCTCTCGAACATTGTATTCGAATCAAAAAATGTAAAAGAGCTCTATGTTCTTTCGTTTCTCACCACTGCCGATCAAAGGACATATCATATGACTTATGTTGCCATATTTCTAAAGACCAAGTGACTGCCACCCCTACAACTCCGACCATACTGGGACAATTTATCCCAAATTCATAGTAATCTGCTTACCAAATTTCACTCCGGTACCATGTAGATCCTTTGGTCCCCTCTAACTCCCACCTCCGTAATTCTGACCCCAGTGGGCTAATCAAAACCAAATTAAATAGTGAAGGACAACATGCCTATGGTAAGCTGTGATAGAAATTTCAACTTTCTACGTGAATAAATGTAGAAAATATGGAGGGGGCAGACAAATGGACATTGTCAAACCAATAAATCATTCTACAACTTAATAAATCACACAATTTGCAACACCTATAGGCTTTAGAGTTAATTTCGTCTACTGCAGTACACCTTCAAACCAATATAACTCTAGAACGACGCGTTTTCGACTCAATGCTCATATGACAGTTTGTGCTTGATTTGGTCCTCAGAACATATCCTAAAGTTTGTACAGGCCATTCAGAAACACCCTGTATACAGTTTAATATTACTTGGAACTTAAATACAATCGACAATCGAACAGTGCAGGTAAAACGAAACGAGTGGTCCGAAAGCAACGCTTTCACTGCCATACTCGTCCAGAAAGTAACCACGGGAAGTACACTGAACTAGGCAAGAAGCCAGATGAAACCTAGTTAAGTCATCCAGAGGATAAGATGGAGTCCTTTCCTATCAGGACGATAGTGTTGATTGTTGATTGACGAGGGACAAGGGACACGAGGAGCTAGGAGATCCAATATTCGGGAAATATCGCCTTTTGGATGTCGTCGAAATTGATGTCCAGGAGGTGACGTGGCCTGCGATGTCTAAGAAGGCTTCTGAAGGTAAGCGGGTGCTCAAAAATACCTGCAACCAGAGGATTAGGATGGTCCTTCATCTTCGGAAGCAGCTTTTTCATCAATTCCTGGACGTGATTTCCAATGGGAGGTATCTCAAAATCGTCCGCAATAGAAGTATTTGTTGCAACTCTCCTGTCGAGTTGAGCAATGGTCCTCAAGGTAACGTTTTGGAAAGTTTGGAGGTCCTTCCATCTGGACTTACATATTGTGGCCCAGGCAGGCATACCATATAACAGAATGGTCCGGATTACCATTTTATATAGCAAAAGTTTGCTATCTATTCCAAGAGCGCTGTTTCGCCCCAGGAGGGCGACCAGGCTGAACTTTGCCTTCTTAGCCTTATTGATAGCATAGGAGACGTGGTCACCCCAATTTAGCTTAGCATCTATCACCACTCCGAGGTATTTGTAATTCTTCACCCATTCGAGCTCTCTACCCGAAAGAAGGAGAGGCTTCGGGGGTTTCCGAAGTTTCTTGGTAATAAACATAGCTTTGCACTTGTCGACGTTTAGTTTGAGTCTCCACTTAGCAAACCATTTCTCGCACTTATGTAAGGCATTCTGCAATCGAGATATGACATGAGCGGGAACGCGAGCAGTGGTCATGATGGACGCGTCGTCAGCGAAGAGATACAGCTACAGCGAAGAGGAGTGTTTAAATCTGCAACAAGCCTCCAGATCTGGAGTTGGCAGGAGTGACCTGGTCGAAAGCCGAATTGCTCTTCACGAACAAGATTGTTAGCCACACAGAAGTCGTTAAATCTCTTAAGAATGATGCGTTCAAACACTTTTGATAGCATAGGTAACAAGCTTATAGGCCTATAGCTGACAGGGAGAGCAGGGTTTAGACCAGGCTTCGGTATGGTAACGATTACAGACTCTTTCCACTTGACAGGAAAGTAACCATATATCCAGCAGTCATTCATGGCCCTGGTAATAGTCGTAACAACATTAGGAGGTAAGTACTTGAGAGTGCTATTAGTGATGGAATCGATACCTGCTGCTTTCCTGCTTTTAAGATGCTTGATGACATCGGAGATTTCCTGAACACCAATAGTGTCCTCACAGGTAGAAATACGATGAGTGAGCTCGTATGCGATACATCCATCGTTTACAAGACGAATATTTGGGAAATTATCCGGGTTGTTCTCACCAGGAGTGGTAAATTGTTTAATCAGGGATTCGGCGATCAGTTGAGCTTTATCTTGGTCGCCCGTGACAGCATTGCCATTTGCGGTAAGCAGCGGTGGTAAGTTGATGGGTCTGTTTCCTTTTAGAGCCCTTACAGTACCCCAGAGTGAGTTGTCCTGGATTGACAGGGACTTTAGCTTTTCGCTCCATCTTTGATTACGTAATGATTTAACCTCTTCCTGGACCTTGCGAGCTAGCCTGTTGTATTTCGTCTTGAAGAAGGGAAGTCGTTTACGCTGCCATAACCTTCTATAGGAATTTCTTTCAAGTATGAGACGCCTGATGTAAGTAGGGAGGTCGAGATGTTCAGGACGCTTTCGATCAGTAGTGAAAGTGCTGGAAGCTGTAGCATCATTGATAACACGAGTAATAGAACTGATATTTGCATTAATGTCCTCGTTGTCAATAACCTCCTCATATGGAATGCTGTTTTCTCTAAGGATATCCCTGAAGAGTTTCCAGTCTTGTTTGGAGCGAAGCCCAATCTTAACATCGATGTTCAAGCCCTCAAAGATAAGCATCACTGGACGGTGGTCAGAGGATAAGTCGTAGACTGGGAAAATATTATAGGGCTTAAAGAATCCTTTAAGAACTACAACGTCCAGCACGTCGCTGACAGGAGAATGGTCGCAGTAATACGTGTCATCAAGGGGTCCAGCAACAAAGGTGTCAATCTCGTTTAGAGTATATCCATAGAGGATATTGCCATTTTGGTTGGAGCATTTGGAATTCCATGCAGGGTGCTTAGCGTTAAAGTCTCCCGCCATAACCACTGGAACGGGCCCAGACAGCAGCTCGTCAAGCTCGCACGGTCCAAGCTTATTGCCTAGGAGAATTATACAGAGAGGTGAATTTAATTTCACCTGCGTCGGCGTCATTTATTATCACGGAAACAGCTTCCATTCCTACATAATTTGGAGTGACAGTCTCACGATGATCAATGCCATCTTTGACAATGATAGCTGCTCCACCAAATGCTTGACTGGCGTTGTTACCCAGAGGTCGATCCTTTCGATAAACATGATAACCCGGCAAGTTAAAAGCTTGAGTTGATTTCAGGTGCGTCTCACACACGAAAGCTATGTCAATATTCCAATTAATGATGAAATTGTAATATTCGATGCGCTTCCGATAGATTCCCCTGGCGTTCTATATATTGCAACGAAGCTTTCCGTGGGTAATTGTTCTGTAGTGGTGTCTGACCATGGTCAGTTCTTGATTTCGTGGGACGCAACCTGTGGCAGTACGTTGCCACTTTCCTTACAGAGATTAAGAAGGTTACCCAGACTCCTATAAATGCTACGCAATTGGATTGGATCGACCGCATCTGAATGAGAAGAGCTGGATGCGACTGAAGCATAGGTTCTGCCATCAACTACTTTAGTGCTTTTGATCCTTTTGACTTGGGGATATTTCGGACACTTGGTGTAACTTGAAGTATGCTGACCATCACAACGAATACATTTAGGGGGGTCTTTACCCTTTACATTAGCACAGTCCCTCGACTGATGGTCACCTGCGCACTTGTTGCATCTAGGCGATTCGGTGCAACCTTGGGAGACGTGCCCAAAACGTAAACAGTTGTAACACTGTAAGGGCCTTTTGTTGCCTCTAAATAATTCTACAGTAACAGCAAGAGGACCGACACGCTTTAAACTCAAAAAGGACTTATTATGCTCAGTGTTTTGGAGTAAAACCAACACCAGTGGCATTTCGACGGAACCATTTGCCTTTTTCAACCTGATTGCCTTTTCTGGGTAATAATTTGCCTTCCTGAGGTCATCACAAAAGTCTTCTAGGTCATACGTTGTGTCAACATTTCGGACATCATATTTCAGCAGCTTTTCTGATTTGAGCTGATGATGCTGGATTTTTAGCACATCGTTATTCTTTAATCCAGATACTAGAATTTTGTGCGTGTCCTCATCAAGACACTTAATTTTAATGGTGTCCTTACGACCTGTGTGGCAGATGATTTTATCTAAAGACACATGTTTTGTGATTTCCTCTAGGATTTCCTTGATGACGAATAATAATAGGAGGAATGTAAATAACTCCCTTTCCATGGGTGACATTGCTTTCGGAATAACCACGCTTAGCTTTGTTACCTCGTAGGGCTACAGAGCAGTGTGGCCAGATGTAGCACTTTTTGGACCTAAAATTGACCGTAGCACCAAACCGTAGCACTTTTTAAATTGTAGCACTTTTGTAGCACTATAGGGAAAATTGTAGCATTTTTGTAGCACCATAAGAATTTTTTTATAATTTTTAATAAGATAGAATTTTTTAATGGCATCAGAATGAGATGACCAAATGGTCAGGCCAATGCAAGACCAGAGGCATATCATTGATACAGTAGCCAATCCGGTTTCAAGATTTGGCGCTGGCCTCCCATTGGTGCTTTATACCAGATAAATAAGGTGAGGCAAGGAGTGTCGAATCTATAAGGATTCCAGCAGCAGCAGCCCACTACCTTTTCAAGAAATGTATAAACAAATTGGCAGTGTATGCAATTTGTTAAACGAACTGGGCAAGAAAATGCCACTGATGAGTGGAATACTTACGAATAAACACTGACAGTATGGCTGATCGATGTTATTCTATTACAAATCGAGGTAAACTTCGTTGCGTAATATGGAACGCCAGGGGGGTCCCCCGGAGGCGTATTGAGTTTTACAACTTCCTAACCCAATGGGATATAGACATAGCATTTCTATGTGAGACACACTTAAGGCCAGACCGCGATTTCAGGCTACCTGGTTACTGTGTCTATCGTAAAGACAGAATTCTTCCCACTACAGTAAAGTCCCCGTCAGGTGGGTCAGCAATTATTATTAAGAAAGGCATTCATCATCGGGAGGAACCAACCCGAGACTATATGGGAATGGAAGCTGCCTCTGCTATCATTACTGATGCCACACTGGGAGAAGTGAAACTAGTAGCTCTATATAATGCGCCCAAGCATAAATTCGATGCCAATGAGCTTGACGAGCTGTTTTCCGGGAATATTCCCGTTATTATGGCGGGAGACCTGAACGCTAAGCACTCGCACTGGAATTCAAGATGCCATAACCAAAACGGTGTCCTTTTGTATGGCTACGTGCAAAAGCAATCTGATATTATTGCAGTAGGCCCTGTGGATGATACATATTATTGTGATCATTCTCCTTCAAGCGATGTACTTGATATTGTGTTGTTGAAGGGCTTCTACAAATCATTCAGTATCTATACTGTCAATGATCTATCCTCAGACCATAAACCAGTTGCACTAAATTTTGATAACGTAAACATTGACCTCAAAGAAGAACTGAGGCTCAAACAAGACTGGAAATTTTTTAGAGAAATTCTCAAAAAAGATGACGACCCACTAAATAACGTACATAGTACGAGCGACATAGATACCAACGTGAAAAGGCTTACTGAACGTATAAATGCAGCTATTGACTCTAGTGCTTCGCCCTTAGAGTCGAAGCGAGCTGATCACCTTGATCTCACCCCAGAAATCAAACAACTAATTGAGCAAAGGAATAAGGTTAGAAGGCAGTGGTACCGAACTCGTGATTCATGGCTTAAGACCAAGTATAATAGGCTCACAAGAAGAGTTCACGAGGAGGTAAAAGCACTTCGTAATGCCAGATGGAATGATAAAGTTAAGAGTCTGTCGACCCACGATAACTCTATGTGGTGCATGGTTCGAGCCTTGCAAAACAAGAAAGCCATAAATATCCCACCTCTGTTAGCGCAAAATGGCAAATTCATCACGAATGATAATGATAAAGCGCAGCTTATTGCAAGCTCACTTTCAGAACAGTTTGTCACGCCTACTGATGGTCGGCAAATAGGACTTGATATGTCCGAGAAAGTAAAATCCTGCATAACTGGCTTCTATAGTATTCACGGCAATGAATTCCCAAAACATAGCATTGATGTAAATGAAGTCCTAAGCATCATTAAAAATTTAAAAACGAGAAAAGCTCCAGGTAAAGACTCTATTAAGAACACTGCTTTGAAAAATTTACCTCCAAATACAATTCAAGATATTGCAAAAGTGATTAACGACTGCTGGAAGAACACTTACTTCCCGGATGCTTGGAAGCAATCAGTTGTCTTAAGCATTCCTAAGCCAGGACAAAATACTGCAAATCCTGTTAGCTACAGGCCCATCAGCTTGTTACCATCAATTTCCAAAATCCTGGAAAAAACAATTCTCAAGAGATTCATTGAGCACTGTGATGCCAACGATCTCATCCGCGATGAACAATTTGGCTTTCGCTCAAACCATTCCTGCCAACTCCAAACATGGAGGCTCGCAGCGGATATCAATGAGCCCCTTAATCTCTCTATGTACTGTGGGGTCGTTTTTCTCGATGTACACAAAGCCTTCGACCAAGTCTGGCACGATGGTCTTATTTTTAAAATGATTATGGATGGATTTCCTCAAGACATAATTACTCTGATACACTCGTTTCTCTCCAACCGGTTCTTTCAGGCCAGAGTTGGAGATAATCTATCTCCTATGTATGAAGTAAAAGCTGGTGTTCCACAGGGTTCAGTCCTGGGGCCAGTATTATTCAATTATTTTATGCGAGACTTTCCAAGTCCTTCTAAATGTAAGCTCTTTTTTTACGCAGATGACGCTGCTATACTGACCTGTGCTCGTCAACCAGCCGTAGTAGTCTCGCGGCTGCAGAAGGCTCTAAAGGAGTGTGAAAGCTGGTTTAGCAAGTGGAGGCTAAAATTGAATGTAGACAAATGCAAGGCGATGTTTGTCTCCAAGAAGAGAAAGAGATCATTAGATTCTCTAACACTATATGGCAAAACACTGGACTGGGTTGAAACTTATAAATATCTTGGTGTTGTTATTGACTCTAAACTTACCTGGACTCCCCACGCAACTTATGCGTTGAATAAGGCCAGGAGAGCCAAGTTTAGCTTGATTGCTCTGCTGGGCCGGAATAGTGCTCTAAACATTGATAATAAACTCCTACTGTATAAGGTCATTGTTCGGACTATCTTGACCTATGGTATGCCCGTCTGGGCCACAATATGTAAAACTAGATGGAAAGAACTGCAAACGTTCCAAAACGTTACCCTTAGGACTATTGCGCAAAAAGATCGGAGAATTGTTCGCAATTCCTCCATTTATAATGACTTCAACATGACTCATATTGGCAAATACGTTCAAGGGCTCATGGAATCCATGCTGCCCAATATAGAAAATCATAGCAACGAGCTAGTCTCGGGCATTTTAAATCATCCTGTACATAAAAAGAAATATCGTGATCTAAGGCATATACTTGATATTAATTTTGAAGACATTGATAATGTCATATTTCCAGATTACTGGACTTCATAGGCCGTGTTTTATCTAATACTAGTGGTCTGCTTCTAGTCTAGACAGTCGTCAATCAAATTTTCCTCCACCAAGAGGAGGCAATTTTCTTTCATACTTTGGATGACCCTTGTGGCTACATCAGGCTTCTTTTCTAGCTCAGTGTATTTCCCTTGGAATATGATTATGAAGGGTGAGATTATGGAAGCTATGCTTCAAGTTCCACTCGAATACCGATACACTACACTGTTCGATTGTCGATTGTCGAGCATGGATTTATTATGTTTATTTGCATTTTCATTCCGGCTCTATACTTTTTTCCAGCACCTTAACTAAGCTATAGAGGGGATTTTGTCAAATAAGCATTTTTTGAAAGAATACTAATCTTACGTTCCGGACTCGCCTTGTACATACGTAAATAGCCGGGTACTGACTGAGCGAGCAGTCTCGCGAGGCAGACGTGTGAGGTAAATGCTTGCCCGAGCCATCCCGAGTCGGTTTTTGTCGATGCTCAAAGGCGCCTCAGAACGAATGCCTCGCGCACTCAAGACGGTTCTATCTTGCCTCGCTCACTCGCGCTATGGAGAAAGAAGGTTTTAAAGCTCATCGAATTATATAGTTCTTTTAATAGACTTTGGGATTCACAATGCGTAGAATATACAAAGAGAGCTAAGGGAAGACGCCTGGCGAAGTATAAGCCAGGAAATTAACTGAGGGTAATAAAATTTGTGTCATTCTTAAGTATTTTGGCATTTACAAGAGAGTAGAGTCTTTCAAATTCAGTCTCAGACATCCGGGTTAAATATTTTTTCTTCATCATCAAAACACATTTCTTCAAATAATTTGTTCCCATGTTGCAATCTGTATTCATAGATTTTTTCTTCTTTTTTTTTACAAGATGAACTAATATAAACGCAGAAGCTGCAACGGCTATCTGCATGTGCGGTCTGACCTGAGAGTAATAAAATGCTCGGCCGACTTGTGGCTCACGCTTGCCTCGCGAGGCAAACGTTTGTGCAGTTTCCTTGAAACCGAGGCTGCCTCACGAGGTAAATAATGTTGAATAATTTCTCTTATGGACAAGTGGAAGACTGCCTATTTCTCCTCTTATGTAAGTATTCACAGATTTTGGTTACATACGTTGCTTCTGTAAAACTCTTCTGGGTCATGATGAGAATTTTACAATATGAACATGATTTGTTGATGAGGCTAGAACTGTTCTCACGTTTAACATGTGTAGGACGATTATGACTGAGAATTATAATTCGAACAGAGCCTTACTGAGAAACCTTGACATACGTATCTTGTAATTGTAGAAATATTAATTAAAATCTAATTTTAGGTTAATATTTGTGTTTATTGATTTTTCTTATGCTAAGTCTTGGATTTTTTAACCTTTGGTTTATTTGGTGATTCAAATTGTGTGTAAACAATTTAAGGGGGTATTATAGAGGTCAAGGTAAACACAAATAGTCTTATGAACATGGGTACGAATTTGATTAATAACTGAGACATGAACAGAAATAAAAATGCCGCCACCAAGATCAACAAGGTAATAACTCGGGTACTGTAAAGCCTAGATTAATGAAATTTGGCGAAATAACGGGGTACATAAAACTGTGTATACCGTTAAATTTGATCGAATTCCAACAAGAAGTTTCCGAGTTACTCATTCAACATGATAACACGTGTTCGCTTGTGAGCACTAACCAGCACTTGTTACAATTTTGACTGCGTAACTCGGAAACTTCTCGTTGGAATTCGATCAAATTTTAACAGTATACACAATCTTATGCACACTGTTATCCCTCCAAATTTCATTAATCTAGGCTTTACAGAACCTGAGTTATTAACATGTTGATCTTCGTGGCGGCATTTTTATTTCTGTTCATATCTCAATTATCGTTCAAATTCGGACCCATGTTCATATGAAATTTTTGTGTTTATCTTAACCTCTATAATACCCCCTTAAATTGTTTTACACACGATTTGAATCACCCTGTATACAATTTATGAGTTCATAAGTTAAATAGTTTATTTTTAATTATTTTACTTTTTTATAGGAAAAATTGACGCAGACGTTCGTCTTTATTACTAAATAAGCCATGGAAAAGGAAAAGGAGTCATTTTCACAACAAGTTAGGAAACACAAGCGTATTCT
>JAHWFO010071998.1:0-19414 GCA_023313115.1 Rhysida immarginata
CCCACAGACAGACCCACAAACATCCTTCTTTATATATATAGATAGATGATGCCATATGGTAACATCAACATTTACCATCAGTCATGACATTTGTATGAAATAAAGCAATTTATATAATGAAATATATTTGTTCACAAATAGTTGTTTGTTTTTTTTTTTACCATAATCGCAACAATACATTAACAAATAATTACACGTATTATAAATTATTTATTATGATAATTGTAATCCTGACAGCTTTTAAAAGTCAAATAATAATAATAATTATAAACTTGAGATTATAAATTGAAAAATTATTTAAAAGTCAAATTTTTCTTTTTCATGAATTTTTTATGGCGTTACGCTAAAGGGTTACGAGGGGTAATGTTAGAAATAGTAAAAAATAAATAAATTAATTAATAAATAAAAATAAATATTAATTTTTATTAAAATCTTTGGAGAGATATAAGAATTTATTCTAAAACAAATAAGAGATCAACTTCTAGAGCGTGCAGCTGCCCAAGCTTTACTTAAAAGGTGAAGGTACTTTCCCTAATGAGCTAATAACTGGAGAAAATTTGTTTTTCATATGGTTTTTGTAATGTAGTAACTTACTTTAGAGAAGTTATAGATAATGTTTATCTAAACATATTAGGAAATTTTAAAGATCTCATCTGATTGTGTGAGAGGGCAGTCTTTTCTGCTAAAACTGATACTGTCAATATAAACTACACATTCAGGACATGATTCCTCGCTCTGTCTAAAAAAAAAAAAAACGGTTACATATTGATGAGGGATGCTGATGACGCTGTAAACAGAGTTCCTCAACTCTCTGCATCCATTTATGAAGTATATTTTAATATAGACAGAAATAATTCAATTCTCATAGCCTTTCTTTGACATTCTAAAAAGTTAAGGATGTAATGTCGAATTTTCTTGGGCGAATCCAATTGGAAGAAAATTCCAGTGCGAGCACTTTAAAGAATTCTTTTCGTTTCTCCAAAGTGAATATATACTTTATTAAGGGTTTTTCATTTATATTCAAATTCAGATATTGCAAAATTTCATCAAACCAACAGCTCAAGCAATGCCGGGTATATCAGCTAGTATGTAATAAACTATAATTATTGTAATGGAAAAAAGATAGTTTATTCCCAATACACTTGGATTCATGAGTCTTCATTCACAACACCTAAGCAAAAGGTTAGGCCATTACATGAGTTTGCTGCAAGTAGGTAAGACGGCGAAGTATAGTGGTGCTATCTGTTACCACACTTTCAATATATTTTATATTATCTCAGTAGTTAAAAATTTAAATAAACTTTCTTCCTCGGACAACAATGATCAGGTGACTTTTCACTACCGTTGTGTAATTCAAGCCTACAACAACAATGCTTAAACGTGCAACAACAATGCAAAACTGTTTCCGTAACGCTTCCTGGTGTCGTGTTTTGCATCATGCTTTTTATATCCAGCCTTTAAGAAAATTGTACGGGGCTGTGCTACGTTCTGTTAATAATTATCTTGTCTGCATTCAATATCATCTAAATTGCTCTACGAATTGTTCGAATGTATTGCGATAACATTCCACATTAACAGTGGTGCAACGCGTTTCCAAGAATGTGTACCATCGCGTTCGTTTATACAAGCAGGAGAATGGGGGCCACTTTGACTATGTACTGTATGCTCAATCAGTGTCCCATTGATTAAAGAGTATCCACGCAGATTTGACGTTGGTATGTTTATATATACAAACCTTACTTCCATAAAAGTTGGGACAGGGTGAAAATATGCGATGCAGCCAAAATATTGATACACTGACGTATGAATTTATTTTATTTCAAAAGAAGAGAGTTTATTCGGCAGATATTAAATATTTCGGAACCAAAAATATAATTAACTAGCCGATATGTCACAAAGGATGGCGACAATAACGGCTCCAATATTCCTAGCAAACAATCCAAGCTAGGAAATAATGTTGGAGTTCGTCTGTCGCCATCCGCTGTCAACAGTTGCTATCGGGGGACAACTGTTTCTATAGACCTTGCCCAATAGCATGGTCTTTCTATCCCCTGGTCTGTGCACAGGTTCTATTCAGTTGGGCTATTGTCAAGGACACACTATAGATGGCGTTAAAAACGACTCTAACCGAGGAATAGACAGTTTTACCCGACAGGAACCATGGAAAAAAATATTTTTTCTTCCTTAAACACAATAATTTTTAGAAACAATAGTATAATTCAGTAACTATAAATATATTAACATTAAATTGATAAATATTTTAAATTTTTTAAATAATTATTTGTTTAATGGTAATAACATTATTAGAGTTTTGTAGCATTGATTAAATTTATTATCAATTAATTTTTATTTACATTTTATTTTTAGAGGTTTTATTGAGGTAATGATGGAAAGTAAATAAAATAAACTTTAAAAAATGCATCTGTTTAAGAATTTACCAAGTGGTTGAAATATGAAATGTAGACTGCTTAGGTGGCGAAGAGGCTAGCATGCTGACTTCTGAGTCGCTTGGTCGCGTGTTCGAGTCCCGCCTAGGGGATGAACATTTGTATTTTTCCGTTATTAACAAAAGCTTACTTTCTTTATCCATTTATCAGTCACATGATTAAATTCGTTTAGGCTGAAAAGAAGAATAAGAAATGTGAGATTTTTACAAGTTATTATATGAATTGAAGATCTACAAATGAATATCAGCCTTTCTTCTAATAACTGGACAACATTTCAAATTTCAATCATTATTTACCTATTTACTAAAATTTGTGAACTCATCAAACGTATATTACTTTAAATTTATTTCGTTTAATTTCAATCCTTACACGTTATGTAAAGGAGAATTACTGAAGAGTCGCAGCTATCGCCATCTGGCAGACAATATTGTCTATGGACCAAACTTTAACCTAGAGAACAATAGCCGTGCACAGACCAGGGGATAGAAAGACCATGCCAATAGTAAACAAACCGCCATTTTGAAAATAAGCAGACGAGCACACTTCCGCGGGCAACAGTGCTTGCTGTTGTAAGCTTGTCAGCTCTAGATTAGCCTGCTCCTGCCTCTATGTAGTACATAGTTCCGCACAATTTTATCGTTACAAAAGGAGACAAGGAATCCACACTTCAGAGCACTCATAATGCATTTTATATTTTTATATTTTGGTTTCTGAAAATTTTTTGTCAAATTCCTTTGGCAGGGTTAGGCCACTTAATGAATGACTGTAATATACGATACAGAACATCTAGCAATTTATGCCTTATTTTTTTGTGGTGAAATTTGGATGATGAATTATCTTCCTCAGTCTTCCTTCAACTATCCAAGCCTTTATTATTGGCTTGTGGAGCTAAATAAGAGAAAAAAATCTTCTCTCTTAAGTTTAAAATGGATAATAAAATTATTCTTGATGGAATGAACATTTTTATTGCATAGAAAATATCATATCATTACTTTAAAATAAAATCTTCTCTCTCTTTTTTTTATTTTAATTTTTTATTTTTCCTCTTGAGACGGAAAAGAAAACTTTTTTCTCAAGAGCTCTTTCTTTCAAGGGAGGGGGCTGCTCTGAATGTGAGGCAAAAAAAAAATATATATATGAACTATAATTCTCTTATCCGTCCGTTGGTCCATTCGAGGCCAACAAAGAAAGTTACAACAATCTGTCAGAATCCAGGGACTGTTGTGGTTTAAGACAATACTCAGTCATTGTTATTAATAAAATAAATATACTGAAACAAGATAAGAGCATAGCGGAAAGAATAAATAAGTGTGATTCTCTCGTATTAAGCAATGATAAAAATCAGATGAGCGGCGGATGTGCGAAATAACAGCGCTGCTGTCGTTTTCGATCAATTTCGTGGCGTTTTTTTTGCTGGCTCCAAATGGGAATTTCACGTTTCGTGTTCAGTTTCTCTCATATATTTTATTGTTTCACTATTTATACGTGATGAGTTTGTTATAAAGTGTTATTAGTGTAATTTCCATATCGTTTGTCACGTTTAAAACAGTATTTTTATTCGTATTTTAAAAAATTTACTCGTTATATTTACTCGTGCACGTACCTTATGACAACAGATAGGCCTGCTTCATTCCTTCAGCGGTTAGCAATTTTCTATCTGTCACCATCGTTGTAAAGATCACCAGAATTAGGCCCTTTTAGAGTTGGAACAGATTCGAGTTTCAATGAATTTCGTTTTAATTTTCAATGAATTTAAAACTGCAGGCTTATAGAAAAAGCAAGACGCTTCGAAATGAACTGATCACACGATGCTGTTCGCATTTGGATACAAAGTCTTCGCTGGCTAAAGGTAATCCGCTGCTTCTTAATCGATTCCGATTGTAGAAATATATGAAACGTGAAGTTTCTATCGGATTTCTTATTTACACATCAAAAGAGAGAACAAGTTAAAGGCATTCTGATAGTAAAAAGGCAAGCAAAGTCTTGCGTTATGTAGAATCGAAACTAAGCTAGAAATGACTTCTTGTTCCGCTGGTTCTCCTGAGGGGACGAGAGGGCCAATTTTTGAATTGTTCAATCTATCGAGGCGTTTTTCTTAATAAAATATTAGGATAAATTGAAAATTTTTGAATGACATATTACCCTGGATGCAAAAAAAAAATAGTGGAGAAACAGTAAATAAACGGTAAGAATAAAAAAAGAACTCGTGTTTGAAAATTAATTTATAAAACTACTATTAACGTTTCATCCTTTTCCTTGTAAGCGAATAATAAAAACCTGTGACTCGGTGGTCGAAAACGCACGCAGTGACATCTTGCGGATGCGCCAGAAGACTACACAAGAAATCACACTTACTATTCTATTCTTTATGATAAGAGGAAAAGGGTTTTTTTAAACCAAGCTTTTATAATGTTTTAATTAGTGGCAACAATAAAGCTTAACCCTTTCATGTATGTATTAAAGCAAGACAAAATACAAATAATTTGGTAAATGCTCTTTATTACTCTACATATTTAACACCTGAATACATGGAAAAAAGTAAAAACAATGGAGCAATGTATTTTTTTAAACAATGAAACGATGTATTTTTTAAACAGTGAAACTACTATGCATGAGTTGTAGGGCATGAAACAATTTATTGAAGGCGTTAGACATATCCTACATTGCAAATATACAAATACCATCTTGTTCTAGGTGGTTTTTCTGTCATGCTATTCTGAGCACAGCATCTTCAGTTTACAAGAATGGGCATTGTATTGAATGAACCATTAGTAATTCTTTTGATTCATGTTGTTTCAAGGTACTGACTTCAAGATGGCAATAGTTTTAAGAATAAATGAGGTGGTTTCATGCTAGAACCACTGTGTAAGCGAAGCAAATACAAACTCGATGGTGGCTTCAGAGTGAAACCACTTCACTGGAAAGGGCTACGCAACAATAAGCAATAGATACATAACTCTCGCCATAATGAATTGTCCAATTGTCACAACAAACAATACATAGTAATGAATTAGTACCACGGTCTATAGATATTCATGGTCATCGAGCTCCATTGTTAAAATGAAGGTAAAGTTTCTAGCTCCCGATAGGGCGGGAACTCTTTTAAAAAGTGGCGCTGCATGTACAATCTGCCCAACTGCGCCTGCAGCGCCACCCTATCGGCAGACAGACACTTACCTTTCGTATTCAATGAAAATCTCTATCGCAGGTTGCGGTCGGCTATATGCGATCTATGCGACACCTGGCGCGATCTGTTTTCCTTAGCTTCTCGAAACAATGGAAAATGGCCGAAGCTCGATGACCATGAATATCTATAGACCGTGATTAGTACCATTAGAACGTGAACCAATGAACCGATTTGAAAAAATTTTTTTAACATAAATTGTCATCGATCCTGTGTATATGTGTCAAGTTTCAGCTCCCTAGCTTGTCGGGAAGTTGGTTTAATATTAATTACAAGATTATTTATTTCCATAATAAGGATGATTGTTTTTTTAACCTTTCCAGCAAATAAAAACGAATAACAATTTAAAAAAAAAAAGTTTATTCGAATTAAAGTAAGCTGCTATATGTATAACAAAATTACACAAAAATCTAATTTTTTTTATAAGAGCTACTCAAAATATTGCTTCCTTTTTACCTTTTCCTCTAGCATAGCTCCCGTATTTAATCATTATTTATTAAGATAAACGAAAGCTTTAAATAACTTTACTTGAGTTTCCTTTTCTTTTTTTTTTATAAATATTTTAATTTTTTTTTTCTAATTTTAGATGTTACTCTTTGAGATGCTTATTAAATGTTTTATGTTATTTCTTACATAGGCTGTAGGTTTTTGTGGATGATGTGTAATGTGATTTCTAGTTTTGTGGTTTACAGATGAGAAGTGTTTGTTTATTATTCTCTTCTTTATGATAACACTTGTCTTTTTTTTCCTTTTGTATGGGGCTGTGTCTTTGTATAGTTATTTTTACTATTGGTTTTACGGTTTGTTTTAAATTTTTCAAGATAAAAATCTTGCTCGTTAGGCCCGAATGACCATTTAATAATAATTCCTTGAAATTATATAAATTTAAAAAAAATATAAAAATTAAAAAAATTTTGACATTCCTTGAAATATTTATCTATTATTATATCTTTAAAAAATCACTTTATTTTGTGAGATTCAACAACACTAAAACAATAAATACTTTATTATGAAAAAATATTTTTTCCCTTCCCTCTTCACCACTTCAATCTTTAATTTTAAAGCAGATCTATTAAAACCACAACTTTTAAACTTTCATAATGCAATTTTATTAGCAAAAATTAAGAAACATGCAAAATAAAACGAAAAACGGAACGAAAACTGCTAATTTCTCTATATCTGTAATGCTAACGACACGCTATTTTGGGAAAACTATGGTGTCCGGAGCGTTAACCAATCAAAATCCATTCCGCGTTGTCGCCACTCTCCTTATAGGCACTCTAGGGAAACCTAGAGTCCCTGTATAAAGACTACAGGGACTCTAGGGAAACCTTGGTAACAACTGTGTTTACTTATATGCAGAGCTACAGCTGATCAAGTCTTTTTAAGTGTCAAAATGAAACAATATTCCTAGACATTAATTAATATGCACCATTAACAAGCCAAAGAATGTTACTTTTCAAAAAAAAAAATGCGACATGTAATAAAAAAAAAGTTTTTTAACAATTATATAAGATTAAATATATATATAAGATTAAATATAAGTTTAAGTATTAAATAATGTTTATATATTAATATATTAATCTTATATATTAAGTTAGGATTATATATCAATAATATATAAGATTATTATATTTATATTAATATATATATTTATATATAAGATTAAATATAAGATTATATAATATGTAAGATTAAATATATATATAAGATTACATATATATGTAAATATGCAGCCTGTGTGTAGGCTGAACAGTAGAACACAATAGAATGGTAGCAGTGGTAAGGCTTTTTCAAGGCTAAAAAGGCTTTCTTCACTCTAGAGTCTTTATACAGGCTCTCTACTTCAGATTAAAGCACTTGATAATACTAGTGCTTTACTTCACCCTAGAGCACTGTATTAGGAGAGTATGGACATGCTTTTCCTCGCCGCTTTGAAATCTGATTGGTTCTTATGCCGCACGTGACATCCGACTCCATTTTGGTGCCCTCGCTAATGTTCATAACATAGAGCAGTCATAGAGCATAGAGGGTCTCAAAGTTTATATATAAATAATATTAAAAAAATTGATTTACTTATTATTTAGGTAAATAATAAAAAATTAACTAAAAACCATTAAGGAAATAAAAAATTTAATTAGAGCGAAGCTCTGTTATCAGGCGAAAATCAAAATTCTTTGTGCGCATAAAACTTTTGAACCAGAGAACATAGACAAATGAAATTTTGCACACAGCTGGACATGACCATCCTGATGGTCACTAAATAAAAATTTTAAAAATCGGTTCAGCCATCGAGGAATAATCACCATTTAGCTGTTCCCATTGAAATGCATTGAAAAAAATGTAAACAAACAATTGCACGCGCTAATAGATTTTTCAACATAGAAAATATGGCGAAGCCCTTCGCAAATTTTTTTCTGCACCATCGATTTTTGAGACCATTTTATCGAGTTCTTAGAACTTTTATCACCTGTTTTTTTTAATTCCTCGGTTCAGCCATCGAGGAATAATCACCATTTAGCTGTTCCCATTGAAATTCCTCTTTTTAAAGTGATTTTTTTCAAATTGCTGTAAATTTAATGTTTTATTTCTGTATAAAGTAATTAAAAGTATTTTTATTATTTTAAAAATCGAATTACGATTGGAATAAAATCTATATATATAAAGAAGGATGTTTGTGGGTCTGTGCGTCTGTGGGTCTGTGAGTGGGTCTGTGGGTCTGTGTGTACGTTTTTTATACAAATCTACAGTTTTATTCCGATCTTGATGAAATTTCGCATACATGACCTTCAAAGCATGAGGAAGGTCACTGTCTACTTCAGATTTCGAAAAAATAATAATTACTGATAAAAAATCGATATTCATGGTTATGGCAGGGCATATTAATGAGAAATATCGCATGACCAACAATGCAAGACAAAGTTTTTGCAACAATGGTATCAACACGCAATTCACAAACACTCTGCACGGACCAACAATATATATCTCATGACCAACAATGCAAATAAAAGTTTGTGCAACAATAGGTATCAACAATGGTTTCAACACGCAATTCACCAATAACAATGAGCTCAAAATGATGATGCAATGATAAAGCAATCCTTTCCAAGAATTATAACAATGAACATAGAATGATGATGCAATATGGATAAGTTTCAATTTGTAACAATGCATAGAATTCCTGTTATTCAGGTTTTTCTTAGAAAAGAAAGTTCTTAGTACTTAACAATTTCTTGAAAATCTTTAAAAATGATCAGTAGCTGGAGATAATGAAGAGTTAGCAGACTATTGAGAAAGAGTGGACAGACGACAGAGAACACAAACCTTTAGCTCCGTGCTGTATTGAGCAAATGGGAAGCAAGTAAATAGAAGAATTGGCGACCACTAGACTACCCAAAGTAATGAAAGGCCAAATTTTGCTTCAACAAAACGAGAGAAGAGTGGAAATTGCAACAACATCAAGTGTACATCTGAAGTAAGATTACCTGAGTAAGAAATTATTGGAGCGGTCCATCGATGTGAGCCTTTAAATGGATTTTTTTTCGAAATTTTCATTAAGAATTTTTACTGTATTATTTCTAAGCATTTTCATGTGTTTATTTTTAAGATATTGCAAAATTTAATTTAATTTTTTGAGATTGTTCTGTTTACATCCAAGTGTAATTATCCCGGCAACGCCGGGTACCTTTGCTAGTAATAAATAAAAGAAAAAAAATTCCACTTTCTGAATCTAAATTGAAAAATAAAAAAAATTCTTTACATTGGTGGTCCAATTGTTTTTCTAAAACATTGATGGTCTTCTAATTGACTCAGCTTTTCCGATTTCGCGACTGTTGGCAATCAATAAGCATTCTTCGTGGATCGTTCGGCGCGATGAAATTCAAAAATTAAAGTCATTACTCTGATCAAACCATAAATAAACGTTGAAATTTGACAATAAAAGCTTCGCTCTTTTATTGGATAAGATTATCGCGCTCCGCGAGTCGCAGTCCGCCCTAGTTAATTCACAAACCACAGTCGACGTCATATTAGACGGGGTTATAGAGACAACAAATTTTGCTAGCAAGGGTTCTTTAACGTGTAGCCGGCATACGACTACACGGAACCAACGGCTTTAATTTTTTTCCGAAGGAGATGTGTCATCTCAGGATTTCCCCCTGAAAAATCCTCGCCGTCCTCGACCGGGATCGAACCCGCCTACTCGGGCATCAGAGGCAATCACGCAACCAGTCAGCCACCGAGGTCAACGTTCGAGGGAGAGCCAAATGAAAGTGAGCCAACCCGTCCAACGCAAAAATGGTTCGGTCCATTATCTGGACGCATGTGCACAGCACAGAGGCATCTCTCATTTACGATAGTGACACGTATGTGTGAGGATAAAAGTTGTTTAATGCTCTCATACACGGGATTGAACATGGTTGCATGACATAATGGACGTTCGAAAAGATAAATACCATGGTGTGGTCAGGTTTTAGACAGCTGAAGGTGTTTTCCAACACGAAGTTAGTCGCTGTATGGCTGCGAACATAGCATTTCATTAGCCACTATGAATCGTTGGAGCAAACGGTTCAAATAATGACGTGGAATTTGCAAAGAAGATCCAAGACTGGGCCAAAGCCACTGTGCAATCACCCCCAACACAATTGCACAGGTTGATGAACTGATTAAATAAGAACGGAGGATAAGCATCGATGAACTGGCAGAGCATGTGAACATCAACAATTGAAAAAACAGCTCAAAGGAACCAGATTCGTGTCGGATGATGTTGTAACGTTTATATTAAAAACGTTGCTTTATTTAGATTAACAACAACACCAAATGTAACGTTCATACGTTTTGGTTTATCTAAACAATATTTAAACCGGAATTAAATTACCAGCACTAAATGTAAAGTTTAAATTTTAAAGTTGTTTTATCGACTTTTAAACGTTAGCTTATGAAAATATTAGCTTGAGTTTAAATTCTTAAAGCATTAGAAAAAGACCACAAAAATAAAAACAATTAAATTCTTTAAAAATTTTTACTTTTACCAAAATAAACTATTGTCACATTAGTGAGATTACCATTAAGAGAAAAATATCGTTAAGGAAAGTATAGTGGATTTATAATCTGAACATAATTTAGACTAGACATTGCGTTGTGGTTTTTTTTTTCTTAATTTAAAGCTGGGAAAAGGCTTATAATAAAATTTAAGCTAAATAAAGTTGTATGCAGTTAAAATGTGTTTGCAGACAAGAAAACATAAGCAGCAGGCATGGTATAAGAATTGAATTTATATTTTAATATTTTAAAAGGATAAGCTTTAAAAAATATGTTTTTGCATATTAATCCTCATAACTTCAAACAGCAAGATGCATTACAAAAAGAAACCCACAATTGTAATTGAATCAAGTAATTTATTGAAAACATAGCAACACTGAAAATTGCTGAGTAAAATTGAGAAAACATGCAATAGTTGTGCATTCAGAGCACTTGTGTGGCCACCACAAATGAAAAAGAAAATTGATATGCTTTTAAGCTTAATAAAGCTTAAGACTCAGATATTTGCAAGAAATACAAAAGTTTTAACAGTAATAAGAATGCTTGATTCACCCACAAAGGTCAAACTTAATCTTTAACAATAAATAATAGAAGGAAATCCTTTATATAAAAAATTTCCTTACCATTTTCCATAAGGCAAAATGGAAGGCAGAAAATACAAACATTGAAAATAATTATTTGACTACTCCACTTTAGCCATTTTGTTAGATGCAAAGGGACCAAAATTAAATAACTTAAAACCCCCCTTTAAAATTGATGAAAGAAAATTTTGAAAAAAATTGGGTCCAAAAATGAAGATAAGAAAAAAAATTTTACATAAAAATAACTTTTATAAATTTAGAAAGGTTAAAAGTCCAAATTGACAAATTTAATTTTAAGTCCCGATGGGCATGACTAGAACACTACAGACAGAAAAACTTTACATTACATAGTAGACAGTAGATGAAGATGACTTCCGAAGAAAAGATTGGCTGGGGAATCCAGACGAATCTGGATCACAGTTTATAAAAATAAATGTCTATCTCGACAGAAGTGGACGAAGAGGATGAGAATGAAAAAAGGCTTACATATCCGGATACTTAAGGCATGGTGTAATCAAGAAGTTAACTTAGTAGAAATATTCAGACAAACATCAAGGTGAAGATTGAACGCTGTAGTGGCTATGGAAGATGGAGGAGCCTCATGTGCTGTTGGAACTGGAGCCGATGTTATGGCTCCAGAGGAGCACCCTTAGTTCTTAAAGCAGGCAGGGTGCCCAAGCGCACATGCTATAGGAGTACGGGCAGCCCTCAAGGGCTGCACCTCCTATTCAAACGCCTCAAAAAGAGGCCCGTTCACCCACCGGTGGGTCATCAAAGTCGAGGGGAAAGGTAAAAAGGTACGAATGTTGTCCGTATCCCCTCCAATGACCTTGCAGAGACGCTGAGATGATCAATAGCATCTCCGGATTGTAGCTGGGCCAAGCCGATGCCATTCAAGATGAAGGAAGGACCTGAGATGACTGGCGCCCTTCCTCCAGATGGCTGAGGCGGGCTGATGAACACCAGCAGATCGCTGCTGATGGACCAGCCAAAGCTCTCTGTTCATAAAGGCGATGGAAGTGACTAGGTCCAGCTTGTACGCAGCACTGGTGGAGCAGTCCATCAGAAATCGCACAGACTGGTAGGTGAAGTCAGTCAGAATACAGTGACGAGAGAGGCGATCCCAAATGGACTGAGCAAACGGGCACTCGTAGAAAACATGAGAAACTGTCTCAAGCAACCCGCAAAACTGGCAACCACCAGATCTGACCACTCCCCAGCAATGTAGACATTGGAGAGAGTAGAACCCATGGTGCAGCAAGCACCATTGAAAGTTGAAGACCGCCTTCACAAAGGCGAGAGACTTCACGGACTTCAAGATGGCTGACCATGGATATTCAGGGTGCCACCGTACGATGTCCGAAGTCGCACCCTGGTCAAACTGCCGGAAGAACCAAGATAGACGAAGGTTTCCCCAGTTCTGCGGGTCGAGCTGTCAAATGCCAGACAAGAAAGATGACAAATCTCGCCAGACTGGATGGTAAAAGTCCGGCGAACGTAAAATGATCGTCACTGGCAGCGTGGACGGAAAAGGTAGCCTGTTCACTTTTAAGAAGAAGCGCGGATGCAGAAAGAAGAAGTTGGCCCAGATAGGGGGAGAAGGGAGGAAGGCACGAATCAAGGCGGCCATTCTGGCCGCGATGAGGTAACGTCGGATGTTTGGCAAGCCCAATCCCCTCCCATCGAAGGGGATAAACCAACGAGATAGAATACATAGAGTGGCAGACCGACTGCTTACAGCGCCGCCAAACTGATTAATAGTGTACACTGGTGGACAAAAGTTTGGGAAGTCGTTGTTTCCCATGAAATTTCAACAGTAGAAACTTAATTTTTTATACGAATTTACATGTAATAACAAACATTTATATGCAAGGCACAAAGTAAGGAAAAGTTCATTTGCCTATTACTTACAAGCAAACTACCTAAACTCCCCTGGTCAAAAGTTTGGGATATGCGATAAATTTGGATATTCTATCATGATAAAAAATTTTTATTCGATTTCCTTCTATTGCTGGTGGTAAAGGAAGCTTCAAAATGTTAACTGAGGCAGAAAGAGAAAAAATTAAGACACTGTACGAAAAGCACAAGAACTTTAAAGTCGTGGCTAAACTGTGTCATGTTGGCTACAATACGGTTGTCCGGGTTGTCAAAAATTTGAACAGAAAAACGGGGAAGAAAATGGGTCGCCCTTCTGCTCTAAGTCGCAGGGAAAAATCGCGCATTAAACGCTACTGCAGAGCAGAAATTGCATAAGGCCACCTGGTCAACACTTCTCGGATCCAACTTGGGCTCCAACTAGATGCTTCTAGGAGAATTATACTTTTCCTACGAAGTAATTGCGAAGAAAATTCCGTTAACAAAAGTACAACAACAAGCCAGGCTGCATTTTGCAGAGAAGCATATTCGGGAGAGTACCAACTTTGAAACCGTCATTTTTTCCGATGAAAAACGTTTCAGTTTTGATGGGCCAGACAACACATGCACTTATGTGGAACATCGTGGTACAAAAACGTCTGAACCTAAACGTGTGAAGCGTCAAATGGGAGGTGGAGGTGTGATGGTATTGGGGGCAGTCTGCAGCACTGGAGAGCTAAAGATCCAGCTGATTGAAGGCACTTATACTGCTGCCATGTACTTGCAAGATCTTCAGGATGTATTTATACCATGGTGCAAGCAAAAATTTCGTAGAAAGCCCTGGATATGGCAACAGGACAACGCCTCTATCCATAAAGCACGCATCAATTCCAAGTTTTTTTCAGGAAAACAACATCACTACTCTTGACTGGCCGGCTCCGAGTGCAGACTTGAACATAATTGAAAACATTTGGCACCTCATGAGCAAGGAGATTTACGCTGAACAGCAATATTATTGTTGGGATGCTTTGATTGAAGCTATCCAGAATGCAGCGAAGAAAATTAATGCAAATGTAATCCTTAGTTTATTTAAATCAGTTCCAGGTCGGCTGTTAGACGTAGTTAAGTCAAATGGAGCACAGATTGCTGGTTAATTCACTATTTATTTTCTGGTTTTGCTTTATTTTGTGATTATACCCCAAACTTTTGACCAGGGTAATGCCTGTAATATGCTTGTAGTTATAAGCAAATATACTTTTCTTTATTTTGTCACTTGCATGTTGTTTGTTATTATATATAAACTCATATAAAAAATTAAGTTTCTACTGTTTAAATTTCATGGAAATCAACGACTTCCCAAACTTTTGTCCACCAGTGTACTAAGAGCGGCCCAGAAGAGGGCAAAAACAAGCAGCAGATAACATGATTAAACGTTTATTCTTTGTAAAAATTCTAAAAAAAAAATATGTTGAAAATATTTCGTTGATTTGGAAAGTGTTCATGCTAGAAATAAACTGTGAAATGGTTTTATAAACTAACATAGATAAAAAAATTTACGGGGCTGTGTTGGGACACGGCCGCTAGTTAAGTCGTAGAATACGTCTTGTGGCTACATGGCGAATAAGAAATCACTTTGTACAACACAATTTAAAATTTTTAATTTCTGACAAAAACTGTTCAATATACTTGCAATATATCATAATTTTTTAACCAGACTCGTTATTTTTAACCGAACCTTAATTATAATTCATTCACAACATACAAATCAGTGGTCTGTGATAAGAGATGGGATGGTTTGGTTTGGTTTGGTTTGGTTTGGTTTGGTTTATTTGCCGATGTTGTAGATGTTGTTCACGTGTTTCTTTCTTTTCCAACTCACAACCATAACCTACTACACTCATCTCTTTCACATGTTGTACAGGAGTGAACACAGGGTCAATAAACAACATTAGAAAAATGATTTCGAAAATTTTCGGATTTGCTCAATAGGCTTATAATGGGAACAGTAAATGACTATAACTCGGAAACTCCTTGATGTCTGCCACTGATGTTTGTCACGCATTTATCCAAGGACCTTGTCGTTGTTTCATACAAAATTAGCCTCCTTTTTTTACGGTGCCTTGTGAGTACACCGATCGCACCGTTTACCAATCCATTGTCCACATCGATATTCACTCTCAACATGTACAATGAGTCAATAGCCAAGCATGTAGGATATTGTAAGCCTCCTAATTCGACAATACCCGTCTTGTGTAGTTTTGTTCTTGCTGGATCTAATTTACTTCTGCGGCCATAACCATTAATTTTATTACTGTCAAGAATTTTATATAATTCTTGTTGGGAGCATCAACGCTCTTGTTGCGATGAAACAGCCTAACTACATCGGGAAAATTCTCCATGCACCATTGTTTACTTTTAAATCTTCTCTAAATCAACTGCTTTCTCCTGAGGAAGCAATCTTTCACCATTGCCGATCTTGGTCAGTCTAGTTGAGAATATTTCATTACTCTGGTACATCACTCGTGACAAGTGAAATGAATTGTTGATGATACTGGGCATCACTCGTGTGAACTGACCATACTTATCTCATCAATTATTACACATTTCACAGAAAGGAATTGGCGATGATATTGTTGTAGTGTAACGGCCAGTTTTGGCGTTACAAATCTGTCTTTCTCTTCCCCTTTGGGGCCCCCCCCCCCTCCTCTCTTTTCTCTCGTACCATTATCTTGACCGAGATGTCCGACCGCGACATGACGAAATTGTTTTGCGGGAATTATTTGTCGACGTTGATTATAGATGGTCCTTCTGTTGCGGAGAAAAGTAAACAATGGACGAGATCAACAATGTTCGCCAACAAAAGGGATTTATTATACGAGCTTCGCGTCGTTAAGGAAAAGATATAATAGATATAATGAAAACAGAAGAGTAGAACAACGGCGGCCATCAAACAAGTCGGAGTAAGATGGAAAACGTCCGTGGGGAATTGCCTGCAAAGGACGACTTTGCCTTTTACGCGTTCCGTTCCTTCGTTCGGCGATGTTACGGAAACCTACCAGAGTTGGAGACGATAGAGAATTTAGCGACATAATTTACTCGCAGATATCGATGTTCGTCAAACGGCAACGTTACAAGAATGCAGACGACTGATGGATTCTAGATAATATCGAAAGGAGATTGCCCCTAAGATTTTCTGGTATTAAGCGCAGTATTCGGGCCATACGCTTGGAAAGCTGCTTTTCTTTATTCTTTTGTTTATATTCTCTCGCAGTAATTGAAGCTTATAATTGCGAAATTAGACTTCCAATGGGCCTCAGCACCCGTCCACTTCATTTCAAAGGCAGTCCTGTTCTGTTGTAGAAACATGCAACTTAAAGAAAGCCGTGAAGACGAACGAAGAAATACTGTTGGTTACGTAAGACTTGTTTTAGCGCAGTAAGCACCCCCACTAATCTGCTCAAATTCATGTCCTCATTTCGGATTTGGGTCTTCCCCTCCCTTACCTCGTTATTTTTAGATTAGCATTAGTACTTCCTTATCCCTCCTTACTGTTGCTTAATTCCTGCTTCTCCAGAAGTTCTTGAAGGACTTGTGTAAGAATTATAACGAATTAACGCGATTACCACAATTGGTTGACTCGTTGAAAGATATAAATGCTAGAAGAGAAAAATGAGAAAGGTGTTGATAATGCGCACGAATGAATTTCATTATGTATCAGGTTAAGACAGTAAATTAAGCCCTTATCCACGCCTTGTTTTAAACTGTAATAAAGAGATAAGATAAACGTTAGCGATTGGATTTTGAAAATAATGAACGTAAACAATAAGTACTGTGTTGAGGGAAGATCATAGAGATATTTTTTGAAACTTACCTGCGGCCTCTAAAGAATGGTTTGTCCGAATCTGAAAATAAAAGGATTATAATGCATGACGAACAATTTGTGTAAGAAGAATACAAAAATGATAAGAAAGACTTTTACCTATTTTAACTAATCTACGTATGGAATGATCTCATGGATCCTTTAGACTCTGAAGTTTTGATTATTAAAGTTGTTGAAAGATTTTCCTTTTTTTTAAACTGTATGTAAAAATATATTATCTTTTTTCTTTCTGAACGCCCGGCGGCGAAAGACTAATGCAGTCAGGAAACGTAAAGCCTAAGAGTTGTAAGTAAAGAAAGAAGACTCGTCCGTTATACATGTGTTTCCATGTTCTGAGAAAAGAATATCTAATGACACATCGGTGTGGAGACACTGTAATCGTAGTATCTTACTTTGTAGAATGATTTCTCGATCTAATTGTAAATTTCAACAGTGAAAGAAATTGTACAATAAAGCCCCGGCTATTTTGTCAGACATAGTTGTCTAAGAGAATTCTAATTTATACCCAAACACGATAAACAAATCGTTTACGTTGTTGTTTTTTTCCTCTTTTATTCTTGAAAGCTAAAAGAAAAGAGAAGTTTTGAAGATTATTTACATTTGAATAATATATGCCTTTCTAGCTGGAACTTGAAACCTCCTTATTAATGATTTCGTTGTTTTATTCCCTGTTTAGGAAGACTTCTGTACGGGGGAGCGTTGCGTCAACCAAGAAGAACAACCTCACGTATTTTTGCCCGTTACAGTAGCACCATAGGAGTCAATCCACTGACCCTTTTGCTCTGCGGTGTGATTCTAAATTCCGAGTGTACAGATTCTAAACTGCAGAGTGTTCCCCTTCAAGTTCACTGCAGCCTTACCAGTGGACGCACAGACTATATAAGCATTACGAATTGTATTCTGCCGTTGCCCAAATCAATTTAAGGTTTAATGTTTCCATGATTAATTTCTGTCGTGAATATTTTACCATTGCCAGCAGCACGGGCCAAGTACACATGTATACAGTCGCTACCGCGTGTGCATATTCTGGGTATAAATTCTAAGATCAACTCTCTCTGTTCACATTACTCTGCAGATGTTTAGACTTTACATTGCTACACTTTCTTACAAGTGCGATAGTTTTCACATTATTAAAGTTTTCGTCATCAACACTTTTCGTGACATTCACGATTTAAGCGTGGCATCCTAGTCTCGAAACGTAAGACGTATTCTACGTCAAAAAGAACGACATTAAGCCTGCCAAATTGAGTAATTCTATTGTTTTAATTAAATTACCTTTTTTGAATAATTAAGTTGGTTGTTTTTACCGTAATTTTTGGTATAAAATACTGAGAAAAAAAATATAAGTTAAAAAAAAATCACTATAACATAATATAAAATGTAAATATTATTTAATACTAGAAGAGGTACCCGGCGTTGCCCGGGATAATTACTTGGATGTAAACAGAACAATCTCAAAAAATTAAATTAAATTTTGCAATATCTTAAAAATAAACACATGAAAATGCTTAGAATTAATACAGTAAAAATTCTTAATGAAAATTCTAAAAAAAACTTTTTAAAGGCTCACAATGGCTGGACCTCCAAGGATGCCACTGCTATTTTAAATAATTTCTTACTCACGTAATCTTACCTCAGATGTATACTTAGTGTTGTTGCAATTTTCACTCTTCTCTCGATGTGTTGAAGCAAAATTTGGCCATTCATCACTTTGTGCAGTCTAGCGGTCGCGGATTCTTCTATTTACTTGCTTCCCATTTGCTCAATACATCACGGAGCTAAAGGAGTGCTTCCTCTCTCGTCTTTCCACTCTTTCTCAATAGTCTGCTAACTCTCCATTGTCTCCATTTACTGATCATTTTTAAAGATTTTCAAGAAATTGTTAAGTACTAAGAACTCTCTTTTCTAAGAAAAGCCTGAGTAACAGGAATTCTATGCATTGTTACAAATTGAAACTTATCCATATTGCATTGTTATAATTCTTGGAAAGGACTGCTTTATCATTGCATCATCATTTTGAGCTCATTGTTATTGGTGAATTGCGTGTTGAAACCATTGTTGATACCTATTGTTGCACAAACTTTTATTTGCATTGTTGGTCATGAGATATATATTGTTGGTCCGTGCTGAGTGTTTGTGAATTGCGTGTTGATACTATTGTTGCAAAAACTTTGTCTTGCATTGTTGGTCATGCGATATTTCTCATTAATATGCCCTGCTATAACCATGAATATCGATTTTTTATCAATAATTATTATTTTTTCGAAATCTGAAGTAGACAGTGACCTTCCTCATGCTTTGAAGGTCATGTATGCGAAATTTCATCAAGATCGGAATAAAACTGTAGATTTGTATAAAAAACGTACAGACCCACAGACAGACCCACAGACAGACCCACAAACATCCTTCTTTATATATATAGATAGAT
>JAHWFO010072004.1:0-19136 GCA_023313115.1 Rhysida immarginata
GTGAGTAACTCTGAAACTATTCGTTGGAATTCGATCAAATTTTAACGGTATACACAGTTTTATGTACCCTATTGGTCACCCAAATTTCATCATCCTGGGTTTTATAGAACTTGAATTATTTACTTGTTGATATTGGTAGAGGCATGTTTATTTCCATGAATGTCAGAGTAGGCCCGCATTTTTTGGCTCATGGGGGGTATCCTCCCACCACTCTCATCACCATCGTCACCACCATCACTATCACCATCTTACTTCCTTCCATTCATTCATTCGTACCTCTTTTTCTCTCTCTCTGCTGTTCATATATCAGTTATCGTTCAAATTCGGACCCACGTTCATATGAACTTTTTTGCTTAGAATCACCCATACTACCTCCCCTATAAGTTTGGCAGTGGAATTAATTTTCACCGTTTGTACCGTATCGTTCATAACTAGTAATGATGTCGATAACCTGCATGGGCTCCCCATCCCCAGTTTCAGATTAACGTTCACTTCAGATTAACGTTCAAAATTTCTGCTCCCTTGGAGTATGTTAAAACGAGGTTAGGTTAAAACTCATCAATCTAAGTATCCTTCTTAGGTTGTTAGGTTACGTTAGTTTAGCTTAGGTTAGGTTATCGAAATCCGGGATTTCCTTGAAACCGATTCTCAGATTAGTGGATAGGTCGTGACGAAATCCGTCGTAGTGAGACTCAAGCTATATCGTTAATTAGCCTCTTCTTTTAGGGACGCACTAAAGAAATAAATATATTAATTTGATGCAGCGCGTTAGGAGTTTATTTAATTTTTTTAATATGTTAATCTACAAAAATTATGAAAAATTACTGTTACGAACTGGGGGAAAATTTAGAAATCAATATTTTTTAAATTTGAATTTGACACCAAAAACCAAATAAAAAATTTAATTTTGTAACACAGAAATACCTTTAATACTAGCATATTTTTTAAAACTGGATATTTTTTTAAAACAATATACAGGGTGATTACAAAAAAACTTCACACTTTTAAAAATTTATTACATCAAAGCTATTCAGAATATAGACACACCACATACGGATTCTTAAAGAAAAACTCTTGAAGTTTATTGTGCCACAATTAAAAATGTTCAATATGCCCCCCTGTAGTAGAATTCGTCCCAAACCCGCATTAACATGTCTCCATCAATCCCACGTATCGCTACCGTAATGCGTTCTTTCAGCTCGTCTAGGTCACGGGGAAGGGATAGGGTGAAGACCTTGTCCTTTACACACACCCATAAAAAGAAATCACAGCGGTGGATTGGTCGAGCAAACAATAACCTGGAACATGCAAAGTGGCTACCGCGAAGCCCCGACCTCACACCTTGTGATTTCTTTTTATGGGGGTGTGTAAAGGACAGGGTCTTCACCCTACCCCTTCCTCGTAACCTAGACGAGCTGAAAGAACGCATTACGGTAGCGATACGTGGGATTGATGGAGACATGTTAATGCGGGTTTGGGACGAATTCGACTACAGGGGGGCATACTGAACATCTTTAACTGTGTCACAATAAACTTCAAGAGTTTTTCTTTAAGAATCCGTATGTGGTATGTCTATATTCTGAACAGCTTTGATGTAATAAATTTTTAAAAGTGTGAAGTTCTTTTGTAATCACCCTGTATATATCGTTACTAAAATCATACATTAGAAAGTGCTAACAATAAACATAATTACTTTAGCTTCTTCCTGTATTCGTTCTTCTATCTTGATTGTGCCAAATCCAAAATCCTTGAAGGACTTTAAAATAAATTTTCGCTGTTCCTTGGAAAGATTTCCATCAGTATTAAAAAGGCCTACAGGAATATAATACTCTGTTTTAGTTTACAAAAAAGATGAACAAATGAAAACAATTGTTATAATTTCTTTTTACTTTTATAATCTCCGAATTCTGCCGCAATCCCTACATTTGGTTTTCCTTCATAAATGTCTCCCTGCGTAACAAATGCTTCCTTTATGACATCAAAATGGTTCAATATGACGACTGTTCTGTAATTGGTTTATTCAATGGAATTTAATGTAGGTCAGCGGTTCTCAACTAATTTACTGCCGCGTATCACTTAGAAATTATTAAATGAAAAACAGGAGATAATGCTCCAAGCATATTATCAAAAGAAAGGGAAGGAAAAAATTCTACGACCTGGATTCGAACCAGGAATCCGGAGTATCACGCTCTACCAAATGGGTCATCGTATACACGGCACAGCAAGGCAGTCACCAGGTGTTCATAAGAAATTCTTATGTGTGCACATCAACTTTTCTGACGCTTGGATAAGAGGAATTCTTGATCTGCGAGCTGGGTGCCCGCCCTATCATTGGGCCTCCATCTTGACTGTCTTCATGAACACCTGGTGATAATCTTAATTTACTTTGTACACGATGGCCAGATTGGAAGAGGCAACGAGCGTGATACACGTGGTTCATGGTTCGACTCAAGTCGTAGGATTTTTCTTTCCATTTTTTTCTTATGGTATCATTAACATATCACTAAAGCAAAACAATTCACAGCTGCATACAAATATTACAATATAACTTTAAAAACTTTGCGAACGACTCTTTGGGCCGTTTGGCAGTCTCTCCATTCAACTATCACCTGTTTACCTCTTTCGTACCACCAGGTGAGAACTGCTGATATAAATAAATTGACAAAAATACTAGATTAATTACTGATACTATAGTAACAAATACGTATATGACTGAAAAGTCTCTAATAAACTTAGTTGCAGATATTGTATGGCATAGTTTTCGAGGGAAAGTATGCCAACTCCGTAGTTCGGTCATTCCACCGCTAGTTGGCGAAAATATCGCCAGCAAGGGAACATTTGGTTGTTCTTCAGTAGAAATTGTTATAAAAATGTTTGTTTTTCTGTATTTTTAGACAAGGAATTAGTGAAAATAGGTTCAGGCATAATTTGGAAGCTGTATTTTTATTTTAGCATTAGCAAATATTTTTTAATAAATTGGGAGTCCCTGGTATTGTTTCTTTCAATGAAATTGGTAGAGACTTTACAATACAACAAAGGGAGAACAGAGTTTCCGAGTCAGGAACATGGAAGGAAGATGAAAAAAAAAGACGTTCAAGGATGGAAAAAGCGTCTCAGACGGGGACATTAGTGTATAGGTTAATTATGTGAAGTGAAATGAGGCTGTGGAACTCTTTTGTGTGGAAGGATTAAAGATTATCGGTAAGGGTAAAGGAGTTTTTAACATTATAGGTGTTTTATAGAGTTTTAACATTATAGAGTTTTATCTGAATTCGGAAAAAGGGAAGAAACATGAAAAAATCTATCATTGTTTGAAAAATCATTGTGCTAGGTTAATGCTTTCACGGAAAAGGAAAAGGAAGCAATATTCCGCGATTTCTATGCACTGGAGAACGAGAATGAATACAACAATTACTAATTGGTATGATCAACAAAAAAATTGTCAGAAGTTAGGGATCTTATGATAAGAAGAGAAAAAATAAGAATGCCACTTCTAAGTTCCAAAAATCATCGGCTATCACATAGCAGTACTCCTTATGACAATGTTGTTGTGCATGAAAAAGCTTTCAGATTATTGCATGCTACATCCGAGAAGCGATTATGCACAGCTAGAGGCGAGTTTGTTTAATGTGTGTTTCAGGCTTGCTTTCTCAAAGGGAAAACATTGAACGGGTGAATCAAAAACTATTCCGTAAGTAATATATAGTGAGCCCAAAAAGTCCCCATCTGTGTTTTACCTGTTGACAGGAGTCGTACAAAAACAGGCCCCGAAATACACTCTCATATAAATGAATTATGACCAGCACCCCTTCGAGGCCATGCATGGTTCGCCCCAACAACGATTACACATTGCAAAATTAGCATAACAGGCTGAGAAAGCTTTAAAGCTGGTGCATCAAACGGCAGGTGCACGAGCCTCAAGATGGGTAAACGTCCGGATTTAACGAACACCCAAAAAGGGATGATAATAGGCTAGCGCAACAAGGGTGGCACCATCTCCGAAACGGCGCGATTTGTGAACTGTTCACGGTCCGCTGTAGTGAAGGTGTACAAAGAGAGCAGGGACAGAAATCGCGTCCCAACGCCATCACTGTAAAGGGTCACGAGCCATCGACTAACGGGGTGAGCGACGCCTAAGACGACTCGTAAAAGGTGACAGGAGAGCCACATCTATCAACTGACCACCAGATTCAACAGCGGTGCCAACAGACGTGTATCCGACATTACCCATGAACGCACCCTTCTACGGATGGGTTGCTGCACCCATGTTGAGCACGCCTAGACTTTGCACCTGAGCACCGCCATTGGACCACAGACAAGTGGGCTAACCAGCCTTATCCGACGAGTCAAGATTTTTGCTCCGTAAGATTGACGGGCGATGGCGAGTGCGTCGTGAACGCCATGAAAAGAGACTGCAGGAGGCTATTGTGGGGCGGAGACAGGCTGGTGCTTGTAGTGCGCATGTGTGGGGCAGTTAGGTACACTGAATCGTCTAGAGGGCAATTTGAATGCCTGAGACTATCTGTCAATTGTAGCGGACCAGGTGCACCCGTACATGCTCACGATGTTCCCCCAATGTGATGGTGTGTTCCAGCAGGACAATGCACCCTTCCACATGGCACTTCTCCTTTTGGGTTGGTTCGAGGAACACTACTGACTTTCGAGTGCTCCCTTGGCCCGCTAATTTGCCGGACATCAATCCAATCGAACATCTGTGGGAGCACCTTGATCGCCATGTACGGCAGTTGGACCCTCCACCTATGACTCTCGAAGCTCTGTGGACAGCGCTTCAAGCGGAAAGGACTGCCATACCATCGGACACATACCGCGCACTTCTTGCGTTCATGCCACGACGCCTAGCAGCAGTTATAGCGGCGAAGGGTGGCTACTCCCATTTACTAAGCGGGTGGTCATAATTCAGTGATATGACAATGCATAACTGAAGCAGCATTTACGTCACACAGTAGAACACGTAACTTCTTTGCCTCATTGTATATGGCACTATTGAAAAAGCCAACCCGGATCGAAGGTACATTATATGCGTGTCACCAATTTCAGAAATTTATTAACTGTATAAAGCAAAATATACTTCTGAAAATGTTGCTTACGAAAAGGAGTTTGCTTAACACAAAATTTAATATTTCATTCAAGCCGACAAGAATGACACATTGTGCGACAGGACTGTGAATGACAGTCTTTATAAGCAGTGCGTTGATATCAAGCTTCACCAATCTAGTCCTGCAGAAGGCTATGCAAAACAGAGGGAATGTAGAAAAATTGCGAAATCAGGATACCCTTGTAACAAGCATTGCTACTGCCTCTAAGCCCTTGGAAAAAGTTTTTTTTTCTTAATCTGGGATATCTGTAGGCATACAATTTAGATATTAATATGTGTGATATGGGCGGTGTCTACATGTGTATCTGGCCAGAATCTGCGGGAGGAAAGGGTTCAGATGAAGTGTTGTTTTTACGGAACCTTGCGATGGTATCGCTCTGAGAAGTCTACGTCGTAGCGCTTTCTGACGCTAGTTGCGCCTATTTCAGAATAATAGAACAGTGTCAGGAAAAAGATTTCATTATTTCCAAGAATGGTATAACAGTGGTTATCAAACGCAGAAGACAAATGGATCCATACAATCAGCAGTGCAACGTTGCTGAAAGAATAGCGCATCCCTGTTCTTCCCGTACTAAGCACTAATCCAGTGTTAGAAAGAAATTAAAATGTAAAACGTATAAATTCTGAAAATCGTCCGAAATTTAACGCACAATTTTTGGAACATTACCGCTTTTTAACATGGTCTATAAGTAGCTACAGTGCCAAGCAAAATAGCGAGTGATTATAGAGTTTGCCTTAAGTCGTATTTGGATAAGTTAAAAAATAAATTTCCCTATTTTTTTTTCAGGTCAATAGGCAAAGACTGATCAATAATGGGAATGCGCTTTTCGAAGACTGAATCGGCTAGTCCTACGAAACATTGGAACATCTGTTGTATCCTCAAACCGTAATATTCGTCAAAATTTGACATCATAAGGTCCAAGACACATTGCAGAAAGGCGAACCAACAGCAGAAAACTGTATGAACACTATTTGACAGGCAACAAATGGAAGAACATATTCAGACATGGATGAGTCTTGGGTTTATTTAGCGAGAGAAGGTAAGACATGGGCAATTTTTTATCGACAAAAGGGTGATACGACTCTATCAGCCTGAGTGCGTCAATGCAAGAAGAATATTCCGAAAGGATTCAAGGTGGTTGCTGGGTACAGCTAAAAAGGATATCTGATCATCAAAAAGGTGGGATCTATAGCACAGATAAATGCTGCCGACTATCAGGAAAATGTCCTAAAGCATCCATCATGACGATATCCTAAGAACATGTACATCCAACAGGACAAAGGATCCAGTCACACTGCTAAATCCACAGTCCATACTGGACTGTGCTCGAATGGAATAGGAAACTGGAATTAAGTTTATCTCATATTTAGACATCCCTGTTAAGTCACCCGGTGCCTCTCTCATGGATTTTTGTGGATTCGGCCTTATGAAAGAGCTCTTAATGTAAGACGTCCGAGAACACTTTCCACAAGCCTGTCAAGAGGAGTGGAACAGATTCGACTTCCGTATTTACCGCAGAAACTAAGATGTCGAACGATTGCAAGAAGAAAGAGCCATCGCATAGAGCACAATAGTTGGTGAAGAAATGAGTTCCAGTAGAATTACAGTAAGTTTATTCTTGTCAGCATAAACAGGAATTGTGAAGATAGAAGATGGCAGGTGGCTAGTGGGAAATGAATACAGTTAAGAAGTATGAGATCAGTTAAAAGAGAAATTCATTTTGCATCTTCTCTCTTTTTCTTTTTCTTATATGAATACATAAAAAAACTGCAAATGTTCATGTAATTTTTTAACTATTTCTAGAAATAAGAAAAATATTATTTATTCCATACTTCGATCCTAGTTTAATGGAAATTACGTCGCCATATTTCTTGGTCATTCGTACAAAGTCTTCATAAGGTTTGTTTGTAAGAAAGAATAGATATCCGAATAAAGGAAGTCCCCAGGGACCTGGTGGATATCCAGAATACTTTAGCTGATATCCAATAACACTTAAAATGATCACACAGCAAGTAAGAATCAGTGTTATCGAATCGGTTGCGAAAAATTTTTGGATTTCATCTAAAAGTACCATACTGTAAGAGAAACAAAAAAAGGGTAAAAAACATTTTCTTACTGCAAAATTCTTAATATTTCGTTAAATGTTCTAACAAATTAAATGATCAGACAAAGTAAGAAATAATGAATGAAAACTGGAGTGAATTCTACAAACATCGGTAATATTATTTTAAAGAATAATGGAATGAAAAATTCTGTGACCTGGATTCGAATCCGGAACCACGAATATCATGCTCGACGCCTCTATCAATTGGACTATCGCAACCACTGTACAGAATGTGTTGTGAGCCAGGTGCCCGCCCTATTATTGGGCTTTCCATCTTGACTGCACAGTAGTCTTTAATATACTTGGTGACAGCATGTCTGTACGGTGTTTGCGATAGCCCAATTGGTAGAGGCGTCGAGCGTGATACTCGTGGTTCCTGGTTCAAATTCAGGTCACAGACTTTTTCATTCCATTTTTCAAATAACATCAATATCAGATAAAGTTTTAGTATTTCTGAAATAATACATATCTTATGAATGTGTGGCTGTCATTTCGATGATCCTAATACGAATTTCGGAAAAGTGGTAATACATTGTAAGATATGAACAATAATAAATCTTTAATGGTCGTTGACAAAATCCATTATAAATTAAAGCACCTAATTTGTTATCATAAAAGTATTTAATTTTTTTGTTCCTTTTTTCTAAATAATTATTTAGCTATCATCATATGGATCTAAATATAATTCTCCAATAGATGATATAGTCGTCAAAAACATTTATGGCAATTTTAAAATATTTACTTATGTGGTCGTTAAATCCGTAAAATATTAACTTAATAAAAATTGACCTTTAAAGAAGTTGAAACCATTTCAAACAATACGGCAATGATTCAATTAGTTCGTGAAATGATCCTTCACTGCCATTTTTGCTTTTGCCTTTTAACGAAATTTATTCGTAGGGGAGAGATTGCTCAAACATTTGTCAAGAATAAGTATAAATTTAAGTTGCTCAAGTATCTCTGAAGATAAAGATGTTAATAGAAAAAACGGAAGAAAAAATTCCGCGACGTGGATAGGCGACCCAGTTTGTATAGGCGACGAGCATGAGATTCATGATACCTGGTTCGCTTACCAGGCCATGGAATTTTTCCTTCCGTTTTTTCCCTTAATATTTGTGCTGAATATTTGGATCATTAACATCAGTTAAAATTTATTACTTTACTAGCAGAGGCGCAAACGTTCGAATAGTCTAAATTAGCATGTTCTCTTCTTTATTCTTAGCTTTTCCCATTATTCGCACATTTGCAATGATGTTTAAGGCCGGATGCCCTTCCCGACGCCAATCCTCGAAAGGAAATGTTAGAAAAGGGACAAACGCAAACATCCATGTCCTCGGCTGGTCCCGAGAACGATAAGACCTGCGCCTTACCGCGAGCTGGCTAAATTAGCATGTTCTCTCTGCTGCTCAAAATCCATGTACAGGGTGCGGCAGGTATTTGAGAACAAAACGACATCCGCAGGTAAAAGGAACAGACACTTAAAGATACCACAGATCCTTTTTTTACAATTTACATTTTTGTACAAAAGACTACAAAATACATATTTTTATTCAATAAAACCACCGTCCGCCGCAATGACAGCCTCCACACGCTTCCGGAACCGCTGGTAGGCAGCAATGAGGGGGTCTTCTGGATTTCTGCCATTACCTCTACAATAGCTTCAACGGTGTTGCGTGAATGCTTGTTGGACTCTCTCTCAACGACGTCCCAGACTTCATAGTCCAAGGATTGAGATCAGGGGAGCTGGTGGGAGGGGGGGGGGGCACATGTTGGCGGGATGTGGTCGTGAAAGTTCCTGTGGATGCTTCAGCTTGTTGAGGAGATGCTTGGCCCTGTCCAGTCGATTCTTCTTGGTTGTCTCGGACATGAACTGTCCCCACCATAACACATACGACTTGTAACCGAAGGTCCCCTCCACAACACACACGTCAAATGGTTGCCTCATTAACCTGCAGCTCCCTCCCGAGTGCCCTTATGGACTTCCCAGGGTCCTCATCGAATGCTTGGACAGAACGGATAAATTCCGGCGTCCTGATACGGTCCAAGCGCCGACAATGTCGCTTCCTCTGTGAAACGGTTTGGCACAACACCACCGGCAGCGTCCAGTTCTCCCCGAATTTTGAATACGAACGAATGGGCGACTTTCAGGAATGCAGCAATCTCGGAGTGGGAGTGTCCTGGAGCCAAGGAGACGATTACAGCATGTCGCTTCATTTGCTGGGTTATCTTTAGATCCGCCATGTTTATCTGCCTCGTTTCGGAATTGTTAAATACTTTGACGTATTGACTATTAAGTCATACTCAGGTGTTCTCAAATACCTGCCGCACTCTGTATAAACTTATTTAACTTGTAAATCCAAGTTCATTACTTGCATCATTAAAACCGAGTTTTCGATGAAGAGAAATGGAATTTAATGTCTTTTAGATAATCGTACCGCTATTCACCATAGAGGATAATGACACTAACAAGGAGACTCCACGTACTCTGACTCACCGATTTTGATAAAAACTATTCTACGAGTAGCTTTCACCAAATTAAAGACCCTTTCAAAGCCATTCGACGCACTTCTCAAAATTTTCCGAGAAAAAACTTCATAAAGTTTGTTATAATTGCCTACACTTTATAAATTCTCAAATTATAGCATAGATTTTTATCGTGTACAGGTGGTCTAGTGGTAAAACGCCTGAGTTCTGTTTTACAGGTACGGGTTCAAATCCCGTTCTTGATAAATTCTTTTTCTCTTCGTAAATTTCTTCTAACTTGTATGCGAATGTGTAATTCATTTACTAAATATATTTTCAATTTTCCAATTTGCTACCATCTTTATTTTTTATAAAATCCATATAAGAATTATTATAATAAAACATAAGAATTATTATAATTAAATTTACGAAGAGGAAAAAAAATATCGAAGACGGAATTTAAACCCGTATCTACAAAATAGAACTCAAGCGTTTTACCACTAGTCCACCTGAACACGATGAAAATCTATGCTACAGTTCGAGTATTTATAAAGTATAAGCAATTATAAGATACTTTATGAATTTTTTTCTCGGAAAATTTTGAGAAGTGCGTCGAATGGCTTTGCATGGGTCTTTAATTTGGTGAAAACTACTCGTAGAATATTTTTTATCAAAATCGGTGAGTCAGAGTACATGAAGCCTCCTGGTAAGCTAAAACGTACACGAAAATATTCAGACACGACTTATAATTTCGAAATAAATTAAAATAATCGTACGGGTATATACGATTTACCGTTGAAAACAAAAAAAGCAAAATACTACACCGTTTTCATTCACCTTCTAATATTTTACAATCAAAATACATCTAAAGAATTTTTTTAAATTTAATTATACTCATAGTTTGTAATTTCTCCATTAGGAGTAAACTCGGTAAATGAAAAAAAAAAACAATTTCATAAATAACTGAAACATGATCCTTTTTTTTTCGAATGTTTTGTTTTTATTTTTTTAAAAGGATACCAAAAAGAGAGAGAGTCAATCAGGACGTAGGAATCACTCCACAAAATAAGCTTATTAAAGAGTACATTAGAAATGCTTTATCAGAATAATGACGGGTAGACTATTATAATTTTGAAAAAATCTTTGAAGTGATTTCACAAATTTAATTTTTTATATTAAATAAATGATTAATTTCGCTTATTTCGTGTCATTCTGTCGCTATAATTTACATTTATTTGGAAAAAAACGTAAGCTCTCCTTAACAAATGTGTGTTAATTATATTTTATTTTTAATTCTAGGTTTAGAAGCTTACTTAAGTAAAAACTTGTTTTTTCATAAATTGAAATCATTGAGCATTGCATCCTACTTTTAAAAAGCTGCATAGCCTCACACTTCATAGATGCTACAGCAAATTTTTCTCCCATTAAAACGGAAGAAATTTGTCTAAATTATTTTAAATTAGTTGTTCTTCGAGATATTTAAGTGTATCGATGTTATTGCCGCAAATCTTCTATGTTCAAATATTATTGAATTATGAGTTTGAACCAAAAAATGCTGTAGAATTAAGAATCCGTTATTAATATTGGTTCTTATGTAATAAAGGAAGCGTGACCTAGATATGAAGTGAAAAATTAATGGTGCTTGCCCCCTCCCACCAACACATAAACATGCAATTTTATTGTGAAACATTTTTCTATTAAATATAGAAAGTTATATATTTTTCGAGTATTCAAGCTTGTTAGATAAAATTCCTCATCCTGTATTGGATATGCTCACGTAGTAAATGCAGTGAAAATACTATATCCACTCCACGGGTTAGTAAAGTAGGCTAAAATGTCTTCATCGCGATAAGTTTATGTTCTTTAAAAATTTCGCTCATAGATTTAGCTAGAAGTCTTAGATATATTATATACCAATTTAAGTTTAGAAGTCAAAAGTCTGTCTAGGTTGGATGAATCTATTCCCTCACTCCCCAAATCTCTGTCTTTATTACACTAGCAAATGAAAAAAAAAGATTGCATCGCCTAAATTCTTGTGCAAAAAGAAACTTCTATGTAAAGTATTTATTCGTATTTTTGGAGGCCCAGTTTGAAGAATTTATTCATAAAAATATATTTTATAACCTCTATGGTATACATACATTTTACTTTATCAGTCAACATAATAATGTTTAAATATAATTGTGTATTACTTTTCAATCAGTAAATGGAGAAATAACAGTTAAATTAGTATACTATAATTTATTCCTAATATTCATATTACTATTATTATATATTTTATTATTTGAATCGATTTTGCATATTTCCTAATAGAGAACGAGGAAAGGAGGTAAAATATAGCTCTAATTTCTAAATTGCAAATTGTAAACACTTATTTCACTAACCTTCCTGAGAAGAACCGGTTATCGTTCTGCTTATCAGGAGAAAAAGTAGCTATATAGAGTTTATCTATATTTATTTAGCTTAAATGTAATAAACAAATTCAAATTTAATTAAACGTTTTTAATTTGAGAATAGATGTTAAAATAATAGGAAATGACTATTTACCCTTAAGAATGATCACAGAAAAGAGATTCCTAAGCCTCTTAAAACTCCAATAAATTTTAAACTCCGTAGCTGCTGAAAAAAAAAATACATGAATTGTTTTTTATCTCTCCGTTATGTAACTAAAAACGGAATGCGTTTTCTTTAATAATAATAATAATAATAATAATAATAATAATAATAATAATAATAATAACCCTCTCAGTGGGTTATCGCCTTGTCGTGGCGAGAGGGCTTAGTAGGAGTAGTTCTTTGCAATACTGAGCGATGTCGGCGGGAGTTTCACTCCTGGTAGGGCCACCCAAGCCGTCAAGGTCAGTAGCGAGAACGAAACGAAGCTAAGAATAACCATTTTCTGTAGCGTCTGACCCATAGTGGGCGGCTACAATCAGCGTCTGTTTTCCAGGTTAGGGACGGCTGTTTTTTTTCCTACCTGGCAATAGGTATAAAATGCAATCACACCCATTTTATATGGAGCCTCTTTCTCAATCCAGCCTCGGAAAAATGCCGCTTCCTGAGGATCGTCAGGGCACGTCTGGGGCTAGCGCTGGACGTAGCAGCATGCGAACCGCTAGTGGTGCAATGTTGAGCAGGCGGACATGCACCGGGTTACCCGAAAATACGACAGCCAACAATGCAACACCCAATCAATTAGGAACTTATTCTAACGTACAAAATTCTACAACACCTGCAGACAGTGCTTTGCTGGATATGCATCCAACAACCACCAAAGCGGGCAAACACAGGCAACGCATGAAATGGACTGATGACCTTAATATGAACCTCATGCGTTGCTATTACAATGTCACCAAAGGAGAAACTTTCAAAATTGGGTATAGACAAGAACTCCACAAGGCATTCATTCAAATGTACCCCGAATTAGCACATTTATCAGAACAGCGCATTGCTGACCAAAAACGAGTAATCATTGCACACAATAGAATTTCGCCAGTCATTTTACAACAGCTCAAAGCCACAGCCCTGGAAGCTGACAATGTTGAAATACATCCACTAGCTGCAACTGGAAATGAAGTAGAAACAATATCAGACCCTGACACTCCACCTATAGAGATTGAGACTTATGATATCCTACCCAGAGAGAATGCAACCAACCAATTACAGGTACTGCCCGATTCACCCACGTCCACTCAGCTCCCATTTAATGAGAGAATCACCGAAACCGTTTATTCTGGATTAAAGGTTTCAAGAGAGCAAATCCACGTCAACTTTGATCAAAACTTAATTCTATTCTCAAATTCTGACCCCACTAGACGCCCAAAATTACCAAAGCTAAAATTTTCCCATCTGTCGAAATTTTTGATTAGCGAAATTAACTCAATAATCAACATAAAACTGCAAGATATTACTACCCTTGAGGATCTGCACTTATTGATATATTGTGCAGCCTACACCACGTTAAGCTTTAATGGTCAATTACCCTTAGAGTACGGCTTCCCGACTATACAGCACAAGCATAATCTTCCCCCCTGGCAACGAAGACTGGAATGCAAGATCAGGAAAATCCGTAGCCATATTGGCAAACTTTCTCAAAAAATTAGGAGTAACCTAAAATCCCGCAAAGCAGAAGAAGAAATTCAGACTCTTTTACGTCAATACAACGAATCTGAGCCGAGAATCCTGCTCGATATATTTAAACAACAGCTGCAAGCAACGACAAATAGACTAAGGCGTTACAAAAAAAGCCAACAGCGAAGAATACAAAACACTCGCTTTCGCAACAATCCAAAGATGTTTTATAGATCACTTTCAGGTGACTCCATTACTGTCGAAAATCCGCCAGCGATTTCAAATATTGAAGCATTTTGGTCCAGTATATGGACAGTGCCTGAAAGTCATAACCCTCTCACTCCTTGGATTCAGGAAGAAGAACTCCTACACAGCCAATCCAACACCATGGAACCAATAGTTATTACAAGTACTGATATTCAATCAGCAATTAAAAAAACACATAACTGGAAATGCCCAGGTATTGATCAAATTCACAACTATTGGCTTAAATATTTACCTAGCACATACTCAAAAATGGCTGAACTGTTTAATAAATGTGTACTAGAACCTAATATATTACCAAGATTTTTTACCAAAGGAGTTACCTTTCTGCTACCTAAGAACAGAGACACCGGTAACCCAGCAAACTATCGCCCCATCACCTGCCTACCTACCATGTATAAACTTTTTACATCCATCATAGCACAGAAGATTGACATACACTTAATCAAAAATAAAATTATGAGTGAAGAACAGAAAGGATGCAGAAAACGTAGCCAAGGGTGTAAAGAACAGTTAATAATAGACCTAGCTATCACCTCACATGCAAGAAAACAAAAGAGAAACCTGTATTGTGCATATATTGACTACCAAAAAGCCTTTGATAGTATTCCTCATACATGGCTTTGCCAAATAATGAGCATTTACAAAATAGACCCCATCTTGCTCCACTTTTTACAACATACCATGAAGTCTTGGCGCACTGTCCTGCATTTGCAAACCACCTCAACCATGATCATTACTCAGGAAATACAAGTCAATAGAGGCATTTTTCAAGGAGACACATTAAGTGCCCTTTGGTTCTGCCTGGCGATGAACCCTCTCTCTCATTTGCTTAACCAATCAAAGCATGGATATAGGATGCAACTTCACAATAACCAAAACACACAAGTAACTCATTTGTTGTACATGGACGATCTGAAGCTTTTTGCTAGCTCAGCCGAACATCTGAAGTCCCTCCTGCATATTACCGAACAGTTCACCAATGACATCAGAATGAACTTCGGGATCGATAAGTGCAGGCTAGCTACCATTCAGAGAGGGACACAGCTTGAGCAACCACAATACCTATGTACAACAGATAGAGAAACTAAAATCCCTGCACTCCAAGATGATGAACATTATAAATATCTTGGATTTTACCAAAATCCCGCTATGAATCATACAATACAAAAGCAACAACTCACTCATAAATTTAAACAAAGGCTGACACGAATCTTTAAGTGTCATCTAACTGGAAAAAACACATCTCAAGCAGTAAACCAGTATGCAGTACCCATTCTGACTTATTCCTTCGGAATACTGAAATGGACTAATACAGACCTTGACCATCTTAATAGTATGGTTAGAACGGTAGCATCAAAATTCAATGCACACCATCCACACTCAGCAGTTGAGCGACTCAGCCTTCCGAGAGAACTTGGGGGGAGGGGTTTTATAGATATTAAAAAATTACACTACAAACAGATCAATCTACTCCGGTCCTATTTTCACTCAAAACAAGATGTACCCATATATAGTGCCCTCACTTTAATTGACGACAATCTTACAGCACTTAAATTAAAGATGGGCTTTAGCCTGGATGATCATGTCACTACTGATGCAGCTAAACTAGAGACCTGGAAAAACAAAACCCTTCATGGCAAACACATTTACCAACTTACTCAAAATTATACAGATCAAAAAACATCGAACCTTTGGTTACAGGTAGGATACCTTTTTACTGAGACTGAGGGCTTCATTATTGCCATACAGGATCAAGTTATAAAAACCCGAAACTACATTAAACACATTATCAGAGATACCAACTTAATAGATGACAGCTGCAGACTATGCCACTCTCAACCGGAAACCATAGATCATATAATAAGTGGATGCAGCTCTTTAGCTCCTACCAAGTATGTCACACGCCATGACAACGTTGGACGCCAAATCCATCAAGCCATTGCTAACCTGCATCATTTAACAAACTGTACCCTCCCTTGGTACAAATACAAACCGGAAATTATCCTGGAAAGTGATTATGCCAAATTGTACTGGAATAGAGATATCACCACGGACAGAACAACACCACACAATAGACCTGATATCACTCTGATTAACAAAATAAACAAAACTACTTACCTTATTGAAATAGCTATTCCTAACTCTCATAATATGGAGAAAAAGTACACTGAGAAAATTCAAAAATATCTACCACTCTCAGAAGAGATCCGGCAGATGTGGCATCAGTCCTCTGTTAAAATAGTCCCTATAATTCTCTCTGCTACAGGATTAATTCCCAAGAAACTTTCAACCAGTATTGACATTTTGGGTCTTGACTCAAAATTAATTATGAGTCTTCAAAAATCAGTGATTTTAAATACTTGTTCTATTACCCGTGAATTCCTTAACATAAGTAACTGATTCCATAGTAGGGAAGTAACTTGAGTATTTACTCCGTTATTTACCTTTTTTTTTTATCCGGGATGTTATAAATCCCGTGAAATACAGAGATAATAATAATAATAATACATCTTTAATTAAAAATCTAGCAACTCTGTTTTTATACCGCAGAGATATATACTGCTTTCATTATAATGATAATTCTCCATTTATTCTTATGCAAATTACATAATCACTGAAGATAATTTATATTCTACAATGCTTTCAAAACCTCAATTACTGTAATTGCTCATACAATAATCTGCAAAATAAAGGAAAATGTTATTTTAAGAACTAACCATTTAAAAATCTAACATTTCTTTCTTATCGATTTTAAAATTATTATCAGGGAGAGCACTTCTAATTATTTTGCTGACTTTTTTTTATATTCTAAAATCCGATTTTCTAACAAAGCATAATAAGCAATTTATCAAAATTGAAGTAATTCCAATTTTGTCCTCATTTAATAGTTAAAAAATTATATCTTTAAAATTGGAAATTTCAATTGAATTTATGTAACAATAATAATAGATTTTATGTAACAACTAGATCACTGACGGGTTATCACTATAGAGGCCGACGGAGTGAAGTAATGAGAGGTGGCGTTTTATAATTGTAACGCCCCGATCGATCTGCTCCGGAACGTTACTGTTCTTTCACAATCCTCACCCCCCCCCCCTTATTGTCGAAACACTTGTGTAAATACGATTTGGAAAACTTCCTCGCTTTAACAAAGCATCGTTTTAAATAGACTTTTTACTACAATAAATCTAAGCTTTCAACAATGAAGCGACAACAAAATGAAGAACAATGAAATTTCGTGATCCACAAGAAGATGTGTTACCCCGGTTGAAAAAATAAACGAAAAATGAGTTACCTCAGAATATCTCCGGAACAGCTATAGACAGGACGCCGTCCGGAAGGCCATGAAGTATGTGTTCCAGCGAACGCAAAGAAAGAGTTCGCGTCGTGCGCTTATCCTTTAAGGAGGCGTACCTTTTAACTAGATTGTCAAATTTTCCCCAGTCGGATTCATCGTGAACCGCCGTAAATTCTTAAATAAGAAAACAAAAAGGAGAAAGAATGTTGTTAAACCTAGCGTCGATAGGTGTTCGAATGAGGACCCTCACCACGTATCGTTTAGTCGACGACGATGCTTGGGACTTTGGTTCCATAATACTTCGACACCAGAGCCTATAAAACGGCAAAAGGAATTCATAGAAACGGCTATCCGGTATTGAGTTCTATAATTTGGGCCAGCCGGCTTTTATTTTATTCATATTGATCTGTTTGTTTTTTTTTTTTGTTTATTAAACATTATTATAGACTTGCGAGACTTTTGTTGAAGTAATAGCAAATACAAATTCGATCGTATCAACGTGTGCCATCCAGTGCCGCACGCAGGGGGGGGGGGGGGGGGGGGGGGGGGCCGCGGCCGCCCCCCCAAATTGACCATCTCCCATACAATTCTGTTACATGTGGGACCAACGCCACCTAAAAAACAAAGCCTGTTCACTGCCTCATCAAACCTGGGCTGATAATTCAACTTTCATCGTTTACAACAAACGAAAAAGCACCTGTTGTAATCAGTGTTTTTTCTTTTGTTATAAACAATGAAAGTTGAATTGTTACCTCTCGTTTGATGACGCAATCAGCAGGCAGTGAGCAGGTCTTGTTTTTTAGGTGGCGTTGGTGGGACTTCCTCCCCATAAGAACAATGACCCGTCGGGCGCCCCCCCCCGCACGACCCCACTTTCCCTCCACGACGCTCTTCCGATCTCAACTTTCCGGTCTTCAGGCCAGGGCACTCAAATTTCACCTGACCATCGGGGTCCGAGCAACAATCCATCTTTCATTTTAACAATCTTGTCTCCATCTTGGATTTTAACAATCAGTGTTTTTTCGTTTGTTGGAAACAATGAACGATGGATTGTTACTTGGGACCCCGATGATCAGGTGATGTTTGAGTGCCCTGGCCTGTCTCTCGTTGTTCTCGTGAGACTAGGGTGTGATGTCATGATAATCAATTCCAACGTTGACCTTTAATTTCGATCGCCAAATTTTTTTTCGGGAAAAACTCCCAAATTTGAGGTTCGACCCAAAAAAAACGGGCATTTGGGAAAAAAGTCGGACAGCGAGATAAAAACCGGCCAGATGACTAAAAAAACGGACTGTCCGGTCAAAAACCGGACACATGGCCACCCTAGGTCACTCCTGTCAGCTTTAGATATGGAGGCTTTGATTTGAACGATCCTCTCAATTTTTTTATGTTTGGTACTCTCGGCTATGTTGACGTACAAAAGGCCTTTGATCAAGTCTGGCATGATGGACTCATTTGCAAGATGATTACTTGTCGGACCCATTGGACTAGTATCGCTAAATATAACGAAATAATAAAGGGACAAAAGCGATACAGATACCAATGCGTTTATTACCAACGCGTTTTAGTATTTCACCATCTTCACAGGCATTTACAAAATAACAAGTGTAAAACATAATGACATCGAAATATATGCACAACAAGAGAGATAATACCTTCAATCAGGGTAATGGAGCCACTGAATGGTGGTTTACAAATTCTGCGATTGGAGGTAAATGACTGGAGGATTTAAAAGTCAGAATGTGTCCGACATGCGGACCTGTTAAGTAGCTCTACTTCCGGGTAGAATTATCAGTAAAATTTATTATGAAGTCAA
>JAHWFO010072005.1:0-18156 GCA_023313115.1 Rhysida immarginata
AATTTTTAATAATTTTTTTCAGAAATGACAATTCCTTTTGCACAACAAAATGACTTAAGTAAGTATAAACACTTCATACCATGAAACTATAGTTTGTTACCACATTAACAGAATCATTTGTTTAATACAGGGCTAGTTAAAAAGAACAAAACGAAAAGAAAACAGTTCTAAGACGACTTTGTTTAAAATACATCAAAACTACAGGTATGTATTGATAGATCAACTCTCCAAGTTTCTTGCTATCTTCACAGATGTTCTATATGGGCGCCCCTTGTGACACGACAGATGTCAGTTCGATATTCCATACCCGTTCCAGCATATCCAGGAAGGTGTTCGTTGAAATACTCGCGGACTTCTGTGTGCTAATGAGGAATAGCACCGTCTTGCTCAAATACGAAATTGGGCACTTCTTCTAACTGGGGGAAAAACCATGCTAAGAGCATGTCGAGGTACGTTATGCCTGTTACGGTCTACTCAGAGAAAAAGAAAGGTCCAAATACTTTACGGTTGGCTATCGCACAGAAGATGTTAATCTTGGGGGGAATCCCGTTCATGTTCCAAAATTGCATGTGGATTTTGTGAGCCTCAAACTCTCAGATTATGCCTGTTGACCTTCCCGCATAGGTGAAACGTAGCCTTGTCACTGATGACCAGTCTGTTGCCGAGGCCTTCCTCCTCTAGTCATTTTTGCATTTCTTCGCAAAATGCTCGACGTTTTGGATAGTCATCAGGATTCAGCGCTTGTACCATATGGAATTTATATGGCTTGTACTGCAAACGCTTGCGTAACACGCGCCACATATTATTTTTGTGGCAAATTCAATTCTCTGCTTGCTCGAATTGTCGACTTTCTTTCGAATGGTTTGCACAATTTCGTTGGAAACAGACGGTCGTCCTGTGCCTTTTCCCTTGCATAAGCAGCTTATCTCCTCAAATTGCTTTACGCACCTCATAATGGAATGTCGGTGAGCTATTCCCTTGCCATACTTGGTTCGAAAATGTCGCTGGACACTCACTACCGACGATGTTTTACCAAACTCCATCACACAAAATGCTTTTTCCGCGCCTGATGCCGCCGTTTTGGAATCAGCGCCCCTGGTGGGCAAAATACAAATGCTGGACTTCACTACATTGCCAACTAAAACTTGGAGAGTTGATCTATCAGTACGTGTCTGTAGTTTATACAGGATGTCTCAAAATTCCTGGTACAAACTTTTAGGGGAGGTAGTATGGGTGATTCTAAGCAAAAATGTTCATGTGAACATGGGTCCCAATTTGAACGATAACTGAGATATGAACAGAAATAAAAATGCCCCCACCAAGATTAACATGTTAATAACTCAGGTTCCGGAAAGCCTAGAATAATGAAATTTGGGGGAATAATAGAGTACATAAAACCGTGTATGCCATTAACATTTGAACGAATTCCAACAAGTAGTTTCCGGATTACGTAGTCAATATCTTAACACGTGCTGATTAGTACTCGATGTGAGCACTGTTACGATCTTGAATGCGTAACTCGGAAACTACTCGTTGGAATATGATCAAGTTTTAACTGAACACCCATACTACCTCCCCTAAAAGTTTGTACCAGGAATTTTTAGACACCCTGTATTTTAAATAAAGTCGTCTTAAAACTGTTTTGTTTTTGTCCTATTCTTTTTGACTAGCCCTGTACAATAGATATTTTGACTATCTAACATTTATGATTTTTACGCTTAAAGATAAATAACCGATTTAAAAGCAAAAAATCATATTCTTACAATTAGGTAAAGTTTTTAATATTTCGTCACTTCTCATTAATAGAATTGAACATTTGGATAGTGATTCCTATAGCTGGTATTCTGCTTTTGCTTGTCTTAATCTTCATTGGTGTATACAGGTAAGTTTTTTTCCATTTATTTTAATACATGAAATTTTGAAGATACAGACTTGTCCATTTAATTGTAGACATGGAAATATCTCGCAAACAAAGCATTGTACGAAAAAATGCCCAAAATCAAAAGTGAACTACTTCGCGGGGGAAATTCATTACCCAAAAAATTATCCCCCTTTTAGAGGATGGGGGAACTTTGAAATATTAAATAGGAACCCCTTTTTTAAATGGTATATTCAGAATGTACACAATATTCGAGAAATGTTTTATTCTTGGTATTTTTTCAATTGATCCAACCTTTTATGAGATAGAAGCACTGAAAGTGTGGAATTTATAAATTTTAAACACAATTTTATCGATGAAGACAAAGAGATAGAATGTGGGTTTTACAGACATTCCTATTCTATTTTTTAATGGTCTTTAAGAATCCGAAGTCAGAATTTCAAAACATTTTTCAATGCACACGCAGAGATTCTGCCTCCATAGGACTGCTGCTCCCAAGACTTTTCTTGTGCACTAAAAAATTTTGAATCTCTTTGTCTTCATCGATAAAATTGGGTTCAAAACTTTAAAAGTTCCACACTTTCAGGGCCTCTATCTCCTAAACGGTTGGATCAGTTGAAAAAACACCAAAAATAAAACATTTCTCGAATATTGTGTAAAATCTGAATATACCATTAAAAATAGAGGTTCCTCTTTCAGATTTCAAAGTTACCCCCCCCCCCTTTTATGAAGGGGGGAGCTAATTTTTTGGGTAATTAATTTCCCCCGCGAAGTAATTCACTTTTGATTTTGGACATTTTTATACAATGCTTTGTTTTCGAGATATTTCCATGTCTACACCAAAATGGACCACCCTGTATAGAATTTAACGATCACAAGGGATTCCATAGATCCCAATTACAATCTGTGCTTGTGCATTGTTGCGTGTATCACTGCCATTTTTCTACCTTCCCCTTCCTCGCAAAAATACGAGACAAAGAATTTATTATGGATCAAAAATTATCGGAGTGTTGCCTCACGAGCTCAATTATACCAACAGGTGTTCTAACATTACACTTTGAAGGTAACTTTCCGATTTTTGTAGAATAACAAAAAATACTTCGCTTAGTACATTTTCCTCGTCAAAATGGGTAATATTTTTGCCTGGCATGGCGTCGATTCCGTACTTGGTGGTTTTGATGAGCCTTTCGTGAGAAAGAACTTATGTGTACAGTGGAGACTGGCCAACGGTCGCCATTCGCTAACGAGGTCGTCACCATAAGAACTCGTTTCCCTAATCTTCTTTTTACATGCTCTTTGTTTATTCCTATACGCAGATGTTGAGAAATATTGCCGTATGGCTGCGAGACGATCAGCCATGGTTCTGGGTTTCCGCTTCTCGTAATGAACTTGGGAAATTAAATGTCCTACAAAAGCGTTGACACTTGGAACAATTTTTTCACAGTTTCACTGCGTGGACTCCCGACGCCTCATGAGTTCCTTCTACACAGAAGTGCGATCTTCAAAAAAAAAGTCATTCTTTGCTGGTCTCCTTTGACTCTGTAGCTTTTTTTTTTATAACATTCATTAACATAATCTTGATTTCTTTTAGTCATTATTATTATTGAGATTAAGTTCTTCTTATTTCCCCGTCCTAAGTGTAATGCTATTCTATAAGGTTTTCTTAAGTCAATTGCAAATCTTCCTTGTGAACATTCGTCTTTTACAATTTTACAGATTCTCTCTGTAGCTTCAACTTTGTTTGTCTGCAGTCCTTAGCTTGCTCCGTCCGCACTGCTGTTCCATAACTCCTTGCAATCCTTTTCTCGTTCTGGGGTCACTTTTCGTTTTCGCCAAACGGCTTAGGCCTTTTCTGGATAGCGTCACTGACTACTTCCTCCCCGATATCATAGCCGGTTAGGTTCATGGATTAACTCGATCTGGTCCTCTACCGTCAATTTTATTTCATTGCATTGTATTTTCCAGTCTTGTAGTTTTTTGTACTTACCAATATAATCATAATTATAGAATACACGAGATTTAGTTGGACGTGTTGCATCTTGAATTCACATCCTTTACCTCTTGGGAAACACAGTTGGTTAAAAGTAACGAAAGAGTTAATAATAGAGTAAGTTTCGGGTTTTCCTCCAATCAGGTCGGTCGTCCAGGTGGAAAGAAGGTCACTCGCCCCAAACTTTCTTCATCCTGGATGTTGAGCCCTTATATAATTTTAATAAAAAATATTATGCATTTATTTATTAATATTAATTTAATATTATTATTTATTTATTAAAAAATCTGATTTATTTCATTTGCATTTTGTCAAAAATATGAAATCTGAGTTCATATTTAAAATTTGCATACCAAAATTATATTAAATTACCTAATAAAATAAAAACAACAATTCAACTCTTCAAATTTGCGCACCTGTTTTTTAAGATTGTGATTCATGCAATCAGGACATTGCACGCGCTTGTCTCCCGCTGATGTAAGATCATAGATGTTAATGGGAAAACCGCTGAAATTGTCCGGTTTTTGACCAACAGATGGCCGTGTCAGGTTACAGACATTAGTCTATGCACATATTTCCGGAAAAAAATTCGACTTCATTTCAATCTTTTCGATGCGAACAGAATCTTTTTATATGCATTCGTGTGCGAATAATAATCTCTAAAACTCTAAAACGAATAAACTCTAAAATTCAATAATTATTGAGTTTTAGAGTCTATCCTGAATTTTTGCTCACCCTGTATATTATGTTTACAAGAAACATTCAAAGAATGTAGGGTTATTTTAATACATTTGGAATAAACTGTTTCTGATATTAAAAAAACGATATATGTAGTATACTATCTGATTTTCAACTATCTTTTTTAGTGAATTCATGAAGTCGGTCGTTCTATTGCCAATTTTTTTCAAATTATTTCATTTTAAGTTATGGATAGGTTTTTGATCACATAAGTGAGTATTTCATCAAACGTGTGAAGTGAAATGTAAATCAAGTTTTTCGTAGTTTTTGATGTAAAAATTTATTATTTCACCCAACGAATGAAGTGGGATGCAAATCAAGTTTTGGGTAGTGTCTGATCAAGAAAGTGAGCATTCACCAAACGAGTAGAGTCAGATGGATATTAATTCAGATAGAGTATCAGAAAGTAGGTAAAATTTATAATAGGCACACATAGCCTATCTATTCGGATACATAGCCAAATTGCTGGTTAAACATGTGGTCATTCATATCATTTGGCGATGTTTCCGAATAGATTTCCAATAGATAGGACATTTATGCCTAATATAAATTTTACTTACTTTTTCATGCTCTATCCGAATCTTGAATCAAAATCCAAAAATACGGAAGGGCCGACAACGCGAATAGAGTAATGATGATTTTTAAATAACATCATTCTAGCAATCATGACCACACATTCTCAACAGGTTTTTTTCTAACTCTAGTTTTTATATTTTTTAAATATAGGAATTATAAACGACAGCACATATCTTTTCTGGAAGAAACAGAATACAGCTCAAAGATGCACAGAAAAAAACGTGTCAGGTCTGCACGTCATTCTACTTACAAAACGCCTTCACGTGAAGAACCGATTGATGACGATCCCCTGTATCAAGAGATAATATACGATGAATTGAAACCAAAAAGATCAAGTTCTACTGAAGCTTTAAACGAGTATGAGCCAATGCAATTGGTAAATGTTCATTATGGAGAAACAAGTAAAGAGAATGTCTGTGAAGTTGAAGTGACTGATTTCGATGAATATCAAGTTCCAAAACCTGTTGAAGAAAGAATATATTTGGAAATGACTGGCAACATTGCAGAAAAGATGTAACTTGAAATTTGTGCTGTTACTCTTCCCATTAAAATTTAAGTAATTTATGTGATTAAAGAAGTTATTTTTTTGTAAACCACTAACAAGAAGGAATATTTAAAAAGCTATTTAAGCCCTGATTACAGTACACCCGCTTTTCAGTGTATATACAACTCAGTTCGCGAACTGAGAATCCAACAGCTCAGAAACTTAGTTGGTGGATTTGATGTTGCTCCTGACCACCAGCGAACATGGAATCCAAAATGTCTGCCTTCATCTGAACGCCTCCGCACACACTACTGCTAAACTACATTTCCGTTTCTCAATAGTATATCTGCCTTTTCGTGAAGATAATTTCACAAATTTGCATATGAAGCTGAGTAGGACTAATAGCAACTGCTTTCGGTTGGGTTCCATCTCTGTAGTTTTTAAAACATGCAATTAGGTTTTCTAGAAACAAACTGAATCACATCTTAATTGGATCAGCACTTAGTTCACATTGATTTCAACAAGCTGGTTGGGATGCGAAAGTGGACGTGATCCAATGAAATCCGCAGTGTAAATGTAATATTAGGATTTCACGATATGTTGTAAATATTATTTTATGAATTTATTTCATTCCTATCATATACATCTCTTGTGCTTGTTTTCATTATCTATAATATATATTAGTTCATTAAGTTTAATTTCATGATATGTATTTAATTCATTTGTTCTCTCAAGAAGTATGAAAATAAAAGACTTTTCAACGTCAATGGTGTAACAATTTCGAGGTTAGTTCACATGCACTGCGTTTACATGGACATTCTGATTCGGATCCAGTCGATTCGGATGGAGTCAATCCTATGTAAACACTTTCAATCCAGATCGAGTTCAATCTAGGTGAGCCATGTTGTATCTGATGTCTCAGAGAAGTTGGTAACTCCATCATGGGTAAGTAATGTGATAACTTAGATTTGTGAGATCAGAGGAAGAGCAGGTTTCATTTTACTTTTTGCTCAACAAGATAGGTACCCCCTTAAGCACTGAAATTGTGTCTACATCCTGAAAACTTAAAAAGTGTTTTTTTTTAACTTGGAAATACAGTGGTCGCCGCTTAATGTGGCCACCTTATTTTTTATCCAACGAGTCGAGCATGTGTTTGTACTTACATATAGACAAAGTGTGTATGCTTAAATAATCATTTATACACGTAAAGTATCTTATCAAAATAGTTTATTTAAAATGTTGTCTAATGTTTGTTTGACAATATTGCCTTCTTAAAAAATTCATGAATATTAACTTTGAACTTTTAAATAGTCATCCATTTTATCACAGCCACTCATTTGAAGAGCTGTTTGGATGGTACGAAAAATGAATTTGCATTCAGTGGTTTAATTAATTCCTCATCATCATCGATGTTATTGATTTTAACTTCTTGGTTTTCATTTTCTTTTTGAATCTTAGAGATGATGTCGGCCAGAGCATCTCGGGCACTTCTATGATACTATTGTGCATCTCGTGTCTAAAGCAGGCCTTCATTGTCCTTATGATGTCCATATCACATGGCTGCATTATTGAGGTTGTGTTGGGTGAAAGCCGTATGATTTTTATATTTTTGAAGCAGCGTGGAGATTTTGATTTTCCAATAATGAGTTTTTCTCTCTGTCCCTCCAAGTTGCTACAAACAAAGGCACTGAAATGTGGATATTATAAGCGGAGTGTTCATTTATCCGCTTAATAGTAGAATTCGTGAACTATTTCTGAAAAAAGTGGCCACATTAAGCGGAGTGTGGCCATAAAAAGCGGATGGCCATATTAAAAGTGGCTACATTAAGCGGCGACCACTGTATTTTGAAAATTATAAATGAATGATAAGGAATAAAGCATTTTTCTTCTTCCAATAAGCGAATAATGTGTGACCTCATTTTCAACTATCAAGGGAACCATCCGAACCTGTATCTTATAGTTTCAAACCAAACTGAAGTATTTTATTCACCAGATTAAACCACTGATGCCTGCAAAATAAGAAATCGCACTACATTATTTCTTTTAAAATAAACCGCAAAAACAAAAGAAACAATTGTTGTAGTTGTTTCTTGCCCTGATAGTGAAATTGTATTTCGAAACGCGTTGGCTATAATAAAATGCTACCATATTACTTTTTCCAAGATCGTATATTTATTTATTTCTTGATGTATACAGCAAAATTAGCCATCACACAATTATTAGTGAAATTAAAGTTTTATTCTTAATATCACTGCTTTTACTGCGTTCAATTCAGAGGATTGGAATGTTGAAAAAAAGGCAACAAAATAACGAGCCTCAGCCATAGCCCTCTAGATAATAAAAGTCTATGCCTCAGGGCATAAAAGCACGGCCTTCTAGATACTACCAGGCCTGAACATGGAAAATATAAAACATTATTACGTCAAACTGGTAGTGCTATTACAGAAGTTAGTTCAACGTCATAATCTTAGTGCTTCAACAATACAGTATATACGTCATGTTCAGGCCTGGTAGTTTCTAGGAGGCCGTGATAAGTCACTTGACCATATTAATCCAGCCAACAATCTAATCTTCATTATTTCCAACAAACGAAAAAAATGCTGATTGTTATATTGCAAGATGGAAACAATGAAGATTACCGTACATTGTTATCTCGTTGGCCTCGCGGAAAATTTTTATGAAGTCACTTCCTTTCCATTCCGTTTGGCTGCATTCGTAAATTGAGCGAAGCAAAAACGAGCTCTAAATTAGCGCTTACTTAGCTCATGGGAGGCGCTGCTGTAGTTTACGAACGATTTTGACGACTTCAAGCGTCTTTGTCATTAGCGCTCAGGCAACATGGCTGTCAACAAGAAACTTATTTCCGAAGCGATTGGTTTTGCGTATTCGTTTTTATTCCCTGAAGATGAATAAAGTTTTTTTGTGTGTTTATGAAGTTAAATCGAGAAACTTCTTTATAATTTATACATAAATAAAATAGGTTCCAATTTACCTAATTATAAATTGATTATTACCTTTATTTTTAAAAATGAAAATTGTACAAACAAAAAAATTGCCGAAAATTATCTGTTCTTCCCCTCTTTTGATATCTATAATATAAGAAATAAAGGGTCTTGATATAGAAACACTAATTTACCTTATATTTATTTGATAGAATATAAAAATGAATAAAAAAATGCAATTGCCATCAGTTAAAGTTTCTGGTCTTTTGCTTCAGCTGCCATCATGTTTTCGTGATCTTCTCTGTGGAGAGCTAACTGAGCTAGAAGTGAGCCAATACCTCCTAGAAAGAAAGCCAAACAACTGAATCGTCATATATTATTACATCATCATATTTCGACCTTTGTTAATCATATATCCACCAATAATAAGCTCTAAATTTGGTCGACTTATGATGATGTAACAATGTATGACGTTTTTAAGTTGTTTGGCTTTCTTTTTAGGAGATGTTGACTGAGCGAGTATAGGGAGTGCAAGTGACTACGTCACAGCTGACGTCAATTGCGCGATGAACGGGCCGAGAACTTAGGAAATGGGATCGCTGGTTCCAAACATTGGAACCACGCAATATACGTACTAGTAACGTTGAAACGGGCGGCCAGTAAAAATGACATCTCTTAAATTATTATGTTAATTTGTGTAATTTATATTATTATTAAGACATTTAATACCATTATATAATTTAGACATTAATATTAGAAGGCTTTTTAATCATTTTTAATCACTTAACAAAAGAATGCCATCGTTCGCGGATCTTTCTTTCTTTGGGAAAACGATAGATGTCTAAATCGCTGTTTTGGCTCCTTCTTGAGCAGTGAGGAACTAAACAATTTCACATCTTAAATGTGTTATAAACACTGGGCTTATACAAAGCGATTTTATTACATCCCTACGTTGGAACCATGTTAAATCCCGAAGCGAGAAGACTTGTTTGGAACCACGTGACTGAAGAATTCCAAGGACTGACGTCACACTTGCACTCCCTATAAATTTCGCTCAGTTAGCTCGCCAGCGCTCTCGAAGAGCGAGTTTTACGATCGCCAACATTTTGGTGAGCGAAAAATTTACAAACGAATTTGTACTGAGCGCCCTCTGAGCGCTCAATTTACGAACGCAGCCTTTTTGATCACCAGAATCGCGATGGAAAGTTTGTTGACTTGTGTTGAAGAAAATTTCCATTCCTCTTTTTAAACGCAACATTAGCGCTTGTGTGATTCTTTGCAGGTGCAATGGACTTTCCAGGTTATCAATCATGACATAAGCAGAACCTGCCTAAAGGTCACTTCATTAATTACTGCAATTGAACATCGAATACGTATTAGCTATCAGCACAGAAAACCAATCAGAAGGCAACATCACAATGACGTCATCGCGTCGGCTTCGCTGCTGTCGTTCCCACGCCATGCCGCCATTACTGTTTCTATCGAATCGGGTCTGCAATTTCTCCACTTTCCTTGACGAACTCCGAAGAATATGGCTAAAAATGAAAAGAATGTCGAAAAGAAGCTGCTTTGCATTCACCTGGATGAGTTTGCAGGGGGGAAAAAAAATTTCATAAAAGTTTATCACCAATGTGATTTGTTTATAAATACCAAAATTTTGCCATTAAATTTAAATGGTATGTTGCAGGCGTCCTATTTTGCAAGTACGGCTCGAATCCCGCCCTCGAAATTTTTTTTTTCTTTTTCCTTCCTGAATTCATTTTAACATGTACGGAAGTCAGTAATCCATTTTGTAATCATAATCTCAATTTCTCAATTTGCTACTATTATTGCTACTACAAAAAAGAAGTCATAATCCGCATGCCATCACAGTCATTATAGTTTGGCAATAGTTAATTTTCGTTCCTAAAAAAATTTGTGCATGGTGAAAGCAGTATTTATAACAAAAACATAATCCCTAAAGTTAAAAAAAATTTTAAAAATAATTAAATGAGGATAAATAAACTGCTTGTAAATGCTCATTTATCGCCATGGATTATATTTTATCAAAATGTTATTTTATTAGGAGCCTGTGGAACTTCAAAGCTAAACACCTCGAAATTGAGAAGTGATAGCTCATAGCAAAGGCTGCGGTTTGTTGGTCGTCTATTTTATATTTGGAGTAACAGGGATACCAGTAGAATAGTAAATTGACGGCAGATGGCGCTTGGGTTCTAATTTTCCGACGGACTTTTCTGTTAATGTGGAACAGAATGGAAACGGATCATTCTTACCGGAAAATTTTGAGGAAGACATTTTGAGGATGACGAAGAGGTGATTCGCACGTGTGAAGACTTAGCTGCGTGAACAGAACAAGGACTGATACCGACAGGGCATACAAGCCCTTGTGTCTCGCTGGAGGAAAGCCACAGAACGGGACTGAGATTATGTGGAAAAATAGAGTGTAGAAGAAACATAATTCTTTCGTGTGTATAAGCTTCATTGTGTTCGATAAGTAATTGTTGCAGAAAAAAATGATGGTGTATTACTTTCTGGGTTACCCTCGTAACATTTGCTGTGAAGGCATAATGAAAATACGAAGGGACTTCAGTAAGTTACAAAGGAATATAGAAATGAAACAAATAAGAGTGTTGACTTGAAAACTACTTTTATTTCTCCACATAATCTGCGATATAGTGAAGCACTTTCCCCATCGTTTCACAAGCCCCTCAAAGTAGCAGCATAAAATTCTTTGGGCTACTGCCTGAACCAAGCGGTGAATTCCCTTTGTACAGCTTTGAGCCGAACAAATGGAAGTTGCTTGGAGAAAAATAAGGGCATGTCTTGATGGCAGTATGAGGACGCGCGTTATCATGCAATAACAACACGCCTTCGATCAGCAGTTCTGGTCGCTTCCGTCGAATGACGTTACGATGTTTCATGAGGATGTTACAATAGGAGACGGCATTTACAATTTGCGCTTGCTGTCGGAATTGGTAAGCTATATACCCTAATGATCCCAGAAGGCTGTGCGATGAATCTGTACGAAGGGAATTCACCGCTTGGTTTAGACAGCAGCCCGAAGAATTTTACTGTGTTGATTTTGAGTGGCTTGTGAAACGACGGAACAAGTGCTTCATTGTATAGGGAGATTATGTGGAGAAATAAAAGTGGTTTTTATATCAGTACTCTTATTTGTTTCATTTATATATCCATTTGTAACTTCCTTACTGACTTCCCCTTATATGACAGTTAAGTGGCCACACAGTGTGCATCTTGTGCTAATGTTAATCTTGCATGTAATGATCCACTTCTTTCTTCTTATGCGATCAAAGTGTGGGTAAATAACTTTCAGTGAGAAAATGGGTAAAGCCCATTGTAGACTCTACGAATTCCGCGCATTATATTCGGCAAGGGATTAGGAGGCGACAACCATGCAGCTTTTGGAGTTTCAACCGCATTGAAATTTTCAAAAGTCCCCTCAAATGCGCAGCCAATAAGCTACAAGTGGGCATCTCCCCAGTCCCAGAATCCCAGCAGGAAACTCAGCTATATTGTAATTCTTTCTCCAGTAATGTGTTCTCCGTGCAAGTGTCCCTCATTTTCTGTTGTTTTTCCTAATAATACACGATGTCAAAAAGGTAATATCGACTAATGAAAGAACGACTCATCCAAGAAGTTGAATTGCATACAACAATTTGGGACTCTCGCGCCATTGACCATTAAAACCTGAATAGTCAATCACACCCGAATGAGGTCTTCTAGAACCAGTTCGTTTCTGCTGAATGTAGAAAGACTACGAATAACAACACGCGCTGCTTTGTGACACGTGGAAGAGGACGAACCTGCAACGGCCTTAATATTGTGAGGAAGAGAGGTGGCATTTTTAAAATCGTTCGTTTCACTGCCGCATTCTACGAAGGTTGTTCCGAAAGTAAGTTTCGTCATTTTTCTTAACACGCTAACCTTATTGCCAAAAAAATACACCATGGTATCATGAATTATATAACTTTGCACTATTTTTCGACATAGTCGCCACCGATATTGGATCATTTGCCGTAGCGTGCAATCAGAAAGAGTAGCAGCAGGCAGGCGTGCCCGAGGCTATTCAATCCTGTGTGAGCCTTGTTGCGTGTGGTTTTGCGTTGTCGTTCAAGAGCACAGCACCTTCACTCAAGAGCTCTGGACTCTTACGTGGAATGGTGGATCTGAGTTTGGTGAGGGTGTCAGTAGCGTGCCGCATTGACGGTCCCTTGATGGAAGAAATCAATGAGAATCACACTTTTCCTGCGGAGGGTGACACTTTGAATTTTTTCCTCATTGGTGAACTGGGATGCGACCAAGTTGTCAGTACACGTCTGTCTGCCATCGTGATTTGTACTCGAATAGCCATGGGCACGCGTGTCTGCTGCTACTCTTTCTTCAAACTGATTGCACGCCACGACAAATGTATCCATGCGACTATGTCGAAAAATAGTGCAAGGTGCATAGGTAATGATGTCATGTGTATTTTTTGGGCAATAACGTCTCCATGTAGAAAAATGAGGAAACTTACTTTCGGAACCATCCTCTTATATTTTGAACTAGCAAAGGTACCCGGCGTTGCCCGGGATAATTACACTTGGATGTAAACAGAACAATCTCAAAAAATTAAATTAAATTTTGCAATATCTTAAAAATAAACACATGAAAATGCTTAGAATTAATACAGTAAAAATTCTTAATGAAAATTCGAAAAAAATCTTTTTAAAGGCTCACAATGGCTGGACCTCTCCAAGGATGCCACTGCTAGTCTAAATAATTTCTTACTCACGTAATCTTACCTCAGATGTATACTTGATGTTGAAGCAAAACTTGGCCATTCATCACTTTGTGTAGTCTAGCGGTCGCCGATTCTTCTATTTACTTGTTTCCCATTTGCTCAATACAGCACAGAGCTAAAGGGGTACTTCCTCTGTCGTCTTTCCACTGTTTCTCAATAGTCTGCTAGCTCTTCATTATCTTCAGTTACTGATCATTTTTAAAGATTTTCAAGAAATGTTTCAGTACGTAGAACTCTCTTTTCTAAGAAAAACCTGAATAACCGGAATTCTATGCATTGTTACAAATTGAAACTTATCCATATTGTATCATTTTATGTTCATTGTTATAATTCTTGAAAAGGAATGCTTTATCATTGCATCATCATTTTGTGCTCATTGTTATTGGTGAATTGCGTGTTGACACCATTGTTGGTACCTATTGTTGCACAAATTTTGCTTGTATTGTTGGTCATGAGATAGATATTGTTGGTACATGAGATAGATATTGTTGGTACATACACCCGGCGTTGCCCGGGATAATTACACTTGCACAAACTTTTCCTTTCATTGTTAGTCATGAGATATTGATTGTTGATCCCTGCCTTGTGTTGGTGCATGGCGTGTTGATACCATTGTTGATACCTATTGTTGCACAAACTTTGCCTTGCATTGTTGGTCATGAGATATTTCTCATTAATATGCCCTGCCATAACCATGAATATCGATTTTTTATCGATAATTATTATTTTTCCGAAATCTGAGGTAGACAGTGACCTTCCTCGTGCTTTGAAGGTCATGTATGCGAAATTTCATCAAGATCGGAATAAAACTGTAGATTTGTATAAAAAACGTACAGACCCACCCACAAACATCCTTCTTTATATATATAGATAGATAGATAGATAAAAGATTTTTTTTACGGAAAGAAACAGAATAATCTATAAATCTGAAATGAATCTTTTTTGGAAATCATTTTTTTTATTTTCTGCTAATGCTGTTATATAAAAGCAGTTTCGTAAGAAAGTAAAATATGCCTTCTTGGGTCGTTTTATTTAATCTCTTACATATTATTATGGGAACAATACTTAAATTGTTCATTTTAATAAAATACTTAAATTCAAGATATTATCATTAAAACATGAAGCCGATTTAAATTATCCCTTTTCTCATCAGTTTCCTTTCCTAAAAAGTTGTGGATATTTCTTTAGTATCGAGAAACCAATATTCAGGAAGACCTGTAAATGAATCAAATTATTAACCAAAGCTATTTTACTATTACAAATTAGTTACATTCCTATTTATCAGAATAATACTTACTACAAGACAGTGTAAAGCTATGATGATAAGTGAAGCATTTTGGAATCCAATTGAATCAAGCAACACCCCTGCGATTGTAGGACCGAGAAGTTGTCTAAGGAGAAATAAATATTGAGCATTATACAGTAATCCAAAACCAATCGAGAATGCATGAGCATTAATAAACCTGTGATTCTGTGCTGGTTTCCACGATTTTTAAAAACCTCTTTGAGCCGACCAGCAATAATGGTTCCACGTAATAGTGGTCGTTTGGAAAGGTGGTCTTCTTAAAGAATTGGGGGGGGGGGGAGAATTATACAGAGCAAGCGTAATTTATAAAGTTTCATTGTCTCAATTGTTTAACATTATAAGAATATAATCTGATGACATACAAAGCTTACTTTTTTGGTTTCATTTATTATTTTAGTGATTTGCATAATGGACTAAAGTTTTATTAATGAATTTGGTGGCTATTCAAAATAAATAATACGTAAAAACAAAATACTAATACCTAATACATGTATAATTACATAGCAATAAAAGTGATCCCAATTATTGGATCAAAAATTTCCCCTATTCTTTGTTGAAAAACTGCAACAGTGAAGTTTATTTTTTTTTGTTCAACTTTTTACGTACTGTAACTTGTTGATATTCTTTTTCCACCTCTTCTAACAATTGCAGCAAGTTTTGACTTGGTCTTGTAGGGATAAAAAACAAAGTTTTCTTTTTGACATGGTGACAATAGGAGGCAAGAAATTGAAATGTGATCTAAAGTGAGCCGAACACGTGCATGAGCTCTTCCTAACTGTACGATAAAGTAGGGGTGTGAGTGGTGAATGCCACTGATACACAAAGCAAAGAAACAGATTAAACAATGCTCAATTTCCTACTCCCCCCTTCAAAAAAATGAGCATATTCTTTAAATTACAGGAAGTGGCATTATTAAGCTTCAATCCCAAGACCAACTACCACCCATTTCAGCCACCAATCATTAATGTTCCCTCTTTAAACCGACCAGTAAACATGGCAAAATCAAGTCATGGCACTCTTGACTCGATTTTGCCATGTCTGCTGGTCGGTTTAAATAGGGAATATTGATGGTTGGTGCCTGAAATGGATGGTCGTTGGTCGAGTAAAGAGGTGGTCGGCTTAAAGAGAGGAAAAATGCATTATACCTATGAGACATTAACTCCGTGCCAAGGTAAAGTGGTCGAGTTAAGAGGGGGTCATGTTAAGGAAGTGGTCACTTGTATGGTGTCAAGGATGCTAAAAAAAACCTTTGAACCTGTTTGAAAATTAGCCAAACAGGGGATCAGCCTCCAGAGGCTTAGAAAGGTCATCTAAGCTTGTTAGAAAAGAAAAAAAAATCCAAAAACATCCATGTCCCAGCGTTATTCGAACCCGCTATTCGCTAGTTTTGAGAACGAGAAGATCTGCGCTCTAGCTCCCTCGACCACCAAGCCTACAAAAATCCAGCTTCGAATTCTCGCGAAGGGTGCTCTACAACTTTGCAATTGACACTATGCCTTTATCTTTCATAGTTTAGAAGATAAGTTTCTAAAATTTATGAACACTTTCTTGCATAAATTTGAAAATGTCACTACCAAGTAGCCTCTTTCCTGCTTAGTAATAATATTTTTTTAATTTCATTAGCCTAATGTCAGAAAGTGGAATAGGAATATCTCAAAGAGCAATCTTAATTCTCTTAAAAAAGTCCCCAAAAATAGGGATGACAATAATGATTTTACCGCCATGGTGGATAAAAGGATCATATTCTGTGAGACATCAATCATGGATTTCAAAACACTTTAAATGAAAGTATATAAATATTGAAGCGAGCGATGAACAACTAGCAATTAGCTACTGATAACAGTATGTCTAACGACTGGTTGCAACAACGTCAGTTAAAATGACCCTAACGATCGGTTAAGTCCTTTAACCGCGAAATGTTGCACAAAGCCTAATTAAGTCTCAGTTAGCTAACTGGATGTACGAGGACTGTGATTGGTTCGTTTTGCTCCAATTTGCACAGAGTCGGAAGCGCTGGATTATCCAGGATTTCTTGGTAACCCGCGGCGTTCAGGGATCCGTGCACTAAAACCAGGGGACCAAGTCCAAATCAAGAGAAATATCCCCACACCATGACGCCGCCACCTCCATACTTCACGGTGGGAACAATGCAATTGGGTAGGTGCCGTTCTCCGGACATTCGCCACATCCACACACGCCCGTCGGACTGCCACAGCAAGTACCGTTACTCATCACTTTATAAGATGTTTTTCCACTCCTCTATTGTCCATCGGCCTCGGTGGCTTAGTAGTTGCGTGATCGCCTCTGATGCCCGAGTACGCGGGTTCAATCCTGGCCGAGGACGACGAGGATTTTTCAGGGGGAAATCCTAAGATCACCCACTTCCTTCGGAAAGGAAATAAAGCCGTTGGTCCCGTGTAGTCGTTTGCCGGCTGCATGTTAAAGAACCCTTGCAAGGCAAAATTTGCGGCCCCTATAACGCCTTCCTGAAATGACCATACCAGTTAAAAAGGACGTTAATACCAAACAAACAAAACCAACATCCATTCTCCAATGGCGACGTGATTTGCACCTCTCTAATCGGCGGCGCGCGTTTTTACGTGTGATGTTCGGCTTTTGGGCGGCCGCTAGTCCATGGAATACAAGTCCTGATAGTCCTCGACGAATTGTGCGGGTACTGGCATCACTCCCAGATGCCATCCGAAACTCTGTGGCTTTATCCGGTTGCTTCTCACAACCCATCGAAGACTTCGACGGTCCCTATCAGTCAATATTCGAGGCCTTCTTAGTCGGGTTACAGGTTTTATGACACCTTCTCGTTTCCATTTCGCCACATCAACTGCTGACTGTGAAATCTAGAAGGTGTGAGAAATCACTCTTATGGAATGTTCAAATTGGTCAGCGCCTATGATCATGCCCCTTTCCCATTCATACAACTCTTGACGTCCGCTCATGTTGACTGATTGCGCTCATTGCGTTCTTCCGACCATGAGCTTTTGTTTTATCACCACACGATACGTAGTTGAGACGTCATGACCAGTCTATCTGCTTTGCAGGGGGTGTCCGGTCACTTTTGGCAACATAGTCTAATTTGCTATTGGCATGTACTACGTTACTACTTACAAGGGGACCATTCGAACCAGTACGTGGAACCCTGTTTGCGCGCTAGCATACTTTGGAAGCGCGGTGGCGGTAGCGAGAATTTAAAAAACAAGGTGGTTAAGGGAAAGCAAAATCGTTAAAGGCAGTCGTCAAGGAATTGCAGTTACAGAAGTGTTATTAAGCACAAAACCTTAATTTTTCTGTACAATTATTTGTCTCGAACTAATTTAAAAGTTTAGGGGAACATCCATGAATATTTATTTTACTTAAAATTATAAAGCACCGCGATACCTACCCCCTCACCAAAGTGTATTCGTATTCTTGGCTGCCCTGCCCTA